>JASKGM010000007.1:1664847-1726902 GCA_034509205.1 Ceratonia siliqua
TTAACGTGGAGAAAGAAAAAGAAAATAATGTTCCTGGTAAGAAGATGAATTTGGTAATTGCAATGACAATGGTGCTGAAGTTGGAGATGTGGATGAGAAAAAGGAAGTTAACAGTGATGTGGGCAGTGATTACAGTAGGCAGTGCAATGACAGTGATAATTATCCCTGAATACATTGTAGAGACTGTTGCTAAGGCTATTAGTGAAGAGATACCATTAAATGAAGAGGAACCACTACATGAAGAGGTACCAATAAATGAAGAGGTATTGTTAGGAACTAAGAAATATAGGGATGGAAATATATAGAAATATTGTATTTATATGATATAAATATACAATAACATATATTGCAACACTTAAATATCAAAATTACAACACAACACTCACTGAACAAGACACAAATTCAGCACTTCGAGTGGCCAACACTCCCTTTCCTAGCAATTTGAGAGGATAGGACGCTCCTCAATTCCCATTCAAATATTTTGCCATCATTTTCCCTCCCCTCATTCTCTGTTAAATAGAATAATATTACATAACTTCCCAATAACTTCTCCACATAACCACTCCTATTTCCTATACCCTTTTTACTTTGGGTTCTAACATTACTACCTCCTTTAAGAGCGACATCCATGGAGCCTGCTATCCACTTGGGGAAACCTTTGTTCGAAGAACCTTCTATGTTATAGCCTATGCTATAGTTGATGTCGAATGCAAGGACATGTGTCAGTGGTTTATAACAAGACTTCTAAAAGACATTACACTTGTATATGAAAGAAGACTGTGTTTTGTGACAGATCAGTAGATTGTGAGCTTACGAACTAATTAACAATTTTATAAATCATTGTCTATTAACTTTAAAATTAATCAATACTTCTTGCTAAACTAAGTAATGACCATTTCTTGATACAGGGACTTATACCAACTTTAGAACATATGTGCCCCGAACTTGAGCTTATATTTTGCTGGAAACATTTATGGAGTAATTTCAATAAAGAACACAAGATTGCTGAAGAAAGAACTTGTGCAAACTCAACCACAGTTGAGGAATTCAAGAAGAATATGAACAAAGTGAAGCAGATATCAGAGCCTGGATGGAGATGGCTTGTTAGGATTAACCTTAGGTCGTAGTCAAGGCATGCTTGTGCGAGCAATTCAATGCCAAGATAGTGAAATACATATCGAAGCTGATATTGACCATGGCAGAGGAGATTAGAGTTTTTCTCATGAATAAAATTAGTGAATACAAGGAGAAAATTTTAAGATACCAAGGTCCAATACGCCCCATAATACAAGGTCAGTTGGAGAAAACTAAAAGGGCTAGTAGATTTTGAACACTAGTGTGGGTAGGAGATCCTGAAGGAACAACTTCCGAAGTGCAATGTATGTTGGATAAATTTGATTTGGACTTATCCAAGCGACCATGCAATTGTAGGAAGTGGGACTTGACTGGTGTGCCTTGTAAGCATGTCATCGCAGCAATTGGTTACAACAATCTTGCACTAGAGGATTTTGTTGATAACTATTACAGTAAAGAGACTTACTTAAAGGTGTATGACCCTATATTAAACCATCCAATAGAGCTTCCATATGGCCATATTATGGCCAGGATGCAATTCTCCTTCCTCCATTAAAAAGACCATCTGGAATACCATTATCTCTTTTTTAGCTTGTATGCATTTTGAGGCTCATTCAACTCTTTCTTCCTTTGCTTCTTTGGTTGTTTAGGTGATCTTTTTAATAGAGAAGGGAGAATTGCATCCTAACCAAAATTTGGCTACATGGAAGCTCCAATGACTTGTTTAATAATATAGGGCTCATACACCTTTAAGTAAGCCTCTTTACTGTAATAGTTATCAACAAAATCCTCTAGTGTAAGATTGTTGTAACCAATTATTGCAATAGCATGCTTACAGTGCACATCAGTCAAGTCTCACTTCCAACAACTACATGATGATAAGTCCACATCAAATTTACCCAACATACATTGCACTTCATACCTTGCTCCTTTAGGATCCCCTGCCCACACTAGTGTCCAAAATCTACTAGCCTTCTACCATGGTCAATACCAGCTTTGATTTGTACTTCACTATCTTAACATTGAATTGCTCGCACATGTTTGTCAACGAGTCATTCTTAGAGATTGTACTAAGAGCATACCTTGACCACATCTTAGAGTTAATCTTGTCAAGCCATCTCCATGCAAACTTTTATATCTACTTCAGTTTTTCCATATTCTTCTTGAATTCCTCGATTATGGTTGATTTTGCACAAGCCCACATGCCTTTCTTCAGCTCGATTCCTTCGTGTTCTTTATCGAAATTACTCCATAAATATCTCCAGCAAAATCTACACTCAAGTCAGGGCACATCTGTTCTAAAGTTTGTACAAGTTCCTGTATCAAGAAATTGTCACTACTTAGTTTAGCAAGAAGTACTATAATATTAATAGACAATGATTTATAAAATTGCTAATTACTAATTTGTAAGAAATAGTTGTTGTAAGCTCACATGTTGCCGATATGTCACAAAACACAGTCTTCTTTCATATACAGGTACAATTTCTCCTAGAAGTCTCATTATAAACCACTGTCACATGTCCTTGCACTCGAAATCAACTATAGCATAGACTATAACATAGAAGCCCATGTTGTCATCATTGGCAACTGCAGCCAAAACCTCTCCCCCATAATAGCCCTTTAAGATACACCTATATAAGCCACCAAGAGACCTACACTCATTCATAATTTCCTTTTACAAGCTTCCAAGCATACATAGAGTCTTTCAAAAATGGGTAACATAGTAGGTTGTGGCCTTTCAACCATCAGCTACACTGCTGATCCAAGATTACTACTTAAAAGCTCGGCCCAGTAATCTGAAATCTTGAAATATTGATCTTTATCTAAACCCTCCAGCAACTCTTTGGCAATGTTCACTGCTCTATATACTTTGGCATTGCATGTGTACTTGAAATTGTGCATTAATGTATTTATACATATTAGTGCTCGATATACTAGGTTGTTCTCTCTATTTGCTAATTATTTTCTTAGCAAGCCATTTACTCCTTGCTTGCTTATTGTGGAAACTTCTACTGCATGTGTGTACATCCACTAGAGTCTTCAGCAAAGTATTTCCCATGCGCACTCTTCCCTACATTTTGCCCTTGCCCTCTTTGAACCATTCTTCACAAATTTAATTTGATAAGAGCTTGTCAATGTATAATCTTTTATAGCGTCTTTAAATGTTTGTCGATTCGGAAACTCCTTCCCTAGTTCAAATACCACATTCCCAAATTCAATTTTTGTGTTGTGCTACATAAATCTATGCTTTTTGCTCCTATTTCTATGTTTTTTCCTGAATGATTCATCTTCATCGCTGCCATCAAGACTAATCAACTCTTCATACTCATAAGTATTTTCTCCCTCAAATGGCCTCTCACCAAGATTGCACCTTTGGGCTTTAAATTTGTTTCTTTTTGGCCCATCTCTTTTGTTGTTAAGCCCAACATCAGACACATAAATGGCTAGTATCTCTTCATTTGTTGGTACCTATTCATTTATTGGTACCTCTTCATGTAGTGGTTCCTCTTCATATAATGGTACTTCTTCATTTAACGGTACCTCTTCACTAATGCCTTGCCAATAGTCTCAACAACATATTCAGACTTGTTATCACTGAAATTATCACTGTCACTGCACTGCCCACTGTGATCACTGCCTTCATCATTGTTAACTTCCTTTACCCCATCCACATCTCCAACCTCACTACTGTGTCATTGTAATTATCAAATTCATCTTCCTTACCACCACCATTATTTTCTTTCTCCACATTAACAGCATTTTCATCTAGTAATGACATTTCAAACACATCAAGAGGATCAACTAGATGTTCAACATACTTATGAAGTTCATCATGGCCATTTACTTCATCTGCCAAAAAATTCATATCATTTTCCAATTTTCTAAATCCTTCATCTATACCCATGCCAGGAATTAGATACATAAAACTACCTAAAGTACCATATCCTAATTTATTTAATAACTCATGCAATAATAGGCCTGATAATTTGTCTATATCCCATTTATTCCAATGATCCTCCTTCCCACCCACAAAAGTTAATGGTGGACCACAATTAAACCATCCACTATGATGCAAAACTATGATAACATAATGTATAGACATATTGCAAATATAGATAACTAAAAATTATTACAAAAACATATTTACTTTAGCAAACATTATTAACTCATTTTTTTCCCATAATACTAGATGGACCTCAGCCACATAACGCACATGCAAAATAGTAAAGAGACCACACCCACATATCTCAAATGCAAAACAGTTGAGGGACCATAAGATGAATAAACAAAAATATGACACTAATGAGTGAAAAACGAAAATACAAAACCAATGGGACTACAAAATAAACTTTTCTTCAAGTGAGATTCCAACCTACCTTTTTTACAATGTCACTTAGAAGTGGCGACAATACTGAGACAAAAACTTTTCTTCAAGTGAGATTCCAACCTACCTTTTTTACAATGTCACTCAGAAGTGGCGACAATACTGAGACAAAGCATGGACATCAACAGCCACCTTCTATGTTTTGACCACACTATTAGACAAAGAACGCATTCCATTACAAAAAACTAGAGGATGTAAGATAAAAACAAAGGAAAAAATCAAACAGTGAAATAGGGGAATTTTGATTATAAACCAAATCAATCTAATGGAAAGACAATGAATGGGGGAAATTTTCACTAAAAAGAGAGGGAAATTCCATTGATTACAACGGTGAAAGGGAGGAAAATCATAAGCTTATTTTCTCTAAAGGAACAATGCCATTTACACTACACTAAACGACATCGTTTAGTCTCTAATAGGAACCAATGCACTAGTAGAGGATTTGAAACATAATTAAACTAATATTTATGATAAACGAGTCTTACAACAGAACAAACACACTAGAAATAAAGTTTTACACTCAAACAGTAATACACCAGTACATGAATATAAAAGATAGAACCACACAATCTCACAATCACTCACAATAAGATAACTAATTACACAACACAAGATAGAACAACCTCTAGCATTCTTGAGTATGATAGCCACACTTCTCAATTCCCAAATCCAAATGACAAAAGGCCTCTCTTTTTGACACAACTGGTTTTATGTTTCCTCAACCAACCTTCCTGTAACTGCTACCCAACTTTCCCTTAAAACTTAACTGCCCTTAAAGACCATTTTGCTCATTTTTCTTACTATTTCTTCTCTCATGGTTTTAACATTAGCCCCCTTAAAGCTGAAAATCTGAAAATTGAGTACCAATATCATTGTCTGACTCCCAAGTACAGTTACATTTCGACAAATCCCACCACTTAATCAAAACCTCTTGAATACCATTCATCAATTTTCTGACTCCCAAAACAACCTCGCATTTCTCTCTTCACTTAAGAAGGAAGGAATGTGAAGGAAGGAAAATTAGCATGAATAACTCATTTTAACTGTGAAACATGAAATACAAGATGAATACGAACTGTGGGAGAAGCGCAAGTTTGTAAGTCACTTCTCCAACTTTGGCCGAAATCTTATAAAGACCATAGAAGTGTGGACTTAGCTTCTTATTGATTTTCTTAGTCAAAGTAAGCAACTTATAGTGTCAAATCTTCACATACACCAAGTCTCCATTAGCAAATGGCACCTCCTGTCTCTTTTTATCAGCTCTTTGTTTCATATAAACATAAGCTTGCAACAGATTACTCTTAAGGAAGCAACAGATTACTCTTGAGTTCCTCAAGAATCAGATTACGTTCTTGAATTTGAGTAGGAACCTCAATGGTACATTAGTAAACTTGAGAATTATGGGTGGATCTCGGCCATATAGGGTTTTGAAAGGAGTCATTATAGCAGCTTGTTGATAAGTCGTGTTATACCAAAATTCAGCCCAAGGAACCCACTTCGCCCACTGTTTAGGTTGATCCCCAACAAAACACCTCAAATATGTTTCTACACACCAGTGGATGACTTCTATTTGACCATCAGATTCAAGATGACAAGTGAAACTCGAATTGGGACTTATATCGGCTAACTTAATCAAGTCTTGCCAGAAATGACTAATGAAAACCTAGTCCTTATCAGGCACAATAGACCTAGAAAAACCATTTAGTCAAAGAACCTCCTCAACAAAAACAAATGACGCCTCTCTAGCAATAAATGGGTGAGACACCAAAATGAAATGAGCATACGTAGAAAGACGATACACAACCATCAATATAACATCCTTACCTAATCCAATAATAAAATCTATGCTAATATCTTCCAATACTTGTGATGGAATGGGCAATGGTTGGAATAATCTAGTAAGAGTCATGACTTGATATTTATTAAGTTGACGGACAAGTGCCACAAACTACTGGACATCTTTCTTCATGTCTTCCCAATGCACCCATCCAACTAATATCTTGTAAATGCCAAAAATTCCATAATGGCCTCTCATAGGAGATGAGTGAAACTCCCCAAGTAATTATGAAACTCGGGGTGATAAACGTGGCAGAACTAATTTTCCCTTAAACAACAGTTGATCCTTACAAATAGAAAATTTTGGCTAACTTCTAAGATCAGCCAACACCAGCTAAAATATTTCCGTCAATCTCTTATCTTGTTGAATCTCAACTTTCAAAGTTTCTCAGCCATCATAATTCAATAAAGAGATAGCCCAAATTCCAGATTTCCTTCCTTGCGAAACAAAGCATCTGCAACTCCATTCTCCTTGCCTAGTTTATATTGAATAGAAAAGTTGTACCCTAAGAACTTATAACCCATTTCTATTGCTATGTAATCAAGATCTATTGTTCTAGCAAATACTTCAAACTCTTCTTATCTATTTTAATGGTGAAGTGGTGACCAAATAGATATGGCTGCTAATTTTGAATTGCTAACACAATAGCCATTAATTCCTTCTCATAAACAACTATCCCCTGGCCTTCTGTGATAATTGTTGATTGAAGAAAACAATTGGACGTCCTTCTTGCATCAGATCTGCTGCAACTCCCTTGCCCGATGCATCTGCTTCCGCTTCAAATGACTTGGAAAAATTAGGCATAACTAATACTGGTGTTGAAGTTATGTCTTGTTTCAAAGCTTCAAAAGTACACTGGGCCTCCTCACTCCACTTAAAATTATTTTTCTTAAGGAGATGAGTCAATAGAGCTACTATCTCTCTATAACTTTTTATAAATTTCCTGTAATAACCAGTAACTCCGAGAAATCATTTTAAACTCTTAATATCCCTAGGAGTTGGCCAACTGATTATAGCTTCAATCTTCTGAGGATCTGACTGTACCCCTTGGGCTGAAATGACATGCCCTAAATATTTTAACTTTGACTGGCCAAATAGGCATTTCTTTCTATACAAAAACAATTCATTGTTTGGTAAGATTTGCATGGTCAACTTGTGATGTTGTACATGGGATAACAAGTCCGAATTGTAAACCAAGATGTCATTAAAGAAAACCAATATAAACTTCCGCAGATACGGCTAAAAAAATATTGTTTATAAGCGACTGAAATGTAGAGGGACCATTAGTAAGTCCAAATGGCATAACTAAAAACTCATAATGTCCCTTATGAGTACAAAATGTTTAATGTACATCTCCCTCATGGATTTTCATTTGATATCCTTACCCCAAATCCAATTAGGAAAATATAACAGCCCCATGCAACTCATCCATCAATTCATCAATCACAAGTATTGGAGACTTGTAAGGCAAGATAATTTGATTCAAAGATGGTAATCCACACAAAATCTCCAACTTCCGTCTTTCTTCTTAACCAACAGCACAGGGATGAAAAAATGACTAGGACAAGGCCATATGATTCCTACCCATAGCATTTCCTTCACCAAGCGCTCTATCTCATTTTTTTGTGAGTGCCGGTACCTATAAGGTCGAATGTTAGGATGCTGCGAACCACTTTTTAATTGTATCCGATGGGATCTAGAAGGTGGTAACCCTGTTGGAACATCAAATAATGAAGCAAACTCATCTAAAACTTGCTGCAACTCAGCCCAAGGAGTATAGCCGGATCCTTAGAAGATTGAACTTATGATTAGTTGGCCAACTCCTAAGGATATTAAGAGTCTGAGAGGAATTCTTGGACTTACTAGCTATTATAGGAAATTTATAAAAGGTTATGGAGGGTTAGCAGCTCCATTGACTCATCTCCTTAAAAATATAATTTTAAGTGGAGTAAGGAGACCCAGTGTTCTTTTGAAGCTTTGAAACAAACCTTGACTTCAACACCAATATTAGTGATGCCAAATTTTTCCAAATCATTTGAAGTGGAAACGAGTGCATCAAGTAAGGTAATTAGGGCAATTATGATGCAAGGATGTCTAATTGGTTTCTTCAGTCAACAATTATTAAGCTAGTGGGTATTTAGTTTGAGAATGAACTAATGGCTATTGTGTTAGCAGTTCATAAGTGGCAGTCATATCTATTTGGACACCACTTCACCATTAAAATTGATCAGAAGAGTTTGAAGTACTTGCTGGAACAACGAATCATGATTATGGAGCAATAGAAATGGATTATCAAATTGTTAGGGCACAATATAAACTAGGCGAGGAGAATGCAGTTACAGATGCTTTGTCTCGCAAGGAAGGAAATCCGAAATTTGGGGCTTTCTTTACTGAATTGTGATGGCTAGGAAATTTTGGAAGCTGAGATTTAGCAAGATAAGAGATTGGTCGAAATTTTTCAGCAGGTGTTGGTTGATCCTAAAAGTCAACCAAAATTTTCTATTTGTAAAGGTCAACTGTTGTTTAAGGAAAAATTCATTCTGCAATGTTTATCACCCCAAGTTTCACAGTTACTTAGGGAGTTTCAGTCATCTCCTAAAAGGGACCATTCTGGATTTTTTTGCACTTACAAGAAATTAGTCGGATGGGTGCATTGGGAAGGCATGAAGAAAGACATCCAACAATTTGCAATAGCTTGTCCTACTTGTCAACTTAACAAATATCAAGCCATGACTCCTGATGGATTAGTCCAACCATTACTTATTTCATCACAGGTATGAGAAGATATTAATATGGATTTTATCATTGCATTATCGAACCTAGAGGTGTGGATGTTATATTGGTGGTTGTGGATTGTTGTATGCTCATTTCATTTTGTTGTCTCACCTATTGCTAAAGAGGTGGAATCTGTTTTTGTTAATAAGGTTATTCAACTAAGGTTGCGAAGGGAGAATGCATTTTTTTTAAAAAAGAATGCATTCTCTTACATGGGTGTTCATTCTTCCTTCTGACTAAAATGAGAAGTTGGTTGAGAATAAGATTTTCTCATTAAAGTATAATGTAAAAAATATAGCTTCTCATTGTAGGAGAAAGAGATCATTTTGCTCCTCCGTTTTAACTCTCAACCCCTCGCAACGTTGCTCATCCAATTGAAATCTACTTTGCTTCTCATCATACTTTCTTAATTATATTTTTTTAATACAGTTATATTATTTCTCATCATACTATCTAATTCTTAAGGAACTCAAGAGTAATCTGTTGTAAGCTAAGGTTTATATGAAACAAATGGCTTATAGAGATAGGAGGTGTCATTTGTTGTAGGAGACTTGTGTCTATGAAAATTTGACCCTATAAGTTGCTGACTATCAATGAGAAGCTAAGTCAACGCTTCTATGGTCCTTATGAGATTTTGGTCGAAGTAGAGGTAGTGGCTTACAAACTTGAACTTCCTCCCACAACTTGTATTCATCTTATATTTCATGTTTCATAGTTAAAAGGAAATGTTCATGCTTATTTTCCTTCCTCCCACATTCCTCCCTTCTTAAGTGAAGAGAAAGAAATGCAAGTTACTCTTGAGGCTGTTCTAGGAGTTAGAAAATTGATGAATGGTATTCAAGAGGTTTTGATTAAGTGACGGGATTTGCCGGAATGAGACAGTACTTGGGAGTCAGCCAATGATATTGCTACTCAATTTTCAGAAGTTCACCATGAGGGCAAGGTGAATCTTGAATGGGGGGTAATGTTGGAACCCCAGTGATAATAAGGGAATATGAGAGAAGAAAGAATACGACAAAAGGGCAAAACAATCTTTAAGGGCAGTTAAGTTTTAAAGTGAAGTTGGGCAGCAGTTACAAGAATGGTGGTTGAGGAAACATAAAACCAGTTGTGTCAAACAGAGAGGAATTTTGCCATTTGGATTTGGGAATTAGGAAGAGTGGCTAGCATACTCAAGAATGCAAGAGGTTATTCTATCTTGGTTGTGCAACTAGTTATCTCACTATGAGTGATTGTGAGATACAATGGTTCTCTCTTTTATGTTCATGTATTGGTGTGTTGTTGTTTGCATGTAAAACTCTGTTTCTAGCATGTTTGTTATGTTGTAAGACTCTTATCATAAATATTAGTTGAATTATGTTTCAAATCATCTACTGGTGCATTGGTTCCTATCAAACTGGTATGTGAGTGATTGTGACATTGTGTGGTTCTGTATTTTATGTTCATGTACTGGTGTGTTGCTGTTTGAGTATAGAACACTATTTCTAGCGTGTTTGTTCTATTGTAAGACTCTTTTATCATAAATATTAGTTGAATTTTGTTTCAAATCCTCTACTGGTGCATTGGTTCCTATCAAATTGGTATTAGAGCAGTTCGGTCAGGAGGTTCATGGTCGTAAAGCAAAGTGGGAGGGCTAAGAAGTAAGATTGAAGGACTAAACTAAGAGGTTTTAAAATTGGAGGACCAAATTGAGAAGGAATGCATCTATGAAGAACCAAATCGTTAATTTACTTTAAATTTTTCATTTAGTTTTTATTTAACAAAACAAAAGGCACATGATGCTTAAAGTCCTATATGTAACATAGTAACAAATAAATCAAAGTAACAATATTTAGAAATCATAAGGACTGGTTAAGAAATAAACGACCACTTTGAGAAGAATAACGATGAATGTGAAAAGACCCATGTACTACCAAACTTTCAAGTAGGGAGGTGATTATATAAACATTGCCCATTGTAACAAGCCAAAGAAGCTGATAGCTCATATGCTCCAATGTTCGACCCTCATGTCTCAGTCTAGTTTCTCTTTTGTCTAAGGGTCCATTTGTTTTGGCAAGAATCGTGGGCATCCTTGCTTTGTATTTTATTTAGCAAGGATATTGGGATTTTAATTTAAATAAAAAATTTAATTTATATAATTAACATCTAAAAAAATTAATATATTTCAAAATTAGATTTTACTTTCCTTTTTTATACCATTAAGAAGTACTATTCTAGAATTATTTAAAGTATTAGAAAAGAAATTAAATCTTATAAGACATTGTTTTAGAATAATAATATCTCTAGAAACGCCTTAATTGTACAAGGCCAAAGGACTGTTTGTTTGGGCTTATCGGAGAAGGAGTTTTCTCCTTCTTCTGTAAGAAAAATGACTTTTTTTTAAGAAAAAATTATTTTATGTCTGGATGCAATAATTTAGAAGGGCTTTTGAAGTAGGATGAACAATTTTAGAAATAAAAGTTTCTCTTTCTTCTTATTTTTCTCCTTATTAGCAAAAGTTTAAAATTTTAATTTCTCCTATAAGGAGGTTTTCTCCATTTTCATTAACTTATCTGTTTTCTATAAGTCCAAACAAACAGGTATACTTTTATCAGAATGACTTATTTTTTGAAAATAAGTAACTTATTCTCAAAATAAGCCCAAACAAACAGACTACAACAACTTTTACCAGTTGTTTTTGACAGCTATCAGTTTTTTGGAGCTGAAAAAGTCAAGACTCCGAAAACCCCCAAAATATTTTGAGTACCAAAGAACCCCTTCAGACAACGGTTGATATAAATAGCCTAACCTTCCTCATCAGATGGTAGTTATAAAGCTTTTCAAAGAACTCAGACTCTGAACAGCTAGAGGAATAACTAATGATATATAGGGCCCACCATCATAAACATATCTGTAATTTAGAAAGACAAAAGGGTCTTAATCATACCATCATAAAGATGACAGCAGCAGATTGAGTATCTCTGAGCTTGAAGGATTACCTTTTGTTTATTTAAGTTAGAATTAACACAGAGGGATGAAATAAGTTACATTCCAAATTTCACTCATTTTAAAAGGAAAAAGTTTACAAATGAAAATGAACTCTGCATCATATGCTTAACAATATAGAATGGTCATTGCAACTCAAGAGTTTCATGAAAATCATATAAAGATCATGGTACTTGAAAACCAGATAATATTATAAACAACCCTATGACAAGCAGATCTAAGAAAAAATAGCCTAAATGAAATACAACCATATCTATCAAAATCAGAGATCATACAATTCATACCTTGCAATGTTACTAATATGTTGATGAATAAAAAATGCATGTGCTCGTCAGGGGTAGCAACACTTTCTTACTGATTATTGCATTTACTATTTTGTTACTGATTAAATGTACCAAGAAACAATAATTTTAAACCAGCAGCGCACACCAGGGGTAGCAACACTTAATCACAATTCACCAATGACATTATTTATTAGAGAGGAATAATATGCAATAAGGGATTCTCTGCAAGATGGTTTCTCCTCTATAATAATCTGAAATTTTATTGATATGGTAATTACTTAAATAAAAAATTTAGTATTTTGGGCAAGACAAATGTTTCTGATGTCCATGCTTTTATATATAGCATAAGTATAGATTTAGTTTGACTCGAAATAGAGAATGATTATGTGTTTCCTCTATTATTTTGCACTTAGTCTTTTTTAAATACTATTTCAACCCAAAAGGTAAGTTGAGAAGGTCCATGAATGATTTCATTATCTCTAACACACCCCCTCATGCAAAAGCCACTTGCAAGTTTGAAGTGTGGACATAGCACAAGCCCACCATACCTTATGCTGAAATTTCAATTTAATTATGCAGAATGGAAGAATGGAGGTGAAAAGAATTGAACTCCTAATCACTTGGTTATAGAGGCTCTGATACCATATCAATAACCATTTCAACCCAAAATATTAAGCGGTTAGGAGAAGGCCCACGAATAAATTTATCTCTAACAGTCTACTTAGTTATGCCACAATAATCTGAGTTCCACTGGTCAGGTAGTTTGAAGTGCCATATAGCTAGGTAAAATATCTGAGCAATTTAAGATTTCAAATCTCAAAATAACCTGTCACTCGAAGTAGACATTTTAAAAGATCTGCCTATTGCAGTATTTGCATCTTTATTCTGTGTCAATAAACCTAAAAAAAGGTCAATAGTTATTATAGCACCTTAAGAAGGAGCCCTTGGTAACTGATTCCCTAAGAACCAGCCATGAATCCAAAGTATTTCCCAGCCAAAGCATGATAACTAAAAACAAAGAAATGTAGTAAACCTAATAATATACAAAGACACAAACAGAAGGAATTAATATGATGAAAGCTGAATGATGATTCATAGCAGAGAAATGAGATGTACCTGCGCTTAGTAGTGAAAGAACCATGCATAACTTAACAGCAATGATCCAAAGTATTGCCCAGCCAAAGCATGACAGCAAAAAAAAAGAGATGTAGGAAACCTAATAATATACAGAGAAACAAACAGAAGAAATTAATATGATGAAAGCAGAATGATGATTCATACCAGAGAGATGAGATGTACCTGAGCTTAGTAGTGAAAGAACATGAATAACTTCACAGATTTTGGTCGTTTAACAAAATATGCTGAAATCCCTCCCAGTTAATGTGTTATCTCCCTAGTTAGGTTAGATCCATCTGAATTTTCTGGAATAGTATGAGAGAAATGAGTTGATGGAATATTATTATGACATTCAGAAGCCACTAGGAAAATAATCATAATGACAATTCCCAATTCTTCAAAATGTAAAGACCTTAAGCACAAACATAAATGCTACATTGTATTGCATCCTATAGGAGTAGCAGCCTATATGATCAAGATGACTGCCAACAGCTTCTGCTTTTCTCCCTTTTAAATAGTATGTGGACAATGGAAACCTGTTAATATGTATTAAAAGGCAAAACCAATTAAAATTCCAAGTCCAAAAAACAAAAAAAAAAGAAAGAAAAAAAGTAAAACCATCTATATAATCTTTTTATGTAAAAATGAAACACTTTCACATTAGCTTGAAGTTTCTTTTTGAAAACGAAACATGTCTGTGTTGGTTCTTCACCAGGATGTAAAACTCTTTCTGATACATTTAGCAGTTACTTGCTAAGTTGCAGTGTTTGTATTCTGATGAATTTACTGAAGACTGTAAATATGGGATCAGGATCCTCTCAATTTCCCTAAGAAATTTACACTGTAAATTTATTCCATCTCAACCGTTCAATCTAATAAATTTGATATCCACAGTTAGTATTGTGCCATGTCATCAATTTTACTTTTTTGCTCAAAACTCACTGTTTGTTTCAGTTTCTCACTTTCTCTTTTATTTTTTACTTCCATTGTGACTGACACCAGTGAAGTAAGTGAAACAGAGACTGAATGATGAAAGACATCAAGAGAGGGAAGACATAATTCACCCAGTTAGTTCAACTGGGTAAATGGTGGGGGTTAATGGTATTACCACTACTCGTACCCAGTTGTGCAAGGTTGCGATAGGACTGTGCCGGATAATATATATTCCTGGCTGTCCCACCGCAGCTGAGACTTTGCTCCATGGGATTCTGCAGCTGCAGAAGAAGATTAAAGAAGAAAATATTTCCTTCACTGGTGGACCAAATAGAGTACATAAAAAGTATAGTTACTTTGATTTGGTTATTGCTCAAAGCAGAGCCTCTTGTATTTGTAATATTGAGTCTTTTATGTTTAGTTGATTTAAAGAAGAAAATGTCTCTAATTTGTATTTATATGAATTATGTAACAGTAAAGCGGGAACAGAAAACAAGAGTTCACTTTGTTTATATAGACTAATTTTCTAAGGGATAGTGGTGTTGGTTGGAAATTGAAGATTTTCCTGGAACGGTTACACGGTGAAGTTTAACATGGAACAGAAACTGGAACTTGAAGGGAAATCATTCATGCAGTTGAACTAACTATGTGAATCTTGTCTCCCCTCTCTTGCCGTCTTTCACTTCATTTAGTCTCTATTTCATTTACTTCGCCACGTCAGTCACACTGCCAAAAAAATAAATAAAAGAGAAACTGAACCAAATGGTGAGTTTTGAGTAAAAATGTAAAAGTGATGACATGGCACGATATTAATTGTGGATATCAAATTTATTAAATTGAATGGTTGAAATGGAACAAAATTTACACTGTAAATTTCTCAGGAAAATTGAGAGGGTCCGTATCCATAAATATCGTCATTCAATGGTCAAGGAGGCACATTGGTATTCTAAACGATTTTTGTAATAAACAGTAATTTTGCTTGCAGGCATACTAAAAGCAGACCACATAAATGATGAAGATATGCCATTCCTTAGGCATGGTCAAAAGCAAACTTAATTAGTTCTAAAGAGATAAATTCTAACTTATTTTTGCCAAAAAAGCTATACTAATGAGAGGACATGAATTGAAAATTACTTTTGTATGTGTCCACTGTCCAATAAACCTAACTTTGAAATCATAATTTTCTCAGAGGCAAGAGCAACCATGTAAAATATGATACCTATTAGAGTACACATGTTCAATTTGGTTAACTAGCTTCTGACAAAAAAATTCCCGTAAGTTGTTTTAGTGAGTAAAGGTATAGTGGTCATTATCCCTTTATAGCAAGGGTAATAATGTCTTAACATTCTTGTAACTTCTCTCTCTCTTGTGAATATAGCATTTGGCCGGCCATAGTGTGGGTTTTACGGCTTCCATACTTTCTTCTCCTTTTCTTTGCTCTCTTGCTCTCTTCCTATCTTCTCATCTAAATTTACATGGTATCAAAGCTAGTAACCCGAGATTAAGACCAAAACCTACGCCAGGCACAGAAATGGTCATGCCTCCAATAAGTGGTATATTAGGTTCACTCCTTCCGGTCGTGAGGGGGAGTGTTGGAAGTCCCACATTGCCTAAGTAGAGTGGTTAAGCATTATATATAAGGGTGAGACAATCCTCACTTTCCTAGGTGCTTTTGGAAGGATGAGTGGTTAAGCATTATATATAACGGTGAGACAATCCTCACTTTCCTAGGTGCTTTTGGAAGGATGAGTTAGGCTCACCCAAAATTCTTCATCTTTTGTTAACGTCTATTTGTCTCTTAATTTGTTTCCTATGATTCTTTCTCTCAGTTGTCTAGGGCTTTTATTTCTTCACTAGAGTCCGTCACTATTCCTCACTCTCTCTCTCTAAAGCCCTGTCTCACCCTAGGTGGACTACAGCCATGCAAGAGGAAATGCATGCCCTATGCACTTAGGATCTGGTCACCCGGCAAACGTGCTATTGGTTGTAAGTGGGGTGTACACAGTTAAGGTTAACCCCGATGGGTACATTGCTTGCCTTAAAACAAGATTGGTTGCTAAAGGCTATGCCCAAACCTATGGCACATAGTACTCTAAAACTTTCTCTCCCATAGCTTGTTAACATCTATTCATCTCTTAATTTCTCTGGTCACCACCCATAACTGGACTCTTCATCAGTTAGACCATAAAAATGCCTTCCTCCCTGGTGACCTCCCAAAAGAAGTCTACATGGAACAACCACCAGGGTTTGTTGCTCAGGGGGAGTATAGTCGAGTGTGCAAGGTAAAAGAAGTTGCTATATGGGCCGAACAGTCTCCTAGAGCCTAGTATGGAAGATTTAGTGAGGTTGTTCTCGTGTTTGGGTTGCAAATGAGTGCACATGATCACTTGTTTTCTATTGACAAACAGGAGCAGGGTGCATCCTCCTAGTTGTCTATGTTGACGCCATTGTGATTACGAGAAGTGATGCAAATGGTATTGGGGGTCTCAAATCCTTCCTTCAGGGTAAGTTTCAGACTAAAGATTTAGGAGACCTCAAGTACTTGGGAAATGAGATGCTTCAGAGTAGGAAGGGAATCTTCCTATCCCAGAGAAAATACATCCTAGACCTTCTTGAGGAGACAGGGTTGTCAGGCATCAAACCTTGTGACTCACCAATGTGCTCAGGTGTTAAACTGGGAACGGATGATAGTGATCCTTTAGAGAACCCATAAAGATATAGGCGACTGGTTGGCAAGTTGAATTACCTCATAGTGACTCGACCTGACATTGCCTTCCCTATGAGTGTTGTAAGTTAGTTTATGTCTTCACCTCATTCAACTCATTGGGATGCAGTTGTTCAAATCCTTAGATACTTGAAAAGTGTGCCTGGCCATGGCATTATCTACAAGAATCATGGCCATCAAATGGTAGGTTATTTAGATGTTGATTGGGATGGTTCATGTGTTGACCGCAACTCAACTACAAGGTACTGTGTGTTTGTAGGAGGAAATCTGGTTTCTTGGAAGAGTAAGAAGCAAGATGTTTCTCTCGATCTACTATAGAATCTAAATATTGTGCTATGGCCCAACTCACCTATGAACTAATATGGATACACCACTTACTTGGTGAACTAAAAGTTGGACAACCGAGGTGCATGGATGTATTATGTGACAGTCAATCAACTCTCTATATTGCTTCTAATCCTGTGTTTCATGAAATAACAAACACATAGAGATCGATTGTCATTTCATTCATGAGAAACTTCAACAAGGCCTTATTTCCACCAAACATGTCCCAACTGGTGAACTAGCAGATATCTTCACTAAGGCTCTTGTTAAGGGTAAAGTTAAATCTATTTGTAACAAGCTGGGCATGATGAATATCTATGCTCCAGCTTAAGAGTGGGTGTTAGTGAATAAGGGTATAGTGGTCATTATCCCTTTGTAGCAAGGGTAATAATGTCTTAACTTTATTGTAACTTCTCTCTCTCTTGTGAATATAGCATTTGGCCGGCCCTAGTGTGGGTTTTTACGGCTTCCATACTTTCTTCTCCTTTTCTTTACTCTCTTGCTCTCTTCCTATCTTCTCATCTGAATTTACATGTTGAAATGCTTCAACAGATTAAACATGCTAGAAAAAGAATGGAAATGACAGAAAAGTTGCTTCTATAATAAGTTTCATTCAAGTCTTTGGTATGATAGAGAGAAATAGCCCATAGGTACAAACCTGAAACCGCAAAGGCCTCAAACCTTTGGTTTACAGATTATCGCAGGACACTGAACAGAGATGCTGTTCTGGAAAGATCACAAGACACCAAAACTGCCTCCTACCCGATACCCTGCTTCTCCACCACAAGGCGATTTAGCTTACACTTTGACATATCCGTGTTAGAGACATCCAACCTAGAATACTCCCACACATAAGGTTGGCAAAGGCCCAACGAATGCAATAACCAATAGTATGATGCACGGCGTGCCTCAAATTCAAGTGTACAAAATGAATGTGTGACATTCTCAAGAGAGTCCACAATGCAGTGGGCATAAACATAACTGGGATAGATACACAACTTGTATCCAGCATATGGGTGAGGGGTAAACTTAATACAGTATGCAATGAGGTCATACATATTGTAATTATCACTCTGCATATCTTGCTTCATCCTAAGTGTTGCTTTTCCTTCAATAAGACCATGTCTCATATCCTCAAAGAGTTTCAATGATTCTGCAATTGGTCTGTCCCTCCAAGGACTGTTCAATTTCTTCTCCCTATACTCCTTTATCTCATCAGGTGTCTGAAACAGCAAAGGCCGCACACCTTTGGTTTACAGATTATCGCAGGACACTGAACTTAGACGCTGTTCTGGAAAGATCGCAAGACACCAAAACTGCCTCCTACCTGATACCCATCACAATAAAATCCCTACACTTACACAGCTAGCTAACATGTACCAGATAATTCCAGAAAGGCTGCCAACTAGACTAATATCTCCAGCTAAGCTAAACTCCAGAGGACATAATAACAGGATAAATTCTAAACGCTGCCATTTGACACCTACTAACATAATAAACTTTAAACACTGCCGTTTGCACCAAAGTTCCTTCTTTCATTAGTCTCCACTAAGTCTAGTTTGATCAGTCTTATATAATTTGAATTTCAGGGTGCTGTTTTAAGCTCCATATAACAGTAAGAAATGAACACCATGGGGAAGTAACAATAAGAGAAAGACAAAAAATTCATACCTCTTGCCTCTTAAAGATTAGAAACTATGATATCAAATGGATTTTGTCTGGACTATATGCAAGAAGATGTATTCATTCTCTTATTTACAATGGGGATGAACAGGTCTCACCTTATTCCTCATAGATTTGTCACCCTAAAACTTGAATGGAAATAAGTTAAATTGCTACACGACATTGTGAAATTGTGCGACTAAAAGCATGAAGAAGAATAAATATATTATCATTGGATATTCAAGGAGAAGACTCACAAGATCTTTATATGCTACAGTTTCAAGCAAGGGCCAAAATTTCAGCATCTCAATTCTTAGCCTTCGTTTCCTTTGTGGAAAAGTAATAGTCAATGAAAGAGAGAAGAGAATCAGATTGCTTAGTTGAATGCCCAAGTTCCCTATGTGTCTATTTATAATTAAAACTAAATCAAGTAAAAATAGTACAACTAGTACAGCCCATTGGTTATAACATACATCTATAACCTTAGCCATCATACTTCTAACACTCCCCCTCAAGTTGGTTGAAGCTTACAAAGCTTCCAACTTGTTACAAACAAAACCCAACTAAAATTAAAATAAATAAAAAATCCAAACTTGAGCATTGCATCTATCAACCATCAGTTTCGATTCAATAACTTTAGCAACTACTACTCTCCCTTACGATGACAATGTCCTTGGCAAACAAACAGTTCCTATAATTCTTTGACATGCTTCCCATGAGCAACCCCTCAACATTCTCCCCGTTGTTCTCCTCAACACACCATTTAACACAATGACACAACTCTCAAAAGTCTCCAACATACTTCTCATGAGTAGTTCCCTCAATCTTCTGCCAGCTAGTCAACACTACTTGGGTGGCTCGCCTAGCACCCAACAATTCAATTCTCTTAGTAGTGCCAAAGTTCTCATTCCATGACACCGAAATACCAAACACCAATCTCATACCACCATAAAGCAGCCATATCTCAGACTCTAAAACAGTCATCCACAACCCAGTAGTAAACTACCCAGATCACAAACACTAATAATCATCCCTTTGAAAGGAAAATTCAACCTCCTAAACATCTGTGTTGGTCAGAAATTACTGCCTCTATGCCACAATACTTCAAAATCGCACCATTCTAATGCTGGAACACAAAATTATAGACTCCTTTCTTCTAAAAACTCAAAAACCGCAGCCTATAACTTCTGGAAAATTTGAAAAACACACCTTTAGGCATGAACCCAGTCAAGATCAAGCCCCACCAGCCCTATCCCTCATCAAAATGCACCTGTCTGGACCACCTCCATGTCAGTCCAGTGCTGCCACCCTGCACTGCAGCCTTTGGACCATAAATTCCCTAGCCTGCGTAGCTTCTCTGGCTAATTTTCTTTCCTAGTTTAAGTGGCTTGTAACCACAATTTCTTTGGGGGTTTTGCTCAGAGAAAGATTCTGAGCAGAACCCACCAAACTGCCAGAGTAAGTTGTTAGAAATTTTCCGGTCACCGAAGAAGGTGGCCAGAGCTCTAGCCATGGGAACTGCACAACAACCACTAACCTAGAACTCTCTCTCACCTAGCTCTGATACCATGTAGAAAGTAATAGTTAGGGAAAGACAGAGATGAGAATGGGATTACTTTGATGAATGCCTAGGTTCCCTGTGTGGCTATTTATAATTAAAATTAGGTCAAGTACGGATAGTACAACTAATACAAGCCCAGCTCACTAGTTATAACACATACATCTTTAACCCTAATTGTCATACTTCTAACATCCTTTAACTAGCACTAGTGATTAACACACCTCAAAGAAAATCAATGAGAAGAAAGCGAGAAAATGCAACTCTATACTACTCAAATATTAAAACAAAGAACATGAATTCAACATAAAAGTGTCAGAATTACAGGAACAAATTAAATTGAGATAGACCTGATCAATCAAACTCTAAAGAAACCAGTTGCATAACTAGAACAACAGTGTCTGAAAAATATCCTTCAAGCCCTTAATCTATTGAGAAACTTAACTGTGGCAGTCATGAAATCATTTAATCTTCACTTTCTCTCAAAATAATGTAATTTGCTGGTTCAAGGAGTTCTGTTATTAGCTTTATTCATGCAAAAATTCACCAATCCCTGTTCCATTTTTCTTTCTTCCAACATCTTCATTCTGATAGCCACCCTCAAATGGCAACTTAACTTGGATATTCTGGTTTCTGGAGGCATGTCAGCCATGCTATCTATTGTCCATTTTCAAACCAAACAGTGAGAGAAGCTTATAAATTTCATTATACATGTAATTCTTGCAGAAGCAAACATCAATTCCAAAATGGTGAAAAGGGGTAACTTATCTAAGTATGATCATACAGATTGGTGATCCTTGTAGGATACTTTTCTTTTGCTAATTGGATAGTGAGTAAAATGGATTGCAAACCATTTCCTATGATTCTAAAGCGAGTAAGAAACAATTCCTTATTCTCTTCATCCACATCTTATAACATGAAATAATTCCTATTAGGCACATACCCATTTTCTCTATTTCTAATTAAGCTGTTCTGTGATAGATACATCCATAAATTGCAGGTGGATCTCGTCACTTGCCAGACAGCAATGGACCTTATTTATGCAGTCCAAACCAGCTACGTCCAGGACTTTTTCTCAATCCATTCTCATAAATATTTGATCTTGCCCTTCCTGCATCAATCCACCTACCACATTGAGCATATATATCTGATTGAACTACATAATGAACTGGGTTTCTTGGTTCAAGATTAAGGAGGTGACTGAGGGCAACCTCTCCTAACTGCACATTGGAATGCAATTTACATGCTCCCAGAAGGGCGCCCCAAACTTCTGCATCAGGTTCTGGCATTTTCTTAATTAAACTCAAAACTTCATCAAATAAACCAGCCCGGCCCAAAAGATCAACCATGCAGGCGTAGTGTTCCATATTCGGTTCAAGATGGTGCTTTTCACACATAGATTGGAAAATTCTCATTCCTTCTTGAATTAATCCAGTATGCCTGCAAGCAGATAAAACGCTGACAAAGGAAACAGAATCAACTTGGACACAAGTCTCTTGCATAAGTGAAAAAAGAGCAATGGCATGGTCACCTTGCCCATGGATAGCATAACCTGAAAGCATTGAATTCCATGAAACAATATCTTTGTTTTCCATCTCTTGAAAACATTTCTCAGAATAAATGAGTCGCCCACATTTAGCATACATATCAATAAGACTATTTCCAGCAAGTGTATTAGACATAAATCCCATTCGAATTATGCAGGCATGAAAAGCCATGCCTTCTCTTAACACTGACAAATAAGACACAGCTGGAAGGATGGTAACAAATGTGACTAAATTGGGTTTGACATTTTCGAATTTCATCTGGTTGAAAATGGAAATTGCTTCATTGGCACATCTGTTATGCAGGTACCCTGCAATCATCACATTCCAAGATACCTCATCCTTCATAGGCTTGGTTGAGTAAAACAAGATTTCAGCTGAGCAAAGGCTCCCACATTTGGCATACATGTCCATCAGAGCAACTTTAACATGAATGTCAGATTCAATCCCACTCTTTTCAATTTGCCCATGGAAGCACATGCCTAGATCTTGGTCAACTAAAACAGTGCAAGCTGAAACCAAACCTACCATGGTTCCTCCATCTGGTTGAATCCCAGTTAACTGTAATCTACAGAACAATTCCAATGCATGACATGGGTCACCGTAATTGGTAAACCCATTTATCACAGTATTCCATGTCACAGCATCTTTACATTGCATTCTGTTAAATAGAGTCATAGCATGAGTAAATAATTCAAATCTAGCGTACATTGAGACAAGGGTCGTTACTAATGAGATATCAGAGTCCACATCAGCCTTAACAGCGTAGCAGTGCAAGCTCTTACCTAATCTGAGATATGATATTTCTGCACAAGCAGAAATAACACTTGTCAGAGTCACTTTATCTGGCTTGAAACCTTCATGCTGCATCTCTCGAAAAATAGAAAATGCTTCAGTGGGATACTTTGCTTGGACAACAGCTGATAAAAAAGAAGACCAAGCAACTAAATCTCTTCCTTGTAGACTCAGAAACAACTTTTTAGCTTTTTTCAACTCACCACATTTTGCATACATGCTCACAATAGGAGTAGCAACAACTATATCTGATGTTATCCCTAGGTGTACAGCATAGTTATGGATCTCCTTCCCCTTCTCTATGTCTCTCATCTCTGCAGCTGCCAAAAGAGCAGTTACAATTGACACCCTATTCATCTTAATATTCTTCTGTTTCATTTTATCTAGTAATTGAAGAACCTCAAGGAAATAACCATTATGCACATATCCAGCCATCATTGTTGCCCATGAGACATCATCCTGAACACACATCTGATCAAAAATACAACAAGCAACATTTACCTCACCACATTTAGAGTACATATCAATCAATGAGTTTGAAACCGCACCAAAAATACACCTCCTAACCACATAACCATGAATAGACTTGCAAGTATCAATATCCGCTAATTTAGAAACAGCTGGGGCCAGGTTCAAGAGGCTCACTGAGTCAGGCTCCAACCCTTCCAGTTGCATGCTCCGGAATATTTCCAGTGCTTCACAAAGATTTGAGCTCTGTGATAAGCCTGCAATCATTACATTCCAAGCTGCAATATCCTTCTCCGGCATTTTATCAAATATCTTTCTTGCACTATCTAAGGAACCCCATTTACAGTACATATCAATAAGACCAGTTCCAATAAAGACATCACATTCTAACTGCTTAGAAGCTATTTCTTGGTGAATTGCAACACCTTCATGGAAGTCTAAAGCACCAGTACAAGCTTTCAAAATAAAGGTAAAGGTATACTTGTCTGGTTCTGGCCCCTTTTCTAACATTCTATGATATATTTTTATTGCTTCCTGGAATTGATTGGATCTAGAATAAGCTCTAATGATTGAATTCCACAGTATCATAGTTGGGTTTGCTATAGAATCAAATATTGAACGAGCCAAACTACATTCGTGAATTAAAGTGTAAGAATTGATTAGATGGGCAATTGTGGAATGATCTTCTTGGAGGCCTGACACAATCAAACGGCCATGGATTTGAAGCAGAGACTTCAAGTCTTTACATGAACAAATAAGCTGAACATATTGCTGGCCCTTTTTAGGACTTTTGGTGGATGAAGACGGACTTCCTGAAACCGTCTTTGCAACGCTATGGTAGGTCCTATGAAGAGGATGTCTCACAGTTATCATTCTCATCATAGGATTTTCTTTTGAAATTAGAATACCTCTGTCTGCCTTCTATAACCATGTGTTAATAATATCTTAATTTACTATTCGGTAAAAGTGTATGGCATCAACTCATCAATGGAGCAAGATGCAAAAGTATGACATGTTAAACGCAACAACTAGAATCAAAGGAGTCCCATATATGTTACAGACAAAGGAGTCCCACGATTTATGGAGAACTTGTGGAGCTTCCATAGGGTAATGCTCGGGAAAGTCGACCTAAAGTTGGTAGTTCACTGGCATACCGACCTTCTTGGCTTCAAGAACCTGCTCCCTTCTGGAAGGTTCAATTCCTAGTCCTGAACATGAAACGAGGACAAAATCTGTTTCTTGTCCAATCTGCAGTATATTCACAAGCAAAGATCACACAAGCCTGATTAGTATCATCAACATCAAGAACATGTAGTGCAGAAAACGTACAATCCAAATGCCTCATTAAGCACAATCATTTTGCTTTTTTCTTCTTTCAGTGTCATGAACTTTTATGATTGGCATCAACCACAGCAAAAAATATTAATCTGAATGCCACCAGTGATAGAATGTATGCCATTAAGTACTTTTCATATTGCCAGGCAACACTACAAAAGATAAATTCATCGTGGAACATTTAATTTATATGATAACCATGATATAGTTCTCTCACTGATTTGCTCCAAAATATCAATATACCTATATGCAGGAGAGGCTCAATCAGAGCTTGTTGGGGGAAAGGGAGAACCACTTATAAAAAAAGTTGACTTAAGTTGACAGCAATAGGATAAACAACTTCCTGGCATTATAAATATACTCCCCCCTCCCCAAGCCACTTCACAAGGTGTAGAGGGTTTACTAATGATTGTCTCAGCACAAAAAAAATAGTGTCTCATCTTGCTCGAAGGGAACACAGAGGAATACAGATAAACATTCAAATCCAAAAACGAAATCAGGGACAAGAATCCCATACTCATGCATTTACTGTGAATTTTGACAGCCATTTCTCCTTTCTTTACTGGCCCGGTCTCATTTCACCAGGAAAAACGATGCTAAGTTCCTAGAATGAATGCATTTTCGTTTGTATTGAACTAATTTAATAACTAAAAAACTAATTTAAATCTTCTTTTAACTATACGGGTTTGTGAATTGTGATAGCCATTTCTCCTTTCTTTACTGGTTTGATCATTAGTTCAGATTCGATAGGTTTTCTCATTTAATTATGAAAGGCTATTTCGGTTTAACAGCCGTTTTGGGATTTTTGATAATAGGATCTTATATTAGGAATTGGTTTTGATTTCTCTTCTCAATTTAAAGTTTAAACCAACATTTGGTTAAGATAATTATTCTGGTTTTCTAGTTTTCCTATCTCTTTTATGGGAAAATTCCTTGGCAAATGGCCCCTTAGTGTGGTCCTGTGCCATAGGAGGTTTGGAAAATGGCAAATGTGCTTGAAGTTAGATTCAAGAACTTGACCTACAATTGGTTTATTTTTTTTAATATACCAGACAAGATGGAACCGGTATCAAGAAGCACAGGGTATTAGGATGTGTCCAATGTAGATTGAAGTTAACCCAATTCCTTTCTTCATCCTAAATCAGAACATCAAACTATCCAGGACTCAAACATATCGCAGCACCAAGAATTTCTAAGATCATTGACTCAATAATTCATCAAGGTTAACCCTTAATCCCAACTGAAATAAAAAGGGATAAACCAAAAATACCCTTAAACCAGAATCATGCCCCAAACAGAACCTCAAATTTATCAAG
Organism: Ceratonia siliqua; assembly: GCA_034509205.1. Lineage (NCBI taxonomy): Eukaryota > Viridiplantae > Streptophyta > Magnoliopsida > Fabales > Fabaceae > Ceratonia > Ceratonia siliqua. The sequence goes on from JASKGM010000007.1 coordinate 1,690,964, forward strand.
AAAAATATCAAATTAGAACCACAAGCACATAAGAAAAACCCCAAATGAAAAATACAAGTTTATCAAGAAAAACCCTATTTAGCATCATTAGAGCAAACAGAAACAGACCAAACCCCAACTGATGTTGTTCAAATATATAAACCCCTAATATATCAAAACCCCAATATCAAATAAGAACAAAACCCCCAAATCAACGAAACAGAACCAAAAGTCATCAGAAATGAAAACTACCTACTCAAACCGAAAATTAGCTATAAACTAAATCAGAATGGTAATCGGCGAAAATGGCATCAGAAATATCTCTGAAATGGATTCGAATTCGGAGAAAACCACAAATAATCAAACTATTACATTCTGTGTAGGAAAACCCAAATACCTTCTGATATGCTTGCTTGAAAGATTTTGGGTGATGGAGCTTCAATGGAAGAGTTGTGAATCTGTGTTTCTCCGATGAAGAACCTGTGTCCGACCCCTGTGGAGTGAGCAAGGGTTGCGTGGCTGTCCGTGATATGAGTGTTGGCCAGAGACAGCGGCGCTGCTACTTCGCATTGATTCCGGTGAGATATGCTTTGCTGTTTGTGAACGGACTTGCTGGCCAGCGAGATGGGAGGATCTCGGAGTTGTCGTTGTTCCCTGTTTATGCGTTTACTCTGGGTGGCTGGGGTGGTTTGGTGAAGAAGAAAGGAAAGGGGAAGAGGGAAGAAGAGAAAAGTGGCGGTGATGGAGATTTTGTCCCAGAGAGTAAATCTCAGAAGGGGGAGAGGAAGAGAAAGGAGGGGGTGGGGGAACTACTCTGTTTTGCCGGGAAATTTGGGGAAGATGGGATAAATTGAAGAATTTGGGTAGCATTTCTGACGTGGGAAAAACAGAGCTGATTGGGAAAAACACAGCTGATTGGGCTGAAATTCTGAGGTGGCAATTTTTGTGAGAGTTGTGGGGAACTGTAGATGTGTAGGTAGCTTTTCTGAAAACTAAAGTGTCACTGAAGCTCCAATCACTTCAACAACCCACCTTTGAGAGAAAAACGCAAAATCAATGTAATGAAGAGCAATTCTTAAATATATCATATTTAGAAAAAATGTGCACAGTAAATTATGAAAAGATACATATATTAGGCTAGTTTTAGTTGATTTCACCTTGGTTTATATATTCATTTATAATGATTTAATTTATAAAAAATTATTGATCAAATTTACCCAAAAATATTTTTGTAATGAAACCTCTAAAGAATATACCGCTGTTGGAGGTCTGTTGGTGTGATCGCAACATTGCCAACATATTCTCATCATTTTTTTGTATATGTCTTATTGAGGACTGTGTCATCGACTCTATGCTATTGTAAATTTATTTTCTACCAATGTTGGAGAGCGACTACCCGATAATCAAACCCCTTACCTATTTAAATATAGGTGACCCTAATACCATTTGTGCCCAATCCAAGACTCCACGCTATTGTAGATTGTTTTGCTATTAGCTATGTGGCATTTTACATATCACAAGTAGTATTAGAGTCATCTCACCTTTAAATAGGTAAGAGGTTCAATTATTAGGGAGCCACCCTCGACCTCAAGGTCGGTAAAATGCCACAATACTAATAGGGAACAAATCCACAATAGCGCGGAGTCAGGACCCAGTTCTCAACATGTCCAAATTAAAATTTTTCATTATGGGTACCTTAATTGTTGATATATTTTTTATTGAAAAATTTTGCGATGAAGTAGAAAGTATAATATCTATTACAAAATTAATTTATATACTAATATAGTTTTGTGATGATGAAAGATGGGAGAAATTTGTTTAAGAATATTAGCTAAAGTGACATTTTTTAAGCATTAAGTATTAGATAACTTCAACATTAGGGGTTCAAGCCCCCACTCTCCTCCTAACATTGCATTCTTATCTATCAACAACCAAAAAATGAGAGAAATTTAAAAGAGCAATGCTTAATGAATCATTATATATATAAATATAAAAGGAGTTCCACCTCCTTCTGCCGACAAGTGGTACTTGCCAATTTTTCTTCTCATTTTCATTAAATAAATATTTACAAAATATGGCCAATCATTTACCATCATATGTCATCCGTCTAATTTCCAACTTTAATTCAAATTTTAAAAGCATTGTAATTCGAATGGACTCATAATTAGAGCCTCAATTGTAATCTGTGTAAATTCAAAATATTTGGTCTCCCGAAGCATTCAAAATATTTGGTCTCCTAAAGCTCTCTTTTACAACATACAATGCTCTACAATAAATACTATGTTGGCAGTATACTCATCTTGAAAATACCATTTAAGTTAATTATCTGACAAAATATTTTGAATTACGAAGGAAGCGGTAAGTTAGGTAGCATTATGCTCTTATATAAACATTACCATATAAGTTATTTGCATATATTTTTTCCTACAGAAGTTGCTTCTCTCACGTTGTAAGCTCAGGTATGATGTTTTATTTTCTTCTTCTTGAATATGTTTGTCTCTTTCGTTTTGGTTTTGAATTGTTTGTCTCTTACATCATGCCTCTTAATTATATTTTATAATGTTTTCAGGCTTGCTTACCTCATGCCTCCTAAGTATGGACATTTGAGTGAGCCAAATCCTAAAACAGACTCATGGAAAGTCAGAGTAAGGGTAGTTAGGCTATGGACAATGCCCAGTTTCAATTTGCTAGGAGAGATCAATAGCATTGAGATGGTCTAATTATGCGATAACAAGGTGGTTTTTCTTTGTATGGTTTTAATTTCATCTCTTTTATTGAAATAACCACAAGGTGTGTTGATGAGAATTATTTGGTTGGTGAGTTCTGCTATCTTTTATTCATATTTTTATTGTCAATTCATATAGGATTAAAGATGTGACTTTACAGATGTTATTGGTAAGTTGTCGGGTATTAGTGATATAGAGGAGAACACAAAGGATGGAAACAAGGGTGAGTTGTGGTTGAGTTAGAAGTTATTGAGTGACTTTTATATTTCTTTGTTTTTTTGTTTATTTATGCTTATTCTTTATTTGGTATTTGTTGACTATAATAAACGCATATTTTTTTCAGAAATAATAAACTCCAATGCACACTATGGGGACAACATGTTGATGCTGTTGAGACTTAGAGTTACATGAGTGAGAATATGGGAGTGTTCATTATACTAATTATTCGGTGGTGTAAGATAAGGAACAACCAAGGTATTCTTTTACAAGTTCAGTTTCTATCAGTACATAAAGTTAATTATTTATATTATCAGCTTCTGTTTTGTTGTATATAAGCAACATAGGAGATAGATGCCTTAAGCTTGTTGATAAATCCTGTAATTAAAGGGGTTCTTGACTTCAAGGAGAAGCTAAAGAATTCTGATGTTTCTAACTCTTAGCAGCCAAGTCAAATTTCAACACATTCATCTATATCTCTTTCTGATTATCTACTTAATGTTACCAACAAGATGACCATAGATGAAATAAGGGATTGTACTTTGGTATATTTCCAGTATGGGTATATTTTTTTGTCTTCATCACGAAACATATTCATTAATACCTACTAATGTTGCAAGACTGTGTTTGTGTGACACATGCCACTATTGTTAGTATACAGAGTGAGAGGGTTTGGTTTTACAACTCCTGCAAGAGATGCTCAAAAAAGGTTAACCTAGATGGGTGTGGCTTTTATTGTGAAAAGTGTAACAAGATAGTAACTGCAGTTGTTCCTAGGTGCTTTATTTTATGATGAACAACAGTCTATCTATTTATTTCTTAAATCTATCTTCAAACATCCTATCACATCACATCATTCCTTTAATTCATGAGTTCTTCATTGCAAATACAAGGTGGAGATACATGTAGTTAATGATATTGGAAGTGCAACTTTTGTGGTTTTGTATCGTGAAACTGCTCAATTTCTCAACTGCATATCAAGTGATTTGAAGACTAACTTTAACCATGTGAGGTGTTTAGATATTACCTTATATACTATATTAACAACATATTTCATAATAGCTAATCTTAATCCAAATATATTTTATATTTTAATACATACTGTAGATACCCATATTCCAACCTAATCAGCAACGAGCCCAACAATACAGCCCACGACAACAACACTTAATTACTGTCATCTGCACCACCTATAAATACCCCTGTCCCACACACACCTAAAGGATTTTTCACATTGTCAGCATTTCATTACTTTTTCTATATCAGACTAACCTAACTTTACCATCGGAGCCCGGTATCATTGACCGACTTCTTTTAAGCTTTGTAGGTTCCCAGTTTGTACCTGACCGCGACCTCAGCCAACCCGAATCCTATCTTACCCGACCTCAACATAGGAATCAAAATTTGACACCGTCTATGGGAACATCAATCTTGATATCATGATTATTATTTGATATTATTGTGTTGACCAGTTCGCCCAGAGACACGTCAAACAACCAAGAAAATACACTCACAAAGCTCCCACGTACCTTGGGGATTACCCAACAGCAACCACCACCAGTTTAGCTTACACAAGATAGCCCTTCCTACCCATATGTGGATCTACCCCTACAGGCAAACAAGGTCACGGACCCTCAAGGGGATACCTTTTGACTTCTTCTACAAAAACTTTAAACACTCAAACAAGAAAGGGTAGCTGATAGGGTTGAGCTGGTCGAGTATCGATGACAGCAGCAATAGAGGGAAGGTTCTACTGAATCCCAACTTGTCAATGCCCCGATACTTACCTTGGCCAAGGCCATCTCCTCCTCTCATCATACATATACCAAAGCCCCCTCAATAGCCCTTGATATCCCAAAGTTATCTCCCCTAATCTTAGAGAAACCAAAAGACCCTGAGGAACATCCCTTTACTCAGCGTATCATGAACTATCCCCTTCCTAGGCACTTTAAGCAACCCCAGCTTGAACTTTATGATGGTTCTATGGACCCAGGAGAGCACGTAGAGAACTATAACATGCTTATACTTCTAGACGGCTTAAGAAAAGAACTTAAGTGCAGGGCAGCCCGATCACTTTAAGAAAAGGTGCCTTACAATGGTTCTCGAGCCTACCACCCAATTCCATCTCTAGTTTCGAAGACATATAAAATCTATTTGTAGCCCATTTTTTGGCCAGCATCACCCATTAAAGATCCTTTGCCGTGCTCGCTACCTTAAGGCAAAAAGAAAGTGAGCCTCTAAAAGACTATATTAAGCTATTTAACAATCTATCCTTCTAGGTCGGCCTCCAACCTGGCAAGTTCCAAGAGAGCCTAGCCCTTGACCCACCTACCAATATCTCCAAGTTGTTAACGAGAATGAGGAAGCACATCAATTTGGAGGATATTTATATGCTAAGGCTGGATGAAAATAAGAGCCAAGTCACGAGGGATAAAAAACCCACCTAAAAAATAAGGGTTACAAGGAAAGAAAGATCACCGGCACAACCCTGTTATGACACGTACACACTTTTCAATTAGCCTAAAATGCGAGTCATAGAGGAAATCTGTCAAACCAGGCTAGCCAGCCTCCCTAACATAAAACGGAACGTGGGCTTGGACAAAGAAAAATAACACACCTTCTATCGAGGCAGAGGTTACGACATAGAGAATGGTAGGCACCTCTAAAATCTAATAGAGTATGTTCTATTGAAGGGCTACCTTCAAAAATTCAGAGCAAACACCCGACCCCGGTAAAGCAACTAGGAAGTTTCCACCCAACCCAAGTCACCTCAGCGAGGCCATTCCCCCGGAAACCAACCTTGTAGAAGAAGTTGTTCCCCAAACAGAGTCCCCACCAATAACCAAGATCCTAGGAGAAATGCTGTTGGAGTCATTAATACAATCTTCGGAGGTTTTGCTAGTGGAGGATAGTCCCAAGCCTTTAGGAAAAGACATTAGTGAGCCACTGATAAAGCAACGGGAAGTCATTCATCTGACTGCAAAGAGGTATAAGCCTAACCCGATAATCTCCTTCACCGAGGATGATTATGGCATAATTGACCAGGACCACGATGACCCCATGGTCATAAGCTATTTTGTAGCAAGTTACGAGGTCAAGAAAGTTTTGGTTAACCAAGGAAGCTTGACAGACGTCCTATTTTATATCACTTTCTTGAAGCAAGGCCTCCCTAACCTCGACCCTGCCTACTATTCGAGGACGTTGGTGGGTTTCTTGGGTACCCATGTTAAGGTCAAATGAGCTATTAAGCTGAAAACCACACCAGGGGAACACCCCAACCTGACGAGCATCGAGGTATAATTTCTAGTTGTTGACTGCCTAACTGCGTACAACAAATCTCTACCACCCATTGCTGAATTAAATCTGAGTAATAGTCTTAACAAGGCACTTGCTCATTAAATTCCCTACTACCTGGGGAACTGTCGTGTCGGTGAGAGGAGACTAGCTACAAGCCCGAGCCTGTTATAACACTAGCTTGCCCCTATATCAGAGAAAGCAAATAATCAAAAATTGATCCAAGAAAGCACTAGTAGGACCCCCGTGCAAGAGCTAGACACCAAGAAAGAAGAAAGAGAACATAAGCCCAAGCCCTATGGAGATATCCGAGCCATCCAGGGGAGCTCAAACATTCCCCCCACTAAGTTAGGAAAGCTGACTTACTTACTTACTTAAGGACGATGTCGACTTATTCGCCTAGATAACCTCTAATATACCAAGTATTGATCATAGTTTCATTTTTTCATAAACTTGCTATTAATGCAGGATCAAAATCGGTTAGCCAGAAAAGATAGACTTTTGGGCTTAAACGCCAAGTGGCCATCCAGGAATAAGTCCAGAAATTGCTAAATGCCAGTTTCATTAGAGAGGTAACGCATATAACTTGGCTATTGAATGTGGTCCTGGTCAAGAAATCCAGTGAAAAATAGCGAATGTGCTTTAACTTCTCTGACCTAAACAAAGCTTGTCCCAAGGACCCATACCTGCTCCTAAACATTGAGGCTACAAGCTCCTAAGCTTTATGGATGTATGTTTAGAGTATAACCAAATTCAGATGCACCTCGAGGATGAGGACAAAATAACTTTCATGACAAGCAGAGGCACATATTGTTATAAGGTCATGCCATTCGGCCTCATGAATACGGGGGTAACATATTAGCGATTGATGAACAAATTTTTCAGTGGACAGATAGGTTGGAATGTCGAAGTCTATGTGGATGACATGTTAGTGAAGTCACATACAGGGGAAAACCACTTGACCGACTTCATGGAAATATGCTCAAAACTGAAAAGGCATGGCATGCATCTCAACTCGGCAAAATGTGCTTATAGGGTAGGCAAGGCAAATTTTTAATATTCATGTTAACTCAAAGGAGAATATAAGCTAACCTAGACAAATACATCGTAATTGCCAAGATGGAGCCCCCAAGAAAAAACAAGGAAGTACAAAGATTGACAAATCGCATCGCTGCTTTGTCGCGATTCATGTCTAGATTTGCTGACCAAGCGCTCCCATTTTTCAAGAACTTCAAGAAAACAAAAAATTTCACATGGACCTAAAATTGTCAGGAGGCCTTCGATTAACTTAAATAGTACCTTGCCTCCCTACCAATCTTATTAAAACCTAAACAAGGCGAAACCTTATTCATTTATCTAGCTTTTAGCGAGCATGTAATGAGTTCGACCCTCGTTTGCAAAGGGGAAACCCAACAACCCACCTACTACACCAGCCACGCCTCCCAAGGGGTAGAACTTCAATATCACAATGGAAAAACTAGACTACGCCCTTCTCCTCTATGCTCAAAGGCTTTAACCTTATTTCCAAAACCACTAGATAACTGTCCAAATCGACCACCTAATTAAGTAGGTATTATAGAAACCAAACTTAGCCAGCCGAATGTTAACCTAGGCGATGGAGATTTCTGAGCATACCATCACTTTTGAATTCCACGGCCAGATCAGAGCTCAAGCCCTAGCAAACTTCATGGCCGAGCTCATTAAGTGATAAGAGGAGTTAGAGGATCACTCGACCTAGACACTTGTAGTAGATGGATCCTTCAACCCTAAAGGGGTAAGAGCAAGAGTAATTATGGAAAGCCTTAATGGGATAGTGATTGAACAATAGCTAAAGATTCGAAATCCTCACTTCCAACTACCAAGTCGAGTACAAAGCCCTTATAGCATAATTAAAACTAGCTTTAGAACTCGGAGTGAAAGTGCTAAGAGTGCAAAGCGATATCAAGTTGGTAACTAGCTAGGTAAAAATGGAATATCAAATAAAGGACCCCCGGATGGAAAAATATCTAGAAAGGGTAAAAGGCCTCACAGCTCTCCTCAAATAGTTCCAAATACACCATGTCTTGGGAAATGAAAATTCCCAAGTAGACATTCTATCAAAGCTGGACTACAACAAAAATCTAGGGAATAATCAAAGAATAATTCAAGAAACAATTTGTAACCCCAACATTGAAACAACGAGCTCATACAACATAAGCCAAGCCCAAAACTGGATCACCCCAATTATCCATTATCTTGAAACTGGACAACTCCCACCTAACAAAGGTAAAGCTCAAAAACTATAGAGGACTGGCAACAAGTACCGCTTGATTAGAGGGCTGCTATATACGGAGGGATACTACACTCCTCATCTGAAGTGCCTTACACATGAGCAATCACTTTACACACTCAAGGAAATCCATGAGGGCATTTGGGCCATTATGTTGGTGCTTGGACATTGGTAACAAAAGCGCTCAAGGTAGACCTTGAAAATAGATGCGACCGACTTGATTAAAAAATGTGACAAATGTCAGAAGTTCTCCCACTATTATCTAGCACCACTAACTGACTTGTACATCATGGTCGAGCCTTAACCCTTCTGCAGATGGGGACTCTCTTAGGTCCCTTTCCCACGACCACTCGGTAAAGAAAATTCTTAAAAGTTGCCATTGATTATTTTACAAAATTGATAGAAGCTAAGCCTTGAGCTACAAAAACTGCAAAACAAGCTAAGAAGTTTGTTCAAACTTTTGTGATTTGTAGGTTCGGCATCCCTCACAAATTAACAATTGATAATGGAACACAGTTTGCCGATTTTGACTTCAGACAACTTTTCACCAACCTACAAATACGGCTCAACTTCACCTCAGTGGATCATCCTCAAGTCAATGGGCAGGTAGAAGTGACAATCAAGGTCATTTTGGAAAGGCTGAAAAAGAGGTTGGAACAAGCCAAATGATAGTAGACATAATAACTCCTATGGGTACTATGGTTTTATAGAACCTGTAAACATTGGATTATTATTGATTAAAACAAAAAAAGAAAAAAAAGAAATACAGCCTACTTCATGGTAGCCCAAACGCCCAACTTAGCCCGACACACCGGTCCAACCCACTTAGCTAGCAAAACCCGGTCCAAACCCACCTCCTGAAACTGGTCTAGTTCCATATTCACTCTTCCCCCCGTGATGTCTTCCTCTACATTTCCCCTCCACACAACTTTTAGCCTCTGAACCCCTCTACCATATGCCAACCTCTACACCTTCACGGAAGCCAGCCTTTGCACACCACGCTTCTTTTCTGCTCCATACCTATGCTTCTTCTTCTCTCTGCAATCTGTCCCAACCCTTCTACAGTAACCATTCCTTCTACCCACTTTCCCTTAAGTCTCTTTTACGCAAATCACTCCCTCACGCCTCTGCAAACCTTCATCCCTGCTACTATGTCTCATCGGTCCTCCATGCAACCCTACCATATACACGGCACACCCATTCCCAATCCCGGATTTTGTGCCTCTGAAGTTAAGCGGGATCGTTACTGTTTGGGTATAAAAGATGAGATAGAATGAAATTTGGGGGTCTCTAACTCGTGGAGAAGGAAAGAGAGGGCCTCCAAAAAACCAACAGGGATCATCACGAAGAGGGCTGAATCTCGTGGAGAAGGAAAGAGGGGGTATGGAATTGAAAAGGGGGGAGACCGTGAACTTAACGGAACCAAGAAGACTGAGGGGACGTTTTAGGGATCCACAGCTAAAAAGGGATTTTTTTTGGATGAAACAGAGGAAAGACCGTGAAATCAACAAAACCGAACAGAAGACGAGACTCAAAGGAAGCCCATCGATTTTGAATTCTTCCTTGCGCATAATCTGAGGCATAGTATATGGTTTTGTTTTTGGTTTTTTTTTTATTTGGATACGAAATACTGTTGAGTCCCTTACCCCTCAATTAGTGATTTGATTCTATGTTAAACAAATGTGTTTTGGGTTGATTCATTTGTGGGATTTCTAGTTAGATTATGCCTAATTGCTCTTAATAGTCTTGCTAATTATCCGTTGTCATGGGTTGCTGTTTCTGAATCACTCATAAGCTTGTATGGTTTAGGATGAGAAATTAAAATTGCATCAGCACATACTGTTGCTAGTGATAGTTTGATTTCGGTATGCTAGCACATGAATTTGGGATTTCCCTAAGTATGTTTCTGACTACTGTTTGCCAATATTCTAGTTTTGGAAATTAATATTTTAACTAGTTTGCTTCTAGCTTTGTAACTCAGATTGATTTTTTTAGCTCTAGTTTATAACTGATCATGGTTTCTAAAGCATTAATCTACTGAGACAAAATCAGCGCTGATTTGTGATTTCATAAAAATGGAATAGTCTAAGTTTGATTCATGGTTAGAGGTTCTAATTTGCTAGATTCTTTTTTTTGGATTGATCTTGGATGGAATATGTATACTATCTGGGGTAAGATCACGGTTCAGGTTCATGTTTGTTTTAGTCCAAATAGCTTTTAATCATCAGCTAACTTTATTAAGATGCATGTGTTTCCTTAATTAGCCTTTATATGTTGTATTTAGTTCTGAATCTAAAAGAATGCTACGATCCATTATTGAAAAAAATCAGTTCTGATTAGTGGTTGGCTAATTGATGTTCGTAGGATAAACTGGTAATCTCATTAGATACTGTGCTAATATACCTCCCAGCTTAAGTTGCTCATTTTGTTCGTTCAAATACAATGCATGCTTAAAAAGGCTTCAAGGGCCTCTCTAAATTAAGTTTTTGAAATGGGTTTCAAATGCCCATTAGGATTTTAAAAAGAGCCCAATGAGTTTACTAAAAAATGTTGATTCAAGAAGCTTAATTAAAGTGTTGTTTTATAACATAGGTTTCAAGGACCTATTCCAGTTAAAATTTTATGATAAATTCAAGGAGTTATGAAAATGGGTTTCAACGGTCTATTGGGATTTAAAAGGAAAAAGGGGGTTTCAAAGGATTTACTAAATTTATTTTGAAAGTAAGATTTCAAAGGGCCCAAGTAAATATTTTAAGTGAGAATTCAATACTTTTCAAAATTCAAGTTTTATCCCCAATACTTTTGAATTTTCAAATTAACCTCAATACTTTCAAAATTTGAGTTTGGACCCTAATATTTTTGGAAATTCAAACTTTGACCCCAATATTTTAGAAATTCAAATTTTGACCCCAATACTTTTCAAAATTTAAGTTTGGAACCCAATATTTCAAAAATTCAAAATTGGCCCCAATACTTTTAAAAATGATATTATGTCCCCAAAACTTTACTCCAAAGCTCCTAAAAGGTTTTGATTTCAATGCTAGGATTCCTTAAATGTATCTTAAAATATTATGTGGGAAAATACTCTCCCATTTTGTTAAGCTTGATGTGGAAATTCGTTTCCCATACTGTCTTCATTCCTTTGAACATTATGTGGGGAAATATTCTCCTATTCTGTTTAAATTTTATGTGAAAATTTACTTTCCTATAATGTCTTTATTCTCTTAAACATTATGTAGAGAATTAATCTCTCATTTTGTTGGACCCTCTATGGAAACATAATTTCCCATAGTGTCTTAATCCTATCCATAGGCAAATTTTAATCAAATTAATCCAAACTACGTGAACCTTGATCCCTTAAGGGTACGTAAACACTTACACAGTAAGATAGGTCCAATTTTATCATTTCTTTATTTTTCCTTAAAAATCACAATAATAAAAGGGATAATTCAAACAATAATTTTAAAGCACAAACAATTTAGGGTAACCATCCTTAGGGATGGACGCTGTGAGGTACCTAACACCTTTCTTATATGTAATTAGACTCCCGAACCCATCCTCTGATTCCAAGAGCCAGTATTTGGTTTTTAAAAGGATCTCAATTATCCTTCTAATTAATTGGTGGCAACTCTATTTTTTTATCTCTTTATTTTTTCCTTTGTAGCCTTAAGGTCATGACGTGCACATTTTCTCGGCCATCACATTGTGACAGTTTGGCGACTCCACTGGGGAGGTTAGAGAGTCGAGCCCTTAATAATTTGCTTGTGCTTTATGAAAATAGATGTTTGACACCCTTTATTTTTGCATTATTTATTTCTATAATTGCTTCAGCCTGTTGTATATATATGCTTTAGCAATTGGTTATTTATCCTATGTGTGGTTGTTTACTACTTTCCATAAAATGCATGAACTGTGGGAACCATAGGGTAGATGACAATAACTACTATATTTGTATACACTCTAGGGTAGACGACACATTTAGGCCCTGTACCCGGGTCTATGAAAGCCTCAGGTTAGAATTGGAGGTGGCGTAGTGATGCTCGGTGGGATTTATTCTCCAGGGTATTCATGAAAACCTCTGCTTAGATTGTTAACTCACTTGTTCAGTTGGTTGCATATAGAGGCTCTGTCTACCTATGTAATGCAACTATAAAGTTTAGATTCTCACTATTAGTGGGATTGGTCTGTTCTAATGGTCACTCCATTAAGATTATAGACCTACACTGAAACGAATGCACTATTAATCTGACCCTAGAAGCTACCTTGTAGTTAGGGCTTGACCATTCGAGATACGTATATTTATCCTAAAGCCACCGAAATAGGATAATGAAGGGTGTGTTTTGTCTCCTCTCTCGGTTTATTTAACTATTGCATTTCTTTGCTTTGAAAAATCAATCCAAAATAATAACAAAAAAATAAAAAAAGAAAGACAAAAAAAAAATGAAGAAAGTTTTACATGACTGGTGTTGTTTTTAAAAATGGCATTCTCATTATCTTTCATTACCATTATAGGGATTTATGTCAACGTCCTTAAATCATTGAAGTTAAAAATATTGGCATTAATTGTGCACATTTTCAACAATACCTATGTGACAGTTTTATACTTCCTTAGGATATTGTTAACCGTGTTCTTCCTTTGTGGAGTATTGTACTCTCAATAAGGACATGATTGAAAATGAAAATTTTAAAAGGCCAATATTTGCACCCAAAAATTTTTTTCAATGATTCGAGGAATGATATTAAACCATTAATGGTAAGAATTCAACTAAAATGAACTTGTTTTGTTTTCAAAAAGAAAAGCAAGGTATACCTTTGTGTTATCTAAGAAAGCTCTGACCAAGCATTTCCAATCTCTCTAGAATGCATACACGAAATCCAGTGCCATGTCAATTAAACAGTCTAATATTGAGAGCATTCAGAGGCTAGAGGTTCGGATAGACCAAATTCATGATCAATTGGCTAAGCTCATAGATCTTGTGGCTAGTAATATAAGGGATAGAAGCACGACCTAACCTCACCTAGGAGTACTCCATTTTGGCTAAACCTTTGGTATCCCTACGATGGCTAATATCATGCCTCCACCACCAATGGGTGTTAATCCTCCGAGTGAAGAATGAAATGCTGTGAATGGACTACCTGAAGGGTGTAATTACGGCCAAACGCCACTCATACCACCTGAGTTAGCACAAGAAAAGAGGGTCTTGGATTAGGTTCTCATGTTAGAGGAGAAGATGAGGGCAATGCAGGGACATGGCTCATTTGGAATAATCAATGCAAAGGAGTTGAGGTTAACTCCCCAGGTGAATATCCCAAAAGACTTCAAGGTCCCATAGTTTGTAAAGTATGACAGGACCACCAATCCCCAATTTCATTTGAGATCCTACTGCACAGAGATGGCAGTGGCGGGAGATGATGAGAAGTTACTGTTGAATTTCTTCCATAAGAGTCTTGCCGGGGCAGCGTTCCAGTGGTACATGCTATTGGATCACTCCAGGATTAACCAGTGGGAAGATTTGGCAGATGCTTTTCTTAGGCATTATCATTTTAATTTGGAAACTGCTCCCACCAGGGAATAACTGCAAGTCATGCAGAAGAAGGATAAGGAGACGTTTAAAGAATATGCCCAGAGATTGAGGGCATTGGTAGCTAAAGTCCAACTACCAATGATGAATATTGAGACATGTTCTTACTTTTTAGGAATGCTGGAAGCTTCCCTATATTGGCCTCATGGCAGGAAGTGCCTTCAGAGATTATTCTGACCTCATCAAAGCAGGAGAAAGAATATAAGTGTTAATCAAGGCTAGAAAGATACTAGTCGAGAATGATGAGCCTGCAAAACAAGGTCAAAAGAAAGGTTTCTTTCAGAAAAAAGAGCCAGAAATCGATTATGTTCAAGCACCGATGTAAGGGTCAAATTCTCCACGAAATCAGTCAACCAGAAATACTGAATCATTTCCAAACTTTCAAATGTCAAACATCGAGCTTTACGATAAGTTATGTGATGTTTACGTCATAAGTCCAGTATCGGTTGAGTCGTTCCAGCCACCTTGCCCATCTTGGTATGATTCTAATGCCCAATGCGCATATCACTCCGGTATTACTGGCCACACAATAGAGAATTGCAAGGAATTTAGGAAACAAGTTATAAACCGCTTAACCATGGTGCCATCACACTGGATCATAATAGCCTAAGTATCAATATCAATCCCTTGCTTTGTCATCAAGAAGATGGTTCAGTTAGTCTCATCATGGGAGATGAGGAGAAATCAGACTGTTGAATTAGGCTGGATCAGGGAGGCCAGTTTCTCGATTACTGTAATGCGAAGTGATTCACAGTATTTACACTTTCTAGTGTTATTTAATTTTAGTTTTGACTCATCTGGCTGAAGTCCAAAGCCATTTGATTTTTTAAGCATGGACCCTATCTTATCCTTTGAATAAAAATTTGCAAGTCAATATTTTGTTCAATTCTTTATTCTAGATTTAAATACTCCTATTTGTCATAATAATTCCCTCATTTAGGGAAAACATTTTCTTAATTTTTCTCACAATCTGGAGATTTTACAATGTTCGCTCATTAATTCTCATGTTGAAATAGATATGAACATTTATACCTTTGAGAAAGAACATAATGAAAAATGGAAAAACTACTTGAGTCACTAGGAAAGTGATAAGCCCTAATAATGTGGAAAATGGAAATTATAAATTTGGCAAAAAAAAAAAGAGCTCAGAATCATTATCTCGAGCGAAAAAAAAAAAGAAGAGATGCAAAAGCTAGCTTAGTGATTACTAATTTAGTCAAAAAAGACCAAAAAAAAAAAGGCCCGCTAAGTCGAGAACCCTAAAAGGGCGGCTTAGACAAAAGTTAGGGTTTAGACTGAAAAGAACCCGTGCTTAAAAGAAATCGGATAATCAAATAAAATTTGAAATCTAAACATTAAGGGAAGAATTTGCAAACAGAGCCGTAAGATATCACTATCATCAACATTATGTTTCTGTCAAAGGATACAGAGTCCATATCAGTTACAATATGAGAATCAATGCCAACGGATGCTGAAAAACTCCAACTGGGGCAAATTTTCTATGTCCCTCTTTGTTTGGTTTTCATATCATTTGTTCAATAAAAGAAAATTATTCATCTAACAAATTTTCAGGGATTTTATGATCCCATTCTTTTCTGCCATTTCTTTTAACAAGAGAGATATGTTCATAAAACAGGCTTCAAGCATTTTGCAATCCTTTTGCAGTGCTGTTAAATTTCTTCTCAATAATCAAGCTAGGGTAATATTGCATTGTCTCTAAGCTTCAATCATTTGTATAAGGGCTTTATTGTCCCTTGCTTTAATAAAAGAAGTCTATTCATCTAATAGATTTCTCCTCTGATGTATTCATTGGATAAGATTTGAGTGGATTAATAAAGACTGAATTAAATATCATTTCTTAGTGTTTCACTATTAATCAGTTTTGCATTACAAAAATCAGGAACAACTTACTTGATGCGGTTTGAACCGATAGCAAGCTGTTTATGAAGACTCAATGCTTACCTTAAAAAAGAATGACTCACTGAATACAAAAATAATAAAAAAAAAGAACAGAGAAATGCCCTTCTAAGTTGGAAACTCGAAAGTGCAGCTTAAGCAAAAATTAGGGAAGCCCACTGAGTTGAAAACCTGAAAAGGTGATTTCAGCAAAAGTTAGGGCATCAAATTGAAAAAGGTCCGCAATCAAAGTGTACGGACAGTCAAGCAAAAGTTTGACATTGAAACTGGGGTAAATTTTTAAGAAAATATTGCCACCAATGACAAGTTTTTGTCAAAAGGCACAAGATGCATATTGAGAGCAGTATAAGAATTAAGGATTGCACATGCTGAAAAGCTCAAATTGGGGCAAAACTTTCATTGGCTCTACATCTTTCCATCCTATTGAAACAGTGATAGCTTAATTGACATGGTCTAGACCTAGGTTCGAGGCTTTTTGGAAAAAGCAGGTCATTAGGAAAAGGTAATTTCTATAATCCAACTGGACAGGCAGTTTATAGAAAAATAAGGAACCAACTCCTGAGAGATAGAACGGTTTGGTTGAGTCTTCCTTGAAAGGGCAAGGTACATTTTCAAAATGCTTGCTTTGTTCAAAAATAAACTGTATTAAGATTACATCCTATGCTTTGTAAAAAATCAAATCAAATCAAATCAAATCAACTGGCAGTGTGGGGTTGCATCCTTGGCCTTATTAAAAAAAATGCTAAAGTCATTTTCAGAAATCCTTGCATTAAGGTTTTACCCCCTTTGCTTGATTCCATTCTTAGAGATAGGATTTCATCTCCTTACCTCTTTACTAAATTTCAAAATTCGCTGGGTACGTCAATATTTTTATACCAGTTTTCAAAATTATTCAGTACGACGAGTTATTCTGTACTAAATTTCAAAATTCACTGCGTACGTCAATATTTCCATACCAGTTTTCAAAGTTATTCCGTACGACAAGTTATTCCGTACTAAATTTCAAAATTAACTGCGTATGTCAATATTTCCGTACCAGTTTTCAAAGTTATTTAGTACGACAAGTTATTCTGTACTAAATTTCAAAATTCACTGTGTACGTCAATATTCCATACAGATTTTCAAAGTTATTCAGCATGACAATTTATTCCATGCTCTCGCTGCGTACGCCAATCCTTTTGTACTAGTTTTCGATTATTTAGTATGATGGAAATATTCCATACTAAATTCTAAACTTTGCTGCGTACATCAATTCTCCCGTACCAGTTTTCGGGTTATTTAATATGATGAAAATATTTCATATTAAATTCTCAAATTTTACTACGTATGCTAATTCTTCCGTACCAGTTTCAGTTTTAGTACGATGAAAATGTTTCTTGCCAAATTCCAAAATTTATTGCGTACGCCAATTCTCTCGTGCCAGTTTCCGGGTTATTTACTATGATAAAAATATTCCATATTAAATTCCTAAATTTTATTGTGTACGCCAATTCTCATACCAGTTTCCAGGTTATTTAGTATAATGGAAATATTTCATACTGAATTCCTAACTTCCTGATTCACAATTCCCCATGGCCTCAACCGAGATATCCTTTCCCATTTTCCTGTACTTCTAGACAAAATCTGTATTTTGTCTTTACTTGTTCTTTACAGGAAAATCTAAAAAATCGCTGATCATTCATCTTTCCCATCAAGAACAAGTAAAGAGGGGCAATTGTAAACACTGGATTTTGTCTAGGCACTAAAAAAATAATAACAAAAATAAACTAAAAAAAAATAGATAAGAAAAGTGAAAAAATAATAAAAAAATTATTATTAATTAACACAAAAAAAAAGAAGAAAGAAAAAAAAGGGACCAATAAAAAAAAAAGACACACAGCCTACTTCATAGCAGCCCAAATGCCCAACTCAGCCCAACACACCGGTCCAGCCCATTTAGCTAGCAAAACGCGGTCCAAACCCACCTCCTGAAACTAGTCCAGCTCCATATTCACTCTTCCCCCTGTGATGTCTTCCTCTGCATTTCCCCTCCACACAACTCTTAGCCTCTGAACCCTTCTGCCATATGCCAACCTCTACACCTTCACGGAAGCCAACCTCTATACACCATGCTTCTTTTATGCTCCATGCCTATGCTTCTTCTTCTCTCTGCAATCTGTCCCCAACCCCTCTGCAGTAAGCATTCCTTCTACCCAGTCTCCCTTAAATCTCTTCTACGTAAATCACTCCCCCACGCCTCTGTAAACCTTCATCCCTGCTACTCTGTCTCATTGGTCCTCTAAGCAACCCCACCATATACACAGCACACCCATTCCCAATCCCGAATTTTGCACCTCTGAAGTTGAGTGGGATCGTTCTGTTTGGCTATAAAAGGCGAGATAGAATGAAATTTGGGGGGCTGAATCTCGTGGAGAAGGAAAGAGGGGGCGATTGGAAGGGAGACCGTGAAATCAACAAAACCGAGAAGACTGAAGAGGTGATTTTCTGGATCACAGAGGGCTTCAAAATGGGAGATCGCGAGTGAGAAGAATACTCGATTTTCTCCAGGAAAAGTTAGAGGAGTGGTCAAAGAGGTATGTGGATCACGGATATTTGCTCAAGGAATTGCTTCTGATGCATTAAGATGTTGGTTGTGTAATTTTTTTTTCTGAAACATGGTGTTGGTTCTGTTTCTTGACTGACAATGGAATTTACTTGATTCAAAATGGATTTGTTTGCTAGTTCATTAGTATGTTCTTTGGGAAACGTGGTTCTGGTTGGGTTCTCCCTTAGTCTGTTGATTCTGTCCTCTCTATTATTTGATTTGGTTCTGATCCATATTGTATTAAGCTAGTATGTTATACTTCGATCCTGACTCCCATCATGTTTCTTCTGTCCTTTAAACTGGGGTTAGTTCCATCCTGCTCATCCACTAAATAAATTAGTGTTGATATTCCTCTTTGGTTTGCTGGTGTTTAACTTCAAATATAATCATTTTTTTTCCACAGGTTAAGCTTTGTCTTAATCCCTAGGGAGGGAAATTGCTTTATGATTTAGACTTGATTGGCATGGATCCTCAGAGAATTTGAATTGTCTTAGTGACTCAAGTTTCCTTTCAAAATCTGTTGTGCCAAGTTGAATTTTTGTACTCGTTAGGGGCATGTTGAGCTTGAATATTTTGCTTTGCAGAGAAAAATTATAAGGCTTCATTGATGTATACACTGTATAAGAATGCTTGGGCGGTTGTTTCTAGTTGAAATTATGATTGTGATGATTAAAAGGATTTGTTTTCCCTTCCTCCATGTTTCAAACCAACCTTGAACCATTTGATGTAGGGTTGTTTTGTCTGTCTAAATCTGGTTAGAGGTTTAAGATATGAAATTAAGATGGTATGTTGGTTAGTTTGATTTATTGAGTTATCATTTGAAAGTTAATCTTGGGATGGGGAGATTTGAACTTAAGTTTATCATCTAGTGCATGTTCTTATGCGAATTGATTTTAAATTTATGCATTCATGAATATGCTGATTTGAGCTTAGATGTATGCCTAGTCCTTGAAGTATGATTCCATACTGTTTTGAATTTGAAAATGATGTTAGCTTGAGTTTTAAACGTTTTAGATCACTAATTTAGCCTTAGTTGCATTTCTCAATTCAAGCTTCGTGATGAGTTGAGTTAAATTATAATTGGGTATAATATTTCCATTCCGATTCAGTTTAAGTTTGGTATTGAGGTATTTTTTAGGATCTTTTTGTTTGGAGCCGAGATTGATTCTAATTTGAAAGGTATATTTTGATCGATTTAGGGGATATTCCAAACTAAATAAAATATAATGGTTATGAGAATTGAGGTTGAGGATTTAAGCTTCTAGGGCCCAACTGATCCAAAAGAGGTTTAAAGCCCAGTAAAATTATTTTCAAAAAGGAGTTTCAGAGGCCCAAAATTGTTAGGGAAAAAAGATGAAGCTTCAAAGGCCTAATCAAAAAAAAAAAAAATATATATATATATATATAATAATAATAAAATATAAAATAAACATTTTGTTTTACAATAGCAAGGTAGGATTCTAAAGAGCCATTAATCAAATGTTAAAGGTAAATTTTCTCAAAAAAGGCTTACGAGCCCTTTCAATCAAAGGGCTTCAAGGGCCCAGTTAAATACCTTCAAAGTGAGGTTCAAAATTATTCAATTTCATTTTGATCCATAAAAATTTTAAAAATTGAATTTTGACCTTAACACTTTTCAAAAATATGATCTTAACCCAAAACTTTTAAAAATTTGAATTTGACTCCCAATATTTTTGAAAATTCATAATTGATCCAAATACTTTCCATAATCTAAGTTTAATCCCAACTCTTTCAAAAATTCAAGTTTGGACCCTAATGTTTTTAAAAATATTATTTTGACCCCCAAACCTTACAAATTTCAAATTTCGCTGTTCCAAGGCTTTTAAAAGGTTGTTGAAATTCAACACTATGATTCCTTAATTCGTCTCAAACATTATGTGGGGAAATACTCTTCAATTTTTGTCAAGCTTTATGTGAAAATTTGTTTCCCATACTGTCTTCATTCCTTTGAACGTTATGTGGGGAAATATTCTCCCATTATGCTTAAGCTGTATGTGGAAATTTATTTTCCCATATTATCTTCTTTCTCAAACTTTATGTAAAGAATTAATCTCTCATTTTGTCAGACCTTATGTGGAAACTCAATTTCCCATAGTGTCTTAATCCTATCCATATGCAAATTTTAATCAAATTAATTCGAACTACGTGGACCTTGATCCCTTAAGGGTACGTATGCACTTACACTGTAAGACAAGTCCAATTTTGTCACTTCTTTATTTTTTTAAATCGAAGTAATAAAAAGGGGTAATTCAAACAATAATTTTAAAGCACAAACAATTTAATATAACCATATTTAGGGATGTATGCTGTGAGGTGCCTAACACCTTCTTCACACGTAATTAGACTCCTCTGGTTCCAAGGGCCAGTATTTTGTTTTTAAAAGGATCCCAAGTATCCTTCTAATTAATTGGTGGCGACTCCATTTTTTTATCTCTGTATTTTTTCTTTTGTCGCCTTAAGGTCATAACAGTGCACATTTTCTTGGCCGTCACATTGTGACAGAACCATACCCTAAACTTTTGCATGAAAGTCACTGTACAATATCACATATAGAGCAGAAGCAATGATCCCTGTCGAAGTTGGGGAATCGAGGTGGAGGATGCAGCAATATGCCCCCGAGGCAAACCAAGAACAGATACAGGTAAACCTAGACTTCTTAAATGATGAAAGAGAGAAGGTTAGACTCCAAATGATGGCATACGAGCAATGAATTACCAAGTACTGCAACACCTGGGTTTGACATAGGGACTACAATCAGGGAGATTTGGTTATAAGGAGAACTGATATTATAAAAAAACACCTTGATGAAAGATAACTTGCACCGAACTGGGAAGGTCCATACTGCATCCAAGAAGTATTGAACAAAGAGGCATATAAACAGACAACCCTAAACGAAAAATTGATTCCTCGAACTTGGAATGTAATAAACCTTAAGTCATATGAATGTGCATGAATATATCATTATTATCTCAAGTCTTTCAAAGTAACAAATGCCGACTTCAACAAAAGGCCAACGCCTTCAAATGACCAAAGTCCTTTAGCTCGGCCAATGCCAACCAAAGCTAAAATAACCAATGTCCTTCAACTCGGCCAATGTCGACTAAAACTCCAACGGCTAACGTCCTTCAACTTGGTCAATGCCGACCAAAACTAAAAGGACCAATGCCTTTCAAATCGACCAAAGCCGACCAAAACTAAAAAGATCAATGCCCTTCAAATCGACCAATGCTGACCAAAACCAAAAAGACCAATGTCTTTAACTCGGCCAATGCCGACCAAAATCAAAAGACCGATTAAGAAAATCCCAAGCTAAGCAGGTAAAATATAATATAAAAGCCAAAAAGGCTACCAGTTACATAACAAGTACATTCCAAAATGTCATAGTAATACTGAAAATAAACCTACCAAATTCTAATTAGAGGACGAACCGATGTCATCCAGCAAGTCACCAGGGCCGACAACCTCACTCTTGTCCGCTTCATCACATTCCACCAGTTTGTCACCTCTCACCTCGTTCTTACAACTTAGCTAGTGATAAGGGAAATCAGGAGCCAAAGCCTTCACCTGCTCAATGCTATAGTTAAAATTGTCAATGAAAGCATCAAGGGGACTCTGAGCAACATTTCTTTTACCCGAAATCCCACCCAAGCCCTGTATTTTCAAGCTTTCATTCAGTGGAGGTTCTTCAAATAAACCACCTTGTCCTATTCCTAGGGCATCTGCATTTTACTCTTGTGAACCAGTGCTTCACTTCTTTCGTCCAACTCCTCGATACAACTCTTAGCTCGACCCTTGTGAACCAGTACCTCATTCCCTATCTTACAAACATTTTTGACTCAAAAAGCCTTCACTCAAGTGCCTCCCTTTTATGACAAGCATGCCCAATAAGGTCTTATATCTCCTAGAAAGCGTCCATCTAAGAGAAAGCAAAACCAAACAAGCAAAGCTAGACCAAAGCCCCCTTTTTATAACAAAGTGGCAGAACAATCCAATAGTAAAAAAAATAAGAATAATGAAGGCGTCAAAACAACCACAATAAATGCATTTAATGTTTCCCTAAAGAAATACAAAGACATTGTAGTACCTCTATAGACCATTCTAAAAAGCAAAATAGAGCATTTAATACACACCCCCTGACACGCTAGCAATTAAAGCTCCCTTGCAATATATATGAGTACATATAAAAAAATAAAAAAAATAAATTAAATAACATCATAAGAGTTTAAATTGCTAAGCATCAGAAGTCAAAAATATTATAATAAAACATGAAATCACAAAGCAGTAGTCCTTACAAAAGCCATCAAGGCCAATAAAAACATGAAAAATACAAAAATCATTTAGTTGTGCTGGAAGGCGAGTCCACATGTCCCCTAAGCCCTTGGCCTGAAAGTCGGCATCATCATCGTCGTCGTTGTCATCATCTTCAAGAGGATCCACTGGCTCACCCTCCTTAACCACCTTAAAACACACCATAACATCAGCAGGAGCAAAAGGGCACAACTTTCACACTTACTCTAGGCAACTCTAAAAACCCTCCTGGTAAGCCTTTGCATAATTGCCAATCATCTTTCCCTCGGCTTGCTTGCACATTTAGGACTTGGAATCCCTAGCTCGTTACTGACAACGACTCATCCTGGTGGCCAAAGAATTATGTTCTTAGCTCAATGGGTCCTGAGCAGCATAACAAAGGTTTAAACTATTCTTTAGATCCAACACCTCCTTCTCAAGCTCAATCACTAAAGCTACTTACTTCTCAAGCTTGGTTACTCAAGCTACAGCTTTTTTCTCTCTCCCTCGAGCCTCGTTCGCCTAAGCACAGACCTTCTTCTTGCTAGCCCATGCTTTTGTAATAAGGATTCGAGCTTCTATCGCCTCTGAGAATTCCTTTTCCACATCCTTTAATTGTGCTTGTGGCCTCCATGAGTTCGTTTTCCCACTTATGAACTTCCTCATTTAGTACAGCGAACCATCGTTGTAGCTCGGTCCACACAACAACCTCCCAGGCGACATTGCTGACACTATATCAAAGCAGAGCAACTGTGGAGGCTGATTTCATCTTATTCTTATTAGCAAGCATTAGGAGCCTCTCATTAACAAGATCACCAATTTTGAGCTATGTGTTCCATAAAGACATGGATGGTCTCCGACACCATTTTTATAGCAAAACAATTACAAAAACTAACACTTCAAGCATATAAAGAGAGGCTTCTACAGGACAAACATCCTCGCTCTAAGAGAGGTTGTGCGGTCTCTCTTCGCCAACCTTCCCCTTACTACGAACCATAGAAGGCTCAACAGTTGGGGTTAGAGCCGTGCTGACTTCACCCTAGTGAACAATAAACACCAGAGTTGTGGTAGTAACCTACTCATCACCTTCTAACCTAATGGCAAAAGCTAACTTAGAAATCCTCCCCATCTGCTCGGAAGAAACTCTTCCCCTTACAAAAACAAAAAAAGCTAATTAGTATAACTGACCACGAACAAAGAAAGTGAAAGCATATATTCGTTAACACCTACTTATTAGATTTATAGCTTTCAACCGAACATCCTTAGCCTTTTTGCAGGCGAGCAACTTCAGTTGTGAGATCATCGATCTTGCCTCGTTATCATACTAATCAATCAAAAAAGGACAGACTTAACAAAGTCTTGCTGCTATTACAAAGGAAAACAAGGCCGGCCAGAATCATCGAAGAAAAAAGCCCCCATATGACCATCAGTGGGGATTGTCAACCTAAAAAATTGGTTTTTTTACTCTTTGGCCAACTCTTTAATCGATCGTATAAGAAAAAACCGAGCCCGAGAATAACTATACATAAAACTACCACCCCTACTTAGATCTTTCAAAGCAAAGAAGTAACAGAAAACATCTAACCGGGGTTGAACCCTGAGTAAGGAACATAGGCATTGAAAACCCAATAAACCTAACCATTTGAATGAACTTGAGATGGGGCAATGTTTACAAGACAGAAAAAACCCATCTCAAAGCCATTTAAAGGTAAAGAGACCCTTTTCTATAAAATATAGGTTAAAAGTAAAAAAAAAAATCAATTTTCTGGGCTACCCTTGCACACAGGCACTTCTTATGGGCAACCCTCCAAGTCAAAGGGACATTCCCCTTAATCTTCAATGAGCAACATATCTTTAGTTATCACCATGTGTTTGGAACTAAAACATGAGCCCAAACCCTTTATATCCTTATTTACCCACTCATAATCCACGTTCGTGTCATTATCATTAGACTCTCCATTGGAGGTTTCGACCTTATCATCAATAGAACTTTCATCTGATGTGGACCCTCCAATCTCACATCCATAACCACTAAACTATCCTCAACCGAGCTACAAAGGGGCCTAAAAAATTGTAACAGAGCTTACCAAGAGAGAAGCCGATGTGAGAAACAAGGATGATCGCCAACAAGGTCGCTACAACTCCGAGCACAATGCCAACCCCCAAAAAATTTCATGAAAGTGAAATTCTTGCAAAGATCAACCCTATTTATAGAAGGTATGGTAAAAATCCAATGATTGAAAGTCACCTACGTCAAATAGATCTACTAGTGGGAGATGAAGTGTCAAAAGCTCAACAAGTAAAGGGACATACCCTAACACAGCGTAAAGACATCTAGGAAGGAACCGTTTTCTTTCATCATTGAATAAAGACATCGAGCCCAACAATACATCCCATGACAAAATTACAACTTTTCCATCTGCACCACCTATAAATACCCCTCTCCCACACACATGTAAAGCAATTTTCACATTATCAGCATTCCGTTACTTTTACTAGATTGGACTAAGCTAACTTTACCATCGGAGCCTGGTATCATTGACCAGCTTCTTTTTAGCTTTGCATGTTCCCAATTTGTACTTGACCACAACCTTAGCTAACTTGAATCCTATCCTACCTGACCTTGACATAGGCATCAAAACATATAAACTTACCTTTGCTTTTAATCTTCAGCCTAAAACTATGACAAAGGTTGTCTTATGAAGTTAGAAGATCTTATTGGCAAGAAATTTATTTTCAAGATACATCATATTAAGGAGCACAAAATCAAAATAGGACAACAAATATTCATGGTCACTAGGATGACCTGTGATGAAACTATGATTAAGTCTTACATAAAAACCTTTGATGCTAGTCAAGTTTATATCTATCTTAATATTTTAAATTTTTTATAATCCATTCTTTTTACATTTTTTATATTGATTATTCTTAAATGAAATCTAAATCCTTGTAGTCTGATTATACTTAGCCCCACTCAATGTGTTTGAACTAGAAACGGTATGTAATACACAATAACCAAATAACTCAACAAGCAAGGGCAGTGATAATGACATGTGATATTGATTCCATACATGAACTTGTCAGAAATATCTCTTTACTTAGATATAAAATTTAACTTGCAAGAGACTACATCAACGAAATGTGATAATGACATTGATTCCATATGTTTTGAGTTTTTTACACCTACCAAAGAAATAGTTCTGAAAAGGGTCAAGATGAAAAGATTTTGGAAGAGAACTTGATTAACCAGTTATCAGAGAACAAGCTGAAAAGGGTGCTAAAGGATTAAAACCTTGACTTCTTATTCTGTTATCACATTTTATTTTGTTAGGATTTGGTGAAAACATTTTTTGATTAGCCTTGGGTGGACTATTTTGAATATAAGTTTTTTGAAATGGCATAATGCAATTATCTTACATGTCATCTGGTTTTATATTTCACAAGTGTGGTCTTGTTGAATATTGGCTTCAAATTAAATGAATGATTGTTAACACTTATTTGATTAATTATGCAACAAATATTAGGCAAACTTCTTTATTCATGTATAACATAGTTGATAAAAATAACTAGTATTCACACAAAAAATTGAATGTGTCACGCCTTAACTCTGAGCACGTGACCAGCATAGAACACTACCACTTGGATAGCATCTTACAAGCCTACACATGCATTCCTATGCAACCATAACAAATATACATTGAAAAGCAAAACCAAACATCATGTAATAATTGAAGACAACCTAGGGAAATTTTGTTTTTCAAAAGAAAAAAATTCGGTGACGTTTCCCCTGAAATCTAGATGTTTCCAAATACTATACAAACAATAAATCACCCACCTTAATGCTTAAAATAGGCCTCCATGGCCATATCACAAATGTAACACAACAAAAGACAATGAACAACCTAACCCCAACTGTCCAATACCTCTACTGTTGCTCTATTGGTCTTTCCAGGAATACCTGCAATTTAACCTAGTGGAAAAATAAATGGGGTAAGTCATGGACTCAATGAGATGGAATCCTCTACCTATCTTACACATAGAACCACATGGTATTTAAGAAAAAAAGAATTAGAATAAGCAAGGTGGCTTTAGGATTAGGATTCATATCAAAGTGGCACATCATAATTTGAAACCAATATCATATCATAAAGTGATAATTTCGATGTAACTAAAATTTTTTAAGTAAATAATCATCCAAAGATTTTGAATTATCTTAAATCACATATATGTACAGTTAGAAAGGAAGTTATAGAAATAAGTGTATTAATGTATATATATAAAACAAAATTTTAAAGAGTTAATAAATTTCAAATATAATAGGGAGATGAATCCACTAGTCCTTCTCATAGGCAACTCTTTCTCATGAAATAATGTATCACATACATTCGAAGTAATCTCACGGATGAAATAAATCACATGTCCGTTCCAATGGCCTACCTTATACCTCCCACAAATAGTCATTGGATAAACCAATGCTAGGTGCTCCTAGGGTTACACTATAGAAGTGCCAAAGGATCCATCAAAGCCTCAAATATCAAATGAGCTCATGTTTGCCATACTTTTACAAGTAAACTTAAGCATACAATATTACAATTTAAAAATATTTTTTCTA
Source organism: Ceratonia siliqua (assembly GCA_034509205.1). Classification (NCBI taxonomy): domain Eukaryota; kingdom Viridiplantae; phylum Streptophyta; class Magnoliopsida; order Fabales; family Fabaceae; genus Ceratonia; species Ceratonia siliqua. Next base: position 1,718,451 of record JASKGM010000007.1, read on the forward strand.
TAAGAAAGCATCATCAAACGTTCAATAGTTCACATAACTATAGTTTATTCCCAAGAACTCTAAATTAGTTGCATAACAATAATTCCATAAAAATAAGGTTTATGATATAAAAATTTAGCAATATAACTTCAACGCTAGTATAAAACATATCCAGATTTCCTTTTGGTAGAAAGGAATAATTAACATAACTTCAAGATTATTATAAAACTTTGTCATATGATCCCATATATGCAGTCAACGTAGAAGCTTTAACTCACATTGTTAACCTTGAACAAAGATTATCCTTTACCTTTAAAGCCTCTTTTGAATTTCATTTGTCTACCTTAAGTTTCAAAATACTCTAGGAGAAGTTTCTCAATGAATTCTCCAATTCCAACACCATAAGCAAAAATTGGTGATCAACACAATGAACTAAAAGAATTTACTTAAATTAAGGTCTATAACTAAGCAAGTTTCCTTGAGACATTTCATCAAACACCTTAAGGGCATCCTAAAACAACATTCAAATATGTGATATCATTAAGGATTTCCTTTACCTAAATATTTCTAGTTATTGGAGTCATTAAACAACAAAGACTAAGCCTAACATTTACCTTAGGGAGCTAAAGGTTAGGGAAATTAGAGATAGGTACTACATCAGAAACACCAACACTGCCATAACTTCAAGAAGATGAAAATCCTCATTGATTCCTCGCCTTTCTAGCAACCACGTTCAGTTTATAGTAAGAGGACAAAGAGGACACTCTCAATCTCTTATCTTCTTGTGGTCCCAACAGGTGAAGGGATAATGGACTCAACTATCACTTTTTCTTCGTCCTAACCCAAGAGAAAAAAGACACTCAGCTTGTAAAGAAGAAAGGAATTATGGCAGTACTTTGGGTAAGCTACTAATGGAGAACTCAGAGAAAAGGATGAAGAGATGACCGAATAAGTGTGCATAGCTAGAAATATCCAAATGCCTTTAAAATCAACTGGGTTAGAGAACAACCTGGAAGAATGGAGAAGTTTTTTTTTTTTTTATAGTTTTAGCTGTGATATTTCCTAAATAAGCCATGTGATCTCTTCAGAAAATAGCTAGGGAAATTCTTGCTAAATTGTTACTGAGTCCCCTTTTTCTTGTATTGTTTATTGTAGATTTTTCTAAGGGACAACCATGGAATGTCTTTGGGGGAGCCACATAGCTTCCTAAAATTCTAAGAGGTTTTCTAACATTGTTTAGATATCTAGGGAGAAAACTAATAATTTACACTAATTTAAAAATTTACTCACAACATACTAACTAAAGTTATTTAAATTATTCTAGGATAGCATTTAAGCTTGGAAAAAATTTTATTTTCACCTTCACATGACTTTTCTCCAAATATCACCATATTAATTTTTTTATTTTCTTAATTGCAATCATACTACCAAAATTTGTAGAAATAAGAAAGAAATATCTACTTAGTTAATTAAGTAGTAATTAGTCTTATCCAACATAATTTTGGAAATAGATTAAATTCTCTAAGGAAGATGTTGTCCAAAAATTACCTAGGTGGTCATTACAAAAGGATATTGTAAATTCATATATATAATTTAGGCCACATTTGGCATGCCACATAGGATAAGACTGGATTGCATAAGAGATACTGCATAGTATTATATAAGCTATCCATCTGATAAGCTTTACATTATTGTGTTTATTGTGATAACGTGTAATACAATGGATTATATAACATAATCCTGTTATGTATTTGTTGATAAACCATACAAGACTAGATAGGATGATAAAAGTTTAAATGTTTTGACTAAAATACCCTCAGAAGTCTTTCACAACTTTGGCATTTTTGTGTAAAGATTAGACTAATAAATAATTTTAGTAAATTTAATAACATTTTTAGATATTATTTTTTGTTAAATTAGGAAAAAAATAATTTTAGTAATTTTTTTTATTTTTTGTAAAAATTGGCTAAAAAATAATTATGGTAAATCTAATACTTTTTTTTTTATATCTAAGGGTATTTTAGTTAAAACAGTCAAACTTTGATCCTATCTAGTATTGTTTGGCCTTCCCAGCCCCTCCCTACATTTTGTTATACAGTGATCACCGTATAAAAATCCTAACTGTATAATCCTATACAATCCTTCGTGTGCACCAAAACATTATATAAGATTGGATTATATTAACTTATATTATCCTACTTAGTCTTATATGGCACACCATGAATTACAAGGAAAAGCTCTTTTGCTATTTGAAGCAAAATGTTTTCTAATTAGACCCCGAATTACAAATGATTGTAAAAGCTCTATTGCTATTTCGCGGGGCAATTCACAGTGGTGTAATGAAGTGAGGGACCTATGACAATGACAAAATGCCTCGAGTGATCAACTTGTTTGCCAAGTAGAGTCTCGTGAAATCTTCCCTCTTTACCCTCAATTACATATGAAAATGACTTGTAAACCTTATTATAACCATCTCTCATTGGTTGTTCGTGGATTCCATTATTAAGAAGTGTATTCACGGCTTCTTGTACCAACTTCACCTTACACATTACTAATTCCCCTAGTGTCAAGCACTCATCTTGGGCACCTACATGCTTTAGCATTTATTTGCTCTGCACTTGGCCACCTAATGTTTATCGTGGCATGATAACTGGCACACCAGAGGTGCATCCTTCCCGATCCTCTCGTACTAGGGAAAGGTCCTCTCAATGCTTTAACACCCACTGGATATGGACCGAAATGTCTCACGATGTTCTGAACCCAGCTCATGTAGTGCTTTAATGGGCGAACAACCTAACCCTTGGAACATACTGCAACCCTAGGTGGCGAAGAGTTAACATTGAGGTGCCAAACCTTCCCGTTGATGTGAGCTCTTGGCAAGGGCAGACTTAGACAATTCTCAATGGGGGTTAAAAATAAAAAAAAACTAAACAATTCTCATTGAGGGGGCTAAATTATAATATTTTTTATATAACAAATATTACATTATATTAAAAAGATTAAAGCTTGTAAACCCCCCCACCTACACACTATGATATGCTCATGGTTGTTGGGGAAGATACTAGTGTCTTGACATGCACATTAGTGATGTCAATTCACTTTTTAAATAAAAATTCAATTATTTAAAGATTTAAAATTTTAACTACTAACTATATCTTATAAAAGAATTAAAAGAAATTAATATGAATAATATTGGCTAACTACCCATTATCCCTTAAAGAAAGGAAAAGATAAGAAAAATTAAAAGGGCAATATAGGAATAGTAATGACAAATGTGGACCAATTGTCTTAACTCCCCAACACATATATATTAGTATAGATAACATATACATTTGTGATGAGAATCAACAAACACAATTAAAGGATCCGTTGCATATTCCAAATAGGCTAATTACAAGGGTAGTATCTAAGAAGATTAAGGAGGCACTTAACGGGCTAATTTAAGAAACTTGGACTGAACAACACTCCTTGGTGAGGCATAGCTTCAACTTGGGTCCAAAGGAGAATATGGGCTTAATTAATTTGATCCAAGTAAGAGATGAGGCTGTTAGCATGTGAATCACGTTGGGCCTTGTTTATTATTATGTAGAAGTTGTGCTTTGCTTATTATTAAGTGTTTTTGTTGTATTTCCATGGGTTGGACCTTAATCTTTTAAGCCCGTGCATTTTTAGGATTTATTGTCTTAAGTTTTCTTGTGTTTTGGCAACCACCTGTATAAGTAACGTTTTTGGCTTTGTAAAGACATATTGGAATTTTGATTGAAAGGTTTATCCTTCTATGGTTCTTCATTGAACTCTTGAACTTATTAGAAATTTCGTTCTTGTGGCATTCTACCCCGACTTATCACTCACCTTCTCATTTATATCTTGAGTATGGCGTCAATATCCTTCTCATACCTCTAGTTCGTATTACTTTAAACATTGGGTCAAGGTCTCTATACCTTTGGTTCGTGTTTAGTTGACATTGGGTCAAGTTTTTTGGTTTATCTTTTTTGTTTACGAATTTGATTTAGAACTTTCTGGGGCCTACGAAACTTGTTTCGTTGTGGGAATCGCATCAATTTGTTTTTTAATGAATATATTTTAATTTCATATTTGTAATTTCTTTTAGTTACAATTTAATTTTGAAAGTATAGTAGTTTAATTGTCCTATGTTAGTGCATGTCAAAATATTAGTAGAGTTTAATGCATTTCAAGAAAATGTTTTGCAGGTCATGTATTTAGAAAATCAACATGCATGTTGATTGTTAACATTATTTGTTTTATATCTATAATAATATAAATATATTTAGAGTGCAGACCAACAGATCAAATTAATCATTATTATTTTTATATTGTTTTTTTAGTTTTTTTCTTTTTTTCTTTTTTAAGGGAGAGTGAGTATTTCAAGTTTTGTATTTCTTTAATAAATTTTTTATTTAAAATGTCAAGAAAATAAGAGTTTAATGCATTCCAAGAAAAAATTTCAGAGGTAATGTATTGGAAAAAGTAACATGCATGTTGATTGTTATTATTATTATTATTATTTAAATAAATTTGTTTTATATTTCATATTCATATTTTAAATAGTTTTATATAGAATTTAATTTTGAAAAATTTTATTTTAATTATATGAAAAAATTAACTTGCATGTTGATTATTATAATGATTTATTTATTTATGTTGAATGAATTTATATATTTTTTCATAATCATATATAATTTATTTTTAATTATAATTTAATTTAAAAGTATGTTAATTGTATGGAAAAAAATTAACAGGCATGCTAATTGCCCAATTGCCTAATTGCTATGATCAAATAAAATAAAAGAGATTCTGATAATAAGATAAGGAATTATGAATATTCCTATGCATTGTCTTAGATTTACACTCATACCAAGATTTCATAATCTCAAATCTCTTATTTACTAGCGTTGGGGCTTGATAGGCTTCAAATGAAGATAAAGAAGTTGTCATTTGAATGATGGAAACTCCTGTAAAAATAACTAAAAATAACCTATTTTTTTGGCGAAGCTGGTAAATTGGTCTTTGTTCATTCAAATCTTTCTGCAATCTTGTTTCACCATAGCTATAATACTAAATTTGTGATCCGTGCATTGTATGATTTTTGTATCTAATATTAATGACAAAATATTGTATTTATTGTCAAATATAAAGTATTAAAAATAAAATAATATATAAAAATATTTTATTTGTCAATTAATATAAAATTAATATTGAGTTATGTTATATGATTACGTAATTTTTTAAAAGTATTAAATTAAATAATAATTTAAGAATACAAAGGCATCTAAATTTGAAAATATACTTCATATATTTTAAAATAATTAATTAATTATTTTTTGACCTGTACCCAATTAAAATCTTTTGAATAATTTCTAGTATTATAAAAAAAATAAGATGAAAATTTAAAATATATTTTTTTAAATATTTATCATAAGGTTATCTTAATATTTATATATATTTCGAAACATATGATAATGCTTGAGGTTGTTTTGTTAATGTTTAAATTCAAAATATTAAAAAATTATTTATTTTTTTAATTTAAAATGATATATATCCAATTTGTTAAGGATCAAAATAAGAAATATTATAGAGAGGTAATAGTAAACATCACCAAGAGAAAAGTCAAAGAGATAAACAAAGTATTGTAGTACAAAAGAATAAATACAGTAATGTAAAAATACTTACAAAATATTGTAGATACAAGGTATTGTAAGAAGAAGGCAAGAAAGTTCAAAAGATTACAAGTGTTTGAAACTTTAAAATCTAAAGGAGCTTTGAATGCTGGTAAGCTGATGATGCCTTCAAGTGTGGTATGAAGAGCCTTTTATAGGCCCAGGGAGTGGACTTCAATCTTTTTGGAATCCCTTGCGGACTTCAAAGCTTTTCAAATTCGTGTACTGTTTCATAAAGTTTTCTTGGCGTGTTGTGTCACATGCTTTACTGTTTGATAAAACATTTTTGGTCGGTAGCTCTTTCGGTGCCCTTTGTCAATGGAGCACTTTAGGTTTGTCTGCTGGGATGTCGAGTCTTGTCTTCTAGTTGAATTGTGATATATTCGCTAGATGTGTGCCAGGTCTATGCTAAAACAGTCATCCTCGTTGAGAAGGGTGAAGTCTGAGATGGTGTCGTCCTGTTCATCTTCTCCAATAGAGGTAGCTGTATCGAAGAGTGCCTTTAACTTCTGTAGAAGTTCTTTGTCAGATTTAGCCGCTGTAATGCTAGCTGCAATATAAGATCTGGTAGTTAGGAATTGGTTTTCCTGTTGAAGGAATTTCTTATTGGCGCTTTGTCCTTGGTTGGATAACCATTTTTTAATGGCTCCCATGTTAATGAGCTTGAGATTAAACTCAATCCACCATTTAATGCTAATGTCTCAGCCTACCCATGGTTGAGGGAAAGGCAATTTGTTAACGAAGGTGTATTGCCAAGTCATAATGCAGGAAACTCCAAAATTTTTAACAAATTGAAGTAACCGGTGTCCTTCTGAGAATTTTGTTTTATCTTTGAAGAATCGGTAAGATTCTAAAGCCGGTGTAGGCATTATGTATGTAGTTGGTCCAAAGTTGTAAAACCATTCGATGAACCATTGAGGGTAGGAAGTAATTCCTTTTGCAAACCAAACAAACCAAGAATGAGTTGCTGGTCTAACAAAGAAGGTGTTAAACTAAGCGTTTTGATAATCTTGGTAATTAAAGCCTTGAGGTTTAAATTTTTTGGTAAAGCTGGTTTGGGTATGAGGTCCTATCAGCCATTGTGAAGGAGATAGGATATGGTTTATTTTTAGTTTTGAATAGGTAATCCTGTTTGGATTTTCTTCATCATAATGATGAGTTATGGTGGCAGAGTCAGTATCTACAAGTATAAACTCATAGAACTGTCTAGTTTTGTCTAAATGTTCTGGCATGTAGTGCCATTTTGGTGAAGGCAATACCTTCAAAATAATTTCTTGTACTGCGGTATTTTGGTGAGTTTTGTATTCGGGTTCTGCACAAAAGAGTGGAAGATTAAGGTCTTTTTTGACATAGTCACCTATTCCTTTAGTGGGTTGAGTGGTTGGTTTTGTCTGGGAAGGAGAGGTTAGAGCCGGTTTTTCTAAGGCTTGTGTATAAGTTAATTAAGCGAAATTGTTTTGTATGAGAGTGTTTATGGTAGGTCTGGTAGGAGGCTTGAGCCTGCTGGTCTGGTAATTGGGGCTGCTGTTGTCGTTGGTATAAACGATTCACCATATGTCTCTCTTGTAACCTTTTTACCTTTAGCTTTACCTTTTGAGGTTGAGGTCATCTTGTATATGTCTACCCTGCAGGAATTCTTTTGTAAGAAAATCTGGTAAAGCATTCTGTTCTCCTTTGATATATTGTATATCAAAATCAAAACAAGAAAGTATTGACTGCCATATGACAAAGATGTGTTTTGAAACAAGATTTTGAACATCCTTTTGTAAAACAAATTTTGCTACTTTGCAATCGGTTTTGAGCAAAAAAAATTTGTAAAACAAATCATCTTGGAATTTTGTAATACATAATACTATGGATAAAATCTCTTTCTTTATAGTAGAATATTTTTGCTGAGATTCTGTCCAAGTTCTTAAATAAAATCGAACAATTTGTTCTTTTGTAGACTCGGGGAATACTTGTTTAAGGACTCCTCCATAACCTAAATCTGAGGCATCGGTTTCGACGATTATATTAGCTTTAGGGTCAGGTAAACCTAAACAGGGTAAAGTTTTGACTTTACTCTTAAGGTCTTTGACTATTTTAGTCATTTCTGTATTCCAGGCTGGCGGACTCTTTTTAAGTCTGTCAAATAAAGGTCTACAGGTGGTTCTAAGGTTTGGTATGAAATCAGCTACGTAATTTAGACATCCTAAAAACCGTTGTAACTAAGTTTTGTCTTTAATTTCATCCGCAAATTTATCCACAAATTCTATAGTTTGGCTAATAGGGGTGATTGTTCCAAGGTGGATTTCGAATCCTAAAAACCTCACTTTTATCTGGAATAGCTTCATCTTTTTGGCTAAAACTACAAGTCTATTTTCCTTAACAATCGTATAAAATTGGTTAAGGTGTTTGAAATGTTGATCTATTGAATCGGAGAATACTAAGACATCGTCTAAGTATACTGTGGTAAATCTGGTATAAGGATTGAAAATATCATTCATGATATTTTGGTATTATGAGGGAGCATTTTTAAGGCCAAAGGGCAGAACATTCCATTCATAATGCCCGAAGGGAACTGTAAATGTTGTTTTGTATTTATCATTTTCTTCTACCTGTATTTGGTAGTATCCAGATTTCATGTCAAATTTGGAGAAGATGAAAGCATTCCAAATTCTACTGACGAGGTTTTTTTTGTTTGGTATTAGGTACCTGATCCATTTGAGGGCTTTGTTTAAAGGTTTGTAATTGATTACCATCCTGGGGGCTCCTCGTTCTATCTCAGCATGATTTCTGACATAGAAGGCTAGGCA
>JASKGM010000007.1:1727002-1744438 GCA_034509205.1 Ceratonia siliqua
TCACGAGCTAGCTTTTGGGTAGTAAGTTAGGTCCCCTGACGTGAGGTCCGTTCCTTATATCCCGTCACGCTGCATCACTATTCATGTTTCTTTCTACGGTGGATATATTAATCATTCAAAACATCATCTTATTAAAGAAGGAAAAGCTGAGGTAGATGCTGATAATGTTTTCCTTCTTGAATTAGTTAAAACGGCAACAAAATTTGACCTATCTTAGTATTATTGTTTTATGCAATAATATCTAAGATACCGTATAATATGAATGTGTTGTACTCTACTTGGAGGAAAGGATAATATCTTGATTTCTAGATCTGTCAGTGCAAGAAAATGACTAATTTAATTTTTTGCCTCTTCGCTTAGATTGTGTAAGAGCTGAACCAGCAATCTACAAAAAGCTGGAAGCTGATGATATTGCACTTTTGAGAGCTTATGTTGGGGACAGACCAACATGGAGGAACCCCCAGCATCCATGGAGGGTGGACTTTAAATTCAAGCTCACAGGTGTGCCAACCTTGATCCGTTGGGAGAATGACTCAGTGAAAGGTCGCCTGGAGGACTATGAAGCCCACCTTGAGAACAAAATCGAGGCCCTTGTCAAAATCTAGATGGTATCATCTATATTTTAGAACTGTTTATGCTGTACTCAGCAGCAATTCATCGCTATAATATTCTTTCTAAAGCTTTGCTGGTAGACCATAAAATAATGGAACTTTATAAAGCAGATGGTGTTTCTAACATTTTGTTCTCGGTTTTTGTTCATGCCCTTAACCTTGATAGATAAGCTTCCGATATTCCATACTAGCAGTAGGTGCAACAGCAAATTCAGGTTGAGACTTCTCTTTTTTTCATTTTGCCCTTACATCTAACAGTTCAAAAAACAATAAATTATATATAGATAAGATTTTTCCCCCCGCCTATATAGATACAGACTGAGTAAAAAAAAAAAAAAACTATAATTTGAACGGATTTCACAGAGAATGGCACTATAATTCACAAAACAAAGGATGAAACCATCCTTCACAAGTCAAAATTTGCCTTGAGACTGATACAAACCCAACCGCATTTCCATTCCCTGGAGTAGAACCCAACTGCAAGTCATTCAAAGCAAATGTTTCAGACTAGAGAGAACTTGGTTTTCAACATGTAGATCAGGACAAACAGAAATATATCCAAGGGAACAAAGAAACTAATGTAAAGCATCCTCTACAGAGCAAAGTGAAGATTTAAACACAATTTAATCTTCAAAGATGGTCCCGGGTGGGGGGGGACCGAGAATTAAGAACTGTAATTCATATTTCTAATTTTCCCTTCACACAAGGGCGGCTGCAGCCCAAAATTTTCATCATATTAAGGAACATAAGCTATGGTGCCCAAAATATACCAGTACCCTGCAGAAAACATTCATATTCATCTAACAGTTGATAATAATTTCCACTAAGCAAGGTACTGGTTCATACCTAAGGCCTACAAATAATCCAAATCCCTCAGCACTAAACTACAGCTAGTGGCTTCATATTGTCTTAAGTATTGGCATTCAGAAGTCAGTATCTTGGCATCTCTAATTTCATTCAAAGCGTATAATCTTAAAAATTGTTACCAACTCTTGTGAAGTGCTTAAAATCTGAAGCTATTGCTAAGAATGAACATTTTTTTTCCTATATTCAGAACTCAGAAGCCTGCCTTGGAGCTGAAAAAGTCTTAATAAAATTCTAAGAAATTAGAAAAGGAGTTATAACGCTTGTACTGCAAAGTATAGAATTCTTACCTATATACATCAGGGCCCTCAAAGAACTGCAAATAACTTAAGTGGTAACATTAAATTTGGGCCTTTGAAAGCGTAGGAGTCAACTTCAAGCTGACATCACCGTAAGGTTCTTCTTGTTGTATGTCAATAAGTTCATAACTCTTTAAAACCTGTAATGCAACAATAAATTAATATGGAAAAGCTACAATATTTCACAAGAATGCTTATTTTGGAAGGAAGCATAATTTGTAGGACTTGGATTAACGGATATAAGACTGATTTGTATCCTCTTAAATGATTTAATCTACTACATTTTTTTCTTTTTCTAGATGAATTTCTGGCATGAGATTTGCCAGTTCAAAATTCAAAGCTATTATGACATTAATCATAAAAAATGGTATAATTCAAACTTCATCTGCAACTACTTCCATGTAATCGAATTACTGTGTATTTCAGAAATCTCCAACTTACTCCAGGACAATAAACCATCAAAGCTAGTGATAGAAAGAAACAGGAAAAACGTAACTAGCAGATAGATGTTAGCACCTCATTTATGACATGGTTTTCAAGTAACCTGCCAAGGACAGATTTTAAAAAGTGCATAATGAATAGAATTCATGTTTATCAACTCAGCAACGCAGGAATGCATAAGGAACAATTTATCATAAAATAAGAATTCCATATCTTCATCCTACATCAATAGCCTATAAGAATATCGTTATTCACCCTCAGATTCACATTTAGATTTTCAACCTAAAAAAACAACTCACATACACATCAATTATTCACGTCCTGTGGCCAAAATTGAGGTACTTTTCCAAGATGGAATTATGAAAATGTTTCAGAACTTACCAGCGTTTCAAAGAACATACGAGCAGAGAGCTTTCTTGTTTTTCCTTCCAAGATCTTGTTCAAGCTAAGATCTCCAGCAGGATCCTCTGCGATTGGGCTAATTGGAGAATGATTTTTTAAATATTGAGCCACAGCCCTAAACAGATAACATGTAGGAATTAACAACCCAGAGACGTACTATGAAGAGCACAAGGTCATAAAAAACTTATATTCGGTACAAAATAACACAGATATCTGAAGTTGAGGAGATAATACAATATGAACAAACGAATGCACGAGTATAGTTTAAATATGTTTTTACTAGTTAAGACTCCATTTAAGATTGTCTCACCTTATCACCATTACTATATCCAATTTATAATAATTACTATAGTATGTTGCCATACGTGGTCTTGTTTGTAGTGTTTGATGTCTTAATTCTTAAAAACACTTTTCACTCTACTACATTGCCAGACGAATGATCTATTCACACCCCAGGAGAGAAAAGAAGGTCATAATATCCTGTGGTGTAGTCGAGGTGGCAGTATGTAACTCCTAGATTGTACACGTAACATAAGTATTAAAAACAACTAGAAATAAACTGGTAATTGAACATGCAAAATAGATGTAAATGTGTAATTAATATATATATAAGTGGATCAAAATAGCATGTACCTAAAACAAAAAATATAATTATATTTACTTTTATATCTGAATTAAAAATAATTAGGACCCAAAATAGTTTTCTTTAGATATTCAGAGAATTGTAGCTATCTACTTAGCAATATTAGCAGCTTTTTAGAGATTTGAAATCAGAGTCTCCAAAATTAGATGCTAGCCCTCAATCTAGTGAAAAGTCAGTGTTAAGAGAATTCTCTGAAATTGATTTAGCCAATACCAATTACTCAAATCGAAGAAAAAAGAGAGAGTAGGATCCCCATTATGTAAGTATAGATAAAAATAGACAAGTACCTTGTCCTCACAGACAAGGAGTTGACGCCTTCACTACCTTGTGAACCTGCCATTAAAAAAAATACATTAATCATACACTATGCTACCAATGGCAATAAGTGAAACAGGCCATCTAATATAATCTGAGCATGCGCATTTCACAGAATCATCAAACTGAAGACCACATGAAAAATAGAACCTACTTGCTGGTGTATTGTTGTCCGCTTCCAGAAAATAAAGCTCCTATAGTGCACAAGTTCAATAAGTCAGTGTTTATTGTATGTAATGCTTTAACTCAACCAAATCAAGAGAACATACATAAGGAAAGATGACTTGCAGCAAGTTTGCTGCTTATGACAAATATGAAAACCAAAGATTATGAAAAGGACAAGGCAGAGAAGAAGACAATAAGCATATATAACATAATTGTGAATATAGACAAATAACCAAGCAGAAAGGTATAAGTAAACTTAAGTACAGTGTAGAAAATATTTTGGGTTTGCATGCTACTAGTTTGAAACATACAACCAGTGGAAAAATTGTCAAACAAGCAATTCATAAAAAAACGGATGAGATCCTCACAAAATGAAGTTTATAGCACCTTAATATTGAAAAGCCTCAATAAGGTACCATGCCATATACACATCAATATCTATCATAATAAAAATATTTTGGATTTGCAAACTACTAGTTTGAAACTTACAACCAGTGGAAAAATTGTCAAACAAGCAATTCATAAAAAACGGATGAGATCCTCACAAAGTGAAGTTTATAGCACCTTAATATTGAAAAGCCTCAATAAGGTGCCATGCCATATACTCATCAATATCTATCTTACTAGGAGCCACAAGTTACAAATTTAAACAGGCCAGTAAGGCTTGGAGACACTTATTTACACTACACTTGTAGCAAATGATCTTTTGATCTTCAATCACTTGCCCAACCCGTCTTCCAAATTCCTCAAGGTAAACTAATAACCTGAATAAATGCTGTGCACTAATCTTAACAATATGAACTATGAACATGAAAGAAATTTTATATGTTTAATCAAGTAAGAATATCCTATATGATTTACAAGATTTCCAGAAAAAAGCATAGATGAAAGAACCTAAGAACTTACTTCTTCAGTAGAATTGATCAAACGATGAGTATCTGAAAGATCAAAGTTCTGAAATGTTGTATCATCCTGAAACGTCACAGGTGTTTGCATCTGTGATCCATGAGCTCCAGGGGATGCTGATAAATCTGGTGTTTTCATTGTCCCAGTCACATTATCTGTTCTCAATGGGGAAACTGATACAGACCTTAATTTCTGAGCTGAGACAGGAGTCATGTCATCTGGTCTAACAGGACTCCTACAATCACCTTCAATATTAATGAGTTCAGTTTCCACATTGTTAGCAGGTATGGTAGGAGGAGGAGTAGCAACAATACTACGAAGGCGTTCAATTTCCATATCGTCAGCACATTCAATAGCAGGAGGTGTAGCAGATCTAGGCTCTTTGGGAGTTTGGTTAGTTGAAGGAGTTCTAGTAATCCCATCATCCACGTGATCTTCCTCAGAGAGGACCAGATGGGGTTTTGCACATATATATTCCCTTTTTGAAATGTCTAAAAGATCCTTGCATAGCCCTGCATATGGACCCACAAATTTTCAGAAAATAAGTTCACCAAAACTAGAAGGTGATAGGATCTCTAATAAAAAGGTAGAGATTTGCTTACCAGTTACCAAGGGCTGATCAAAAACTTGTTCCTTTCTTTGACTGTTGTTCATTTTCCATGTACACAGAGCAGAGGAAGGCATAAACCTTCTCTTCCGCAGTAAAGCAGCAGGATCATGAAGAGCCTTCTTCATAAATCTACAAATTCACATCCCTATATGAGTAACTAACATGAAAAACAACAGAGATTTATATGTAACGAATAAAAGGAAAACGAAGTGATTCTAAAAAACCAAAATTTAAAACGTACTTGTTAGTCAAAACCGTTGATGTATCAAAGAACTGTTTTCTCTTCCTTCCTCTCCTCTGTGGCTGCTGAACTGGTGGACTAGGACGAAGCACCAGATTAGGAGAATTAAGGCCTGAAACAGTTTAAAGAAGAAAAAAATTCAGGTATTGTAAATCTTGGATCCATAGGTAAATGCAACAGAGAGAAGTATGAACTCACCAACAGAAACTTGTGCCTCTGGAACCCCTTGAAAATTAGCTGGAGTTGGTGATCCAGAATGTTGCTGAGATGTTACTGAAAGCCCTCCAACATCCAAATTATCAATCATTGGAGAAATATGATCCTTCTCATTCATAGTTTGATCAAAAAATTGATTTGGTTCATTATTGTTATCCCCAAGATCTGGATATACTGGAGGATTTTCTAGATTTGAATCATTGTTGGCATGACGAAGAACTTCAATTTCAGGCATAGCTTGTGGACTGTTATCCCTAGGTCCAAAATTGAGCACATCTGTCTGATTACTAGGACCGGCATCTTCGGAACCCAAGTCACGAGTAACTTCAGGATCTTGAATATTGTGAGGGTGGTAACTATCAGTATGATGAACAACGGGTGATTCTCTCTGGTTACTTGGACCAGGATCTTGGAAACCCACAACATTTGTCAATGGAGATAGAGGGAGAATGCTGTAGTCATAAATCAACAAAAGATTATTTCATTGGTTCATACCCAAAGAAAAACCAAAATGCAATCGAACTTTCAAAAGCAACCAAGACTTACTCCTCCATTGGTCTGCACCCTGAATCTGGCAGCACTTCTGTGTGAGAAGAGTCCATCATTATATCCTAAGTAAGAAAATTTATAGAAGAAATAGACTTGAAGCTCCAAAATCTCAAAATTCAAAACAATAATATAAAAAATTATATTCAACATTTATATACAAGAATAAAAAAGGCTGGACCTCGTCAAAAGATATTGCTATATATTGATCCATGACAACAGGAATTTGATCTGCATGGTAACTTGTGTTAGAGAGCCACAACTTAATAAACTTACAGAAAAGAAAGATAACTAAAAATATCCATCCATTTATATAACCTGTTAGTGTGATTTCTTCTTGATTCCTCAGGTGGATATCCTCAACCCTGAGACATAGATCCAAATGTCATGTACAGATGTTAGAGGAAAACATAGATTGGAAGAAGAACCTGAGCAAAAAGTTACCCATAGTCCATGCCATCATCTAAGTTGATGGCATCAAGGTCAAATGTGTCTGGTAGGGTGATGGATTGAACTGGTGCTTGCCTTGCATCCTCTGGCAAGGTAAGTTGAATAGAAGCAAATGCCTTGCTCAAATCAATTACAGCAGCATTGCAGTCTTGGAAAAGATAATCAACTTTCTTTGAATATATCCGAACAACACCTAAGAGAAGGTGGCCTGACATTCTCAGTGCTATGGGAACTTCTGGTTCCATTATACGTTCTAAAAGAGACAATCAAGAAAAAAGAATGTTAACCCTAAATTCAGGAGCAGGACTATTATACAGTTTCTAAAATGAGGATGTACATACTGTTTCTAACACAAAAATGCAAGGCTTGTAAAATCCTATACCATAAGTTTAATATCCAATCAACTATATGTCATGGTTAATCTGCATATAATTTATAAATAATGTAGAAGAAAACTAATTAATAATTCTTAATGATCACAAAACGCATTCACCCGGTGAAATACAATCAAGAACAATACTATACGACGAAGCAAACTATACAGATTCAACTGAAAAATACAACAAACGAACATTAAATATATAACTCTATCAACTACAAGTGACTTTGCGTATCCCATTCCGGCATTCACAACCCCTCCGGGAGGAGATACACCGAAATATTAAAATTAAAACTATTTTTGAAATGGAAAATTAGAACCCTTTATCAAGAGTCACATTATCCCTCCAAGAAAAATGAGAAATTATCAAAAAAATAATATCTCGAAAGAAAAACTCAAGTAATAATCGTATTACTAAAACCCAAATAGAAGTTGGAAAATTTATTCATAAAGAAATCAATTTTAAACCTGTACGCCAGAAAATTGATGAAAGAAATGTGCTTTTGGGAAAAAAGAAGATGGCGCCACTTACTGACGGTGGCGGGAATATCGGTTGAGGTGTAATGAGGCTTCTTGAGCCTGTGTTGCAGATGCGCAGCGATCCACACTGTTGCCAGAGGCCCTTTTCGCGCCAAAAATGTATGCGAATAAAACATTTTTTTTCTCCTCTTCTTTGATCGGAGCGATTTAAACAGAGAGACACTTGCAGAGAAGAGAGAACAGCTCGAAGTTAAAGGTTAGGGTTTTCCTCTGTGAATTTATGGGAAGGTACATAGATAGAATCTTGGCGCGGGAAACCACAATTGGCGCCTGTTAGGGAAGCGGACGGTCTGGTTTCGTATTTATGAGCACGACCTCCTTTCTTGCGAAATTTACAGTAACTGCCATTTTTTTTTATTGGGTTGGGTTGATGTTGACTATTGACTTGGTTTGGACTTGAACTATTTGGTGATGATCATGGAATCGATGCTAATACCTAAGAAATTATTATTTTTTTTTGTAATAATTCTATTATATTTTAAAAAATGACTAAGGTTCCTTTATTAAGTTTTATAATAATACTTTCTTAAATTTTTATTATTTTGTTCTATCAAAAAAAATTTTCATTGTTTGGTAAACCAAAAATATATATACTAATGGAAAATTATAAAATAGTCAATAAAAGTTGAACACTTTTTGGAACAAAAAACTATTTTTATTTTATAAAATCAAAGTCATTTTCTATTTTATTAATTTCAATTCATGGCTCCAATTCTTTGCTCCTACCTCACCTTCTACTTTTGTTATAACTCTAGACCCAACTTTCAGTCCATAATTTAAATAATAAAATTTTTTTATAACACACTAAATAATAAAATTTTATTAATTTTTTAAACAACAAAAGATTATTCACTTTCCAAAAAAAATCATTAAAAAGATATTTAAAAAAAAATTCCATTGCTACAAATGAACCATAACTTGCATATTACTTAATTCATGATTCCCTTCATCTAAAAGTTAACAACACTAACAAAAGTACAATTGCTCAAAAACAGAAAATTGAGAGAACTTTTTTTAGTTATAAATCTGTTGAATCAGGTTCTAACAATTTTTAATTCAACTAATTCTCTTATCTTTTGTTACTTCTCATATGATATTCAAGTCCTCTTCTTCAAGGTTGGTTGTCAATTCAAATCTCAATCAAGATCAAATTATTACAGAATTATTTGCCTAATAACCGAAGTAGAAAAGGATAGTAAATATTTTAGCCTTAATTTTTGATTTTGATTTAGTTTTGTATAATCCAAAAATCAGAGCCCAACAGAATTCTATTTGACAATAGATGCAATGACAACTTGAACAGTAGTCTGGAGTCTGGACACAACTCTGCTTCCTGTTGCCTCTCCCCAATAATTTTTAATTATTTCTTAATATTATTTTTCTTAAAGGGCCTCCGAATCTTATTCCATTCGCTTTTCACCCTTCAAAACTTATGTGGTTTCATTTCATCAACTGGGACGTGGGAGGGCCTTGGAAAGGCCACCAGAGACCAGTGTTAAATGTCATGTATAGCTTTCCTTCTTCATGGGATTTTTTCTTTATTCTTATTTGGTACATGATGGCACAAAAGATTGACACTTTAACTTCCTACAAAACCCAAAACCCTGAAATAAAGAAGGCCATATAAAACTAAATTTTAGATGCAATGACAAACCATTGGATACAGACTCCAAAACTACAGTGTTAATAAAGGGATCAATTTCAGAACAGAGTGGAACTAGATACATAATAAATACTTTCATAAATCAACAAGACTAGTCATGTTGAAGTCAAGAGAAAAGAAGCCACACAATCATAAGAAATTAGTGAGGTCCCAAAAACCAGGGCTTAGGCTGCAATTCCTGCAACAGAAGCATTCAACTGCTATGCCTTCTCTCATGCTTTTTCTTTTTTGGAAACTTATCAACTGAAAAAGATGAGGTTTGTGCTAGACAAGAAATAAGAGAACTAGTTTGTGACTTCAGTTTCACGCAAGTCTGCACTGGTTTCTCCTCAGCTAGAAGATACAAAGCCAAAAATGCTCCCAAACTTTGCTCTTGGGGCTATGCTTTATTCACACGAATTTGTTGCCCTTCTAACGACTGCAACCAACAGGTTATTAGACATGTTACTATCCAAATCATACTCAGCATGGAATTTAGAAAGCAAACTAAACATTCATAAAAGTTCCAATCACTCTCAGTGTACAAAATCCAATCCCATTAAACGACCAAATCTAAGCTTGATAAGATATTTTACCTCATGCTGATATCTTAGGAGATAACAAATGCAAATCATGACAGACATTGAGATAATTGAAAAATGTGGGGAAGATAAAAAGAAAGGTAATTAGAGTCCAAACATGTAAAAACAAGCAACATAAACAGAATAAAAAACAATTTTTCAAAAAATACAGAAATGAGGCCAGCTATTACACCTTCTGGTCCACGGATGTTCTCTTCTATTTTATGACTGAAGTACATCAAAAATTAGCAAGGCATTGTAGCATTTATAAGAATATATTCAAAAATCTCGGATGCAAATTAATAGAGCTTATCGAGGAAAGTCAAATTTGTTTAGAAATATTTATGAAATTACAAATAAAATCAAGTCAAATGCAACTAATAGACCATATGTGATATAATCTAAGGTGCCATGTAAAAACTGTTCCATCTCTATCTACAAGCAAGAATAGGAGGAGGAGTTCATTTTGTATATATAATCTAGGGTGCCATGTAAATTTTAAGTATATCTGCATGTGTAAGCTTGCTAATCAAAAAACAAGAACAGTAAACAACTTACAGAATTGTTGAAAGATGAGATTGCAGCTTCTACATCCTCATCTGAAGAAAATGTAACAAAACCAAACCCACTGGTTTTTGAGGTCCCAGGAACCCGTGAAACCTTGGCACTAAGAACTTTTCCCTTTGTAGAGAAGAATTCTTTAAGTGTATCTGTTGTTACTGTCTTAGCAAGATTTCCTACATATACTTTGTGGGGGCTGTCAATAAATTCAGATTCATCTGCCTGGAGAAAAGACACATCTGCTGTTGACAAAGGTTTTTCTGTTATATTTACTTTGACCTCACGCCCTCCAATTTCCTGTCACCGAAACATGAAGTTTATGAGTCCTCAATTGTTGAATCGGCAATAGGAATCTTTCAATCAAATTCATGAATTCAGCCAATATAAGTTGAAATTACACTTACAGTGCCATTTAGCTTCTCAATTACTGCATTTGCATCCTCAACAGTCTTCATGGTTACAAATGCAAAGCGACGACTCCTTCCAGAGTATTTATCATACATAACCTATGAATCAAACCGTTATAAAAAGATATAATTAAAAGTTAATAGCATACTCAATCAATCCTACATTATGTGGCACATAGACAAGGATATCCAATATAAAACAATAAACTACACAAATTGAGTTTTTCAACTAGTTGACAAGGATTTACACAATACATCTACTCTATTGGTATATCATAACAAGTACTCCAGACTCCGAGACCCATAGCTCCTTAAACCAAATGCACTTACAGGAATAGTGATGCTTACATTATCACACAGATAACAAATAACAATAAAAAAAAGAGATGATTGTGAGTCATTAGCCTGCTAAGTTATTGGTGAGAGACGCTGAATAATATAAAAAGAGCAATATTAACCATTACTAAGGAAAAAACCATTAGAGAAGGCTATAAATCACCACATTTGTGTTTGCAGTTTTGTTATTCCAGTTGCACTTCTGATCGAAAACTTAGAAGAAAAAGTGTCACTTATAATGGTTCACATAAGAGTAGTATAGCTACGGGATCTCCTCAGCACAGAGCTGTGTGTTTTTGGGCACGGCTGGTTTCCAATAGGGATATAGAAAGACACAGTTTACGAGAAGCACAAAGAACAAAGAGGAAGAAACCACTTTCTAGTTCTCATTATGATTTTCGATTATTTAGTTCATGTTAAGATATCAATACAAAGCTATAGTCATTAAATTGAGTAGGTTAGCATAATAAGAGGGAAAAAAGAAAAAGATATCTGTTTCAAGATTTCTATTCCAGGTTAGTTATCACACCTCCTTTTGTAAAAAAATAAAGATCATTGCCTCTTGGTAATTAAGAAGGCCATGATGTATGCCTAAATGCTTCGGTAATCAAAGTTCTGCTATATCTTCATATTAATGCAACAATTACCAAGGAAGGAAGACAAGATGTGTCCAATTTTCAGAAATTTTCTTTTTATTTTACTTTTGGAAACTTGAAATAGCCAAGCTTCTTGAATTTTGAAACAAATTAATCATTGTATGAATACATAAGTAGCAACATAGTACATACGGTTCATTTCCACCTCAATCTTAAATTTGATGAAGATTCAATTTGAAACACACCATTTCCAATCCCATCAGCTGAAGAACCCTCCAAACAAAACTCAACAGCAAAATTAAATATACAGAGAGAAAAATCAGAACTTTAACTACAACTTGGGAGAATACCTCCGCTTTCTCAACAGCACCATGCTCTTCAACAATCCGAGTAAGCTCAGCGTTATCGACGGTGCGTGGAACGTTGCCAATGTAGAGCTTCCTCGCCGCCTCGGATGTCGGGTCCAGCGAGGTGACTGCAGTTTCTTCAGCCACAGCAAAAGGTCTCTGGTGGCGTCTGGGTGCTGTAACTATCAGCGAAGGCATCAATTTGATAATGGGTTTTAAGTGGGTAGTTTTCAAAATGTGAATAGAGAAATTTGATGGGGTTGTAAAGGATTTAGAGTGATTAGAAAGAAGATTGGGTGGTGAGAGTAAGGAAGAGTATAAAGCCATTGTTGTCATGCAAAAGCGGAAAGGAAGGACGAGGAAGAAGAAGAGGAAACTAATGGAGGTTTTTGAAGCACCAGAGAGGAGTGAGACAACGGGGCAGAAGGGGTTTATCTCGTTATCTTGGTGGAAGTATTTTGTAGTTGGTGAAATTACAAATTTAGTCTCTCAAGTTAAAGTAATTATTTTTCACTATTTTCTGTTTAAAAATGTTATTTAAAAAATTAAAATATGGAGTAAAAAATATTTTTTATATAATGGAACACGTAATTAAATTTATAATTTTTAAGATTTATTCAAATTTCTCAATATTAAATGATACCGAATAATTTAAAATTTATTTTCTTAGTGTCAAAGTAATTATTAAAAAATGTATACGAATTAATTTTTGGTATTTCATTTAAATACTAAAATTTAATTATACAATTTATTTATAATAAAAATAAAAATTAATTAATTAATTAATTTCATATTAAAAGTAAGAATTTACTTATTTTTTCCAAATTTGTAAATCCATTTTAAAGAAAAATAAAATAAAATAATCTTATATTCAGATATTTATTATAATTGTAAAAATTATCTGTTGTGTATATTATAGAGTCCATTTATTTCTCCTAATTTGTCATGCAGTACTCTTATTTGGGATCCAATTATATAGTATCAAATCAAAATTCAAATCTATTTAAAAATATTTAAAATTTGTGTTATATGAACTTTATTATTTGTTGATGCTTCAAATATAAGGATAGTTCCAGTGCACTCCTCAACTTTCATTTTTTTAATTTTTTGTTTTAATTTTTTAATATTAATTAATTATTTTTTATATCATTTATTTATTTTAAATATTTTTAGAATTTTTTATTTGTGAATGAATAATACAAAAAATTATGAATAAATAATATAAGAAAATATAAATTTTTTAAAAAAGTATATGATATATAAAATAATTAATTAATATTAAAAATTAATTTAATTTAATTTAAAAAAGAAAGAAAGAAGAGTGGGAGCAATTTTTCTACCACCCCGCCCCATTTAGTGCTGCCCTATTATAGAGTAGTGTCTAACTCACACCAAGACTTGAATTAGCACAATTGGGTTTCAGCCGAAACTTGAACCGGTCGGGTCAAAGCACATAATTTATCATTAATTTCCTTGGAAACCCGGCCCGGACTACACCGCAGGCCAGAAACCCTAATGGAATGAGTCAAGGATAGGTTTAGCGATATATAAATCATAAGTAATACCCGGCCAGTTTCTTCTATTTCCCCAGATTGAAGGTACGGGTTTTACAGAAGGAGAAGAAATGGCGCCGAAGAAGGCAAGAACACCGAGAGGGACCAGGAACCCTGAATTGATCAGGGGAATTGGCAAGTACTCAAGGTCCAAGATGTACCACAAGAGGGGTCTCTGGGCCATCAAGGCTAAGAATGGCGGTGCTTTTCCTCGTCATGATCCCAAGCCTAAGTCTGAAGCTCCCGCCGAGAAGCCTCCCAAGTTTTACCCGGCTGACGACGTGAAGAAGCCGCTAATCAACAAGCGCAAGCCCAAACCCACTAAGCTCAGGTGCCTATCACTCCTCACCTTCCCAATTCTTGTTTCCTGCTATTTTTGGGATTTAGGTGTAGATGTACTTATGTTTTTTGTAGGTTTCATTATGTTGTTTAGATCCATTTTGGTAAGTCGATTTGTTATCTATGCTGGTGTATTTTTTTGGTAAAATATTAGATAATTTAGAGCATAGTTGGGAATTCTAAATGTGATTTCTGTTAATTTGGGATCTGAAATGAGGTGTGTTAAGGGATGAGCCTTCTTTATGGCAGATGATAAATGTTTTTTTTTTAAATCCCATGTTCTCTTAATTCTGATGGGAATTTCGGAAATGTATATATGAAAATGCTCTGTTTCTGTCTTTAGGGCCAGCATTACTCCAGGGACAGTGTTGATACTTCTTGCTGGGAGATTCAAGGGAAAGAGAGTCGTGTTTCTGAAGCAGCTTCCTTCTGGGTTGCTTCTTGTTACTGGTAAATGATTTGATTCTTTCCGTTTGATGAATTTTTATACGATAAACATAGTTAATGGCTGTTGCTTGGTTTGTTCTGATCACCCATTGAATCAATTTGTTTGCTCTATTATGTTTTCTCATTTTACACGTGATATGTTGATTTATAAATGCCGCTACATATTATTTCTGTTGGTGTGTTTTAGTGTGTAGTTCTGTTTAGCTTTCATTTACCTGTTACTCCTTTGGACTTTTCCCCTCCATTATTTAGGGAGAAGGACTCTTGGGTTTTGATGTGTGGTCTGCCCCGTCAGTCAACTCTGTTCTGTTTTTTCATGTTTCTTCCTTGCCATTTCAGGGCCATTCAAGGTAAACGGAGTCCCTTTGAGACGGGTAAACCAGTCTTATGTCATTGGGACATCCACCAAGGTGGACATCTCTGGAGTTAATGCGGACAAGTTTGATGACAAATACTTCGCCAAGCAAGTTGAAAACAAGAAGAAAAAGGGAGAGGGAGAATTTTTTGAGGCAGAGAAGGAGGTTAGTTCGTCAATGTTTCTTCATTTATTATTATTTTTTCTGTGTTATTATTACTTGCTTGTGTTCTTATCTCTGTTCTCTTTTTCCCAATGTAGGAGAAAACTGTGATCCCTCAGGAGAAAAAAGACGACCAAAAAGTTTTGGACGCTGCATTGCTAAAAGCCATTGAGAGTGTCCCAGACTTGAAGGTTTACTTGGGTGCAAGGTTTTCTCTGAAGGCTGGCATGAAGCCTCACGAGTTAGTCTTTTAAGCAAGAGTGTTAAATTTGTTTTTCTCATTCTGGTTTTGTCGAACTAGGTCCTAATAGCTGCACCATTCTATCTTTTTTGGCGAGGAATATGATTTTTATGTTAGGCAATGCATTTTTCGAGGGATTTTCCTTTCTTCAATTTTGGTCTTGTGAACTGCTGATTAATTCCATAAATTTGTTATATATTTTGTTAGCCTCTCATCCTGGCGCATCAAATGATGAATAGTTGCAAACGAAAGGATAGGCCATGATCATTTTGGAGGTCGCGGAATGGTTATTTTGATTTTTGTGTGGCATATTATGTTAAATAAGTAATGCTATAATAAAGAACTCTATTAACCAAAAAAGATTATAATATGATGCGATAATTATGTTATCCAGTAGTAAAAATATTTGTCAAACACTCCTTATTTTTATAGCTCATGATGAATTCAAACTGTATTATATCCGGTTGAGAAATGGTTTTCATACACCCTATTATTGTATACCATTCATATTTAATTATTATAATTGTTGAGTTGAATGGCAATTAGGTGAAAAGGGAAAAAAAATACTGACATTTAGTTTTCTTATTTTTCTCAAAAGGAAATGCCATTTGTAGAAACCAAAGAGGAAATTCATGACATTTTGAGGAGTCGATGATGACCCATTTGTAGAAATCAGAGAGGAAAATAGCAACACAAGCATTATAGCAGTGATTGATAGGACAAGCACGAGAATTGGGGATTTGAATTTAAGTTTGGCCTTTGAAGTTTTTTGAATTGCCATTTGAAGTTACAAAAATAATAAACGAAACTATTGGGAGTGTTAGAGAGGGTGGTTGGTGCTGGACGGCGTCATTGTGAACAGTGGCCGAGCGTGGTTGGTGGATGGACAGATGGTGGTGTAATGGCATTTCTCTGTTGCTGGAGTGAAGGGAGAAAATGGGAAAAAATGAGAAAAAAGAAGAGGGAAAGGGGAAGAAACCCTTCAATTTTCCAAGTCAGCAAACTCCAACTCTTTCCCCTATAGCTTCTACTAGTACCTTCTCCATTGTTGCTGGTAGAAAGGTTTCTTCCCCTTTCCCTCTTCTCTTTTCTCATTTTTCCCATTTTCTCCCTCCACTCCAGCAACAGAGAAATGCCATTACACCACCACTCATCCATCCACCAACCACACTCAGCCACCATTCACAGTGGCGCCGTCCAGCACCAACCACCCTCTCCAGCACTCCAATAGCTTTGTTCACTGTTTCTGTAACTTCAAATGGCAATTCAAAAAACTTCAAAGGCTAAACTTAAATTCAGATCTCCATTTCTCGCGCTTGCCCTATTAACGCTTGTGTTGCTATTTTCCTCTCTGATTTCTACAAATGGGTCATCATCGCCTCCTCAAAATCTCATGAATTTCCTCTCTGGTTTCTACAAATGGCGTTTCCTTTTGAGAAAAATAAGAAAACTATATGTCAGTATTTTTTTTCCCTTTTCACCTAATTGCCATACAGCCAGGGACGGAACCAGAAAAATGATCAAGGGGGGATAAATTTTTTGCATATAAATTTGATGGTGAATTATAGAAAGAATAAGGGGCTGTTTGGAACGGTTTTTATTTTATTATTTTTAAAAATAGTTTTTGAAAACAATTCTAAAAAATAGTTTTATAGAACAAAAAATAAAAAACTTGTTTGGGTAAAAAAATTTCATCAGTTGTTTTTTGTGTTTTTTAGAAAACAGATGAAGAAAATAAGCCAAAACACAAAAAAATTATTTTTGTTTTTTTGTTTTCTAGTTACTGTTTTCGGAAATAGTTTTTAAAAACAACAGATGAAAACAATCACGCAAACGAGTTTTTTTGTTCTCGCAGAACAAAAAAATAAAAAAACTGTTTTTAAAAACTAAAACAAACAGCCCGTAAGTTTTCAAGTCTACAATGACTTATTAATTTGTACTACTTTATTATTACTCATAATTAAATTTCTTGCATGTAAATGTGTTTGTCAATTTATTTATCAAATAAAATTTTAATTATTTTAAATTAAAATTTTTTAACTATATACTATCTTTTAAAAAAAGTTAAAAGAGTAGTATACAAATATTTATTAACTACCTATTATATTTTAATTGCACATATGCATCTTGAATGCCATGAATCACATATCTTGAATATTTTTCTAACATTGAATATATTAAGATAAATTAAAATAATGTTGTACTAAATTATTCTTAATAGTGTGATAATTATTATAAGA
>JASKGM010000007.1:1752932-1786937 GCA_034509205.1 Ceratonia siliqua
AAACCCCCCCCCCCCCCCCACCACCACCACCACCACAAAAAAAAAAATCCTATGCACAGGCTTCCCAGGGAATTTCAACCTAAGACCGCAATGATGGAGTACCCACAACTCAACCATTGGACACGGACTTCCACTTTCAGTTTTTTAATGTAGATAGTAGAGAAAGAACTAGCAAAAAAAGCTGCTCCCTGCCTCCCCCAGTTACTAATCTGCAGCTGTTTTCAAGAGTGCATCAAGGCACTAGTTCATTTATTCAGTCTTTTTTATACCCTAAAATCTACCATCTTCCCCTGCACCAATCCTTGTTCTGAAAGTCTACAGGATTCATGGATGAAAAATGAAAATTACTGGGTTTGAGAGTTTGGTAGTTTGTAATTGCCTGATTGGGTTAGAGGCTATGAACATTTAATTGGATTTGGCCACTGAGAATCAGCCAATCGTCAATTTGTCTAATTTTGATTGTTTTGTGGCAATTCTGGGAAGACCTTGGTGGTGGTTGTGGTTGTGGTTGGTGCTCGTATTTTTGTTATACATGTTTCAGTTCTCAAACATCTCATTAGTTGTTTGTGTCAAATTTCGCAGTAATAGATGAGAATAATCCATATAATGGAACTACTTTGTTTTCCTTTTCAGGCTATTTTGGGGGGAACCATTCAGGTCCCAACTCTTACCGGAGACGTTGTTCTCAAGGTTTGTAACTTAATATGGCAATGTATACATTCTGGGAATCTTGTAACTGAAGTGTGAATGACGGTTCTTGTTTGGCAGGTTCGTCCTGGCACCCAACCCAGTCAGAAGGTGGTTCTGAAAAAGAAAGGTAAGCAAATTGTTATCATCCACCAAAAAATTGATATTTTTTTATTTTAATTTGTATTAAGAAGGATTGTGAGAAATACGGTTGGAATTGCATGAACTGTTTCTTTTTCTTGAAATTATAAGTTGTAAGTTTGAGCTGATCTCTTTCACTATTATTATCTTGTTTGTTCTTCTAACAGGGATCAAGGCCAAAAATTCTTATACATTCGGGGATCAATATGTTCATTTTAATGTCAGCATCCCAACGTAAGTGCCACAGTGGATAATGTTCAGTGGGGTTTATGAACTGCCAACTCTTCATTCCCTCCCCCATTATTAAAATACTCCAGGCTCAGATTTCTTTTTTCTTTTGGAAAGAAACTTGTCCATGATGGATGCTTAGAATATAAAATGTTTTCCTTTTGGGATATGCTGCAGAAACCTGACACAAAGACAGAGAGAATTGATCGAAGAGTTTGCCAAGGAAGAGCAAGGGGAATGTGATAAACGGAGAGCTGCTTCATGTTCTGGATGAGAACATTGTTTCAACTGGTCATTTATTACCGAACTATACTCAACAAGGAAGGAAAATGAAAGAACAGAATTATAACTAGGCGGGAACCACCCGCTGTTGAAGTTTTGTAGGAGTATTAAAGATTGGTATTTTTTTGTTTTATCCGTTGTGTAATATTTTTCATCACAATGAAGATTTACCATTTAAATTTTACAAGGTTAGAAGGCAATCCCCTAATGCACCCCTAGTATTTTTGTTGGTGCTTTGTACATATTTTATCATATGTAGTAGAAAGAAGTAGAAGGGTGCAAGTTTCAAACTGCAATCCTTTTTTCTACTATAAGGTCCCCTTCGCTTCTCTTTAGGCCATTGATAAATTAGAACTAGAAGAGCGTTTCTGTATCAATAAAGATGCTAATTCAGTGATCATCCCTAGTTAAAAGATATTCATTATGCTTTCTTTCATTCTTATTATTCTTCTCAAGCTTGGGAGACGTGGAATCCTGTTTATATGTGTATGTATATGTATATATATACCCATACCCGTGTTATATATATAGTTTTTTAAAATTTAACGTGTCAAGAAGAGTTAAGTAATCAATATTTATTTTTGTTAGAGAAATCAGTAAAATGCCATCATAAACAATAAAAGGCTAAAGGAGTATTGGTTATTTACCTTCCAAAAAGAAGGGAAGTAAATAATGTGTGAAATAACCATTTTTATATAATATAATTTTAGCAATATACTACTGTGACTGAAAGTAATCACAAAGTACAACAAAGATTGAAACTTAAGCTGACCCATTTAGTACATAATCCCATGCAACATCTATCTCTTTATTGCCAAAAATCAGTACATAAATTAGCCCCAAAAAGATAAAAATTATTTATTTTCCAGCCATGTGCTCTTCACTTCATGATATCACCTGCACAAAAAAAAAAGAGTAATCGTTTATTCACTTGCATATATGTGAAGACTAAAAAGAAAAATTAAACAGTCACTTGAAGTTATAAGAGAGGAAGATTTTATTTCAAACGGCTTTTTTTTCTTCCTTCTCCTTTAACAGTTAACACTATATGATAATGACAAAGCCAATAGTATTTTGGAATTAAATTGAGACACTGTTTTATAATACTGTAAGCACCTAAATATAATATTTATCCATTTCCATGAATAGAAGGACTTGCAGTAACTAAAGGCACTGGACATTTGCTTATAGAAAAACAAGAAACAAAAATGGGAGAGAGAGAGAGAGAGAGAGAGAGAGAGAGAGAGAAAGTACATGGTTCAAAGTTTGCAGTGCACTTATCTGGGAGCAGCAGGACCATGTTACGGTCTACCCCAGAAATTGGAGGGCCATTGACAAGAACACACATACAGGGCTGCCCTAGAGCCTTAAGGGCATTGCAGCAGGCATCACTTGGTGGAATTGGGCTAAAAGGAGCAACTGCTAACCTGCAAGGAATGAGCTGAACAAGTGCAGAGAAGAAGGTGCTTGAGCAAGGGCTGCCTTGGCCTTGTGCCACAAAAGCTATGGTCACAATCAACAAAAATGACACAGCCCTTGAGGAATTACCAGAAAGCTTCATCCTTTATTAATGGCTTTCTTTTAATTTCTATCTCTGTGAAATTAAGGTTCCTTGCTTCTGGGAATTATCACTGCGTGTGGCTTTGCATTTATAGAAGATCATGGACTGATCATGTCAAGCAGCATACCTGTCCTAACTGAGGGTCATGCTAATCATATTTTTAACTTTGGTATCAGTCTGGTCTGATCTTCATAAACAGAAATCACCATCAATGCTATTGGTGCTTCATCACTACAGTTAGAAGTTTCATATGACATGATTTCTCTCATTTGCAAAAGTTGCTTTACATTGTAACCTTCTTTTTTTTATTAGTAATAATATTAATGACTGAGATATATTTATAATTTTTTATTTGAATGAGGATATTTTATTTATAAAAATGTTAACTTTTGCTACTAATTCCACTTTATAAAAAAATTTTAATTTCTTGTTTCTTTTTCAGAATAGAAAAATAAATCTTTTTGTTACTTAAAAATAGTTTTTTGTATTAGAGCTAAATACGTTAAAATTTACAAAATATTTTTCTCTTCTGTCTAGCAGCATAGGGGACATCTGTTTGTAAGTGTTAATTCCGCAAAATGACCGAGTAATTCTCACACATTTTCATAAACACTTCATTTCAATAGTTACTCGTGTTATTTTATCTACTCATTTTAGGTATTCCAATACCTTTTTTTAACATAATTATAAAATGTATTTTATGAAATTTGTGAGAAATATCATTTGTGAGATGGATATTATCCAGATATTAAAATCATGATAAAAGTAAATTTTAATAGAGTTTTCTTTTCTAGTAGAAATTATTATCATTTGGTGTCATGTTGCATGTAATATGATAGAGGATGTTAAATTTTAGTTGTCTGTATGTACACGTACAGTCATAACTGTGCACATTTTTTTTTAAATAATTATTATTTTTAATTTGTTAAAAGGATTGTGGCCATATAATAATACACAGACGACCATGATCAACCCAAAATGATCGATTGACTGGATCCTTACTCCCCCGTTGAAAAAAAGTTAATTATTATTTTTTTGTTATCAATTCATCCATGTTTGATTTGATCAATGAAACTTCCAAAACGCAAAGCAAAAGAAAATAAGGGTGATTGACTTTGAAAAAAGAACAAAATAAAAATAAAATAAATGGTTATAAATGGTTAGAGGGAGAACTTTTGTGAGAATTTGTAAGATAAATTCACAATTGGAAGAAGAAAGTAGAATATTTGATTATAAACCCACGAGTTTTGTTCTATAATCCTGTGTATTAACAACTAAGTAAAATTAAAAAATATGAATATTTTGATTCTCATTTCAAAAAGTTTATATACTTAATTCAAAGTCTATATTATATATTGCAAAATTGCATGTTTTGCAAGTAAGTACGTGTAAAAGCATAACTTTTCTGTAGCCACATAGCCCAACATTTGAACTTTGAAGTACCACAGGCGTAATTAAAATTTTCAATCTTCATTTCATTTTCTCAACCTGTTCTTTGTTTGTCTCTTAACCATTTCTTTGTTTAGAACTCTCTTCACAAGGGCTCAAAACTCTCTCCGATTACCCCCAGGCCCCCCACTGGCTTTGCCAATAATTAGACACTTTCATCTTCTCAACTCACTCCTTCACCAAGCACTCTTCAAGCTTTCTAGCAGCTATGGCCCCTTAATGCATGTCTACCTTGGCTCTAACTCTAAGCATTGCATCGTTGCTTCCTCCCCAGAAATGGCCAAAGAAATCCTCAAAACTAATGAAGAATCCTTCTGTAATCGCCCTGTATTATCTGCCAGTGAGTTCTTGACTTATGGAGCTGCTGACTTCATCTTCACTCCTTATGGACCTTATTGGAGTTTATGAAGAAAATATGCATAACAAAGCTATTGAGTGGGAGAACTTTAGAGCAGTTTGTGTCTATTCGTGAAGAAGAAATTGAAGCTTTTCTGATATCAGTTTTGGAAGGAACTTACATGAACAAACCAGAGGAAGTTCCTGAAGAACTCATTAAGCTCCCCAATAACATCATTTCCAGAATGACAATGGGCAGGAAGTGTACTGGAAACTAGTGATGAAGGTGGGGAAATGAGAAAAGTAGTTCAGGAAGCGGGGGAGATTTTTGCATCGTTTTATTTGGGTGATCATTATGTTGGGTTTCTCAAGCATCTAGATTTGCAGGGAATAGGAAGAAGAAGGGGAAGGAAGTACAGGAGAAATTGGACACAATGAAGGATCTTCTTGACCTTTTGATAGATTTAATGGAAGGAGAAAACACAGAGATGAAGCTTAGTAGAGAAAGTGCCAAAGCCTTTGCTCTGGTAAGATATTTTTGGTTCATCATTTCTTGCTCCTCAATAGTTACAAATCTCAGACTGTAAGTGCAGTAGGTAATCATTGGTAAGAAAATTAAAGAAATTGATTTTCACATATCTTATCAGGTTGCTCAAATTTTATAAAAATCTGATCAATTAAAATTTTGATCTATCATCCACTTTACTCTTGAGTAGTATTTTTGGCTCATTTTTCTTGCTCGTGTCATGCGTCATTCAAGTGGTAGTTTATGTTAGTGATATACAGTACTTGGTTTTTTGGAATGTTCATTTATATTAAAATTTAAGAAATTAATTTTCTAAGAGGAATGTGTAACTTATATAATGCTTTGGGGATAGGACAATGAGGAGGCATGACCTATTCATTTGATCTCATTTTGAGTATATAATATACAGAATTAATTCTTTTTAAATGTTTTTAAAAATACTATACTTTAAAACTATGTCAATATTGCAAGGTCACTTCCACTATTACCAGTTATTGAAACAACTCTGGCTTGTGTGATCCAATGCTGTGATTGGACTGTCAATGCTGGAAACAGTAACGACATTGACATACAGAGAAAGAGGGGCTAACTCTCTTTATGGCCAAAAAACCGTGTGAAAATTGTTTCTCATCAACCTACCCTATCAAAAGGGTATAACAAGAAATCTCATATAGTTACAGGGATATCAGGAAAGGGTAAAGGACTGGAGAAATAGCTTGTGGTTGCGTTGCAGTGATGCAGCTTAATTCTTGCCGGATCATATCATGTTATAATTAAGAGGAGTTTGTATATTCATATAATATATATTATTATATTTTAGATATTATAGTGTATAATTTTTATGATTTTTGTTATATAAGATATTATTAAAAGTAGTATGATTTAATGGTATTTTATTATCTTGAATTTTGTTTGTTATTTTTTATAATGTATTAAATATATTTATATTAAATATTGTTTAATGTTAACATCAAAATATTGGTGTACCAAATGACTTAAATCAATTCTACCTTGTACAATATTTTTCGTTACTATCTTAAACACATTTGAGCAATATTTTTGAAGTTTTTTATTTTTAAAATTTAATTTTGAAGTTTTTTATTTTTTTTATAATTTTTATTTTAAGAAATAAGTTAAAAGAATTTAAAAATAGTTTAAAAAGATAAAAAATAAATAAAAATATATTTTTTTATTTTTCATAACACAATAATTCAAAAAATAAAATAAAAAAAAAGTCAAAAACATTTTATTTTTTGAATTTTTTAACTTATTTTTTAAAATAAAAAATTAAAAAAATTAAAAACCTACTCTACTCGAGAGTGATAGGTGTTAACTTTTTTATTTAGTATAACAATGAAAAAATATCAATAAAATAACACAATTTACATTTTATTTAAGGATTTTTTTAGTGGCTCTATCTTAACCATTAAAAAAAATTATATGGCTAAGAAAATTGATGAATTGATCTATCAACGAGCCATTGATTTTCTTTTTTAATGACTAAGATGGATCCTGTTGTGCCACTTGTGATACCAAAAAATTATCCTTATATATATAAAAGTAAAATTAAAAGCTTTAATATGAAGTCCTTAAATTAGTTTTATGATAATATAAGATACTAATTAAAATGGTATAATTCATTATACTCTAACATATTATATGACACCAAATATTTTATATACTAATGTATCAAATATAAATATTTTAGTTGTCTCTAATATATTAAAAAAAGTATTTCAAGGTTAGAGTTTTAAATTTTACAAATATTTAATTTGTATCACGTAATTATATAAAAATTTGCATTATATCTATAATTAATAATAAAAAAAGTTTAAAATTCATTACATATTATGTAAATTGAACTTTTTAAAAAATATATATAATATTTGGTAACAATTGTTCTAAAGACAACCCATATTTTGAATTGATTTTTATAAAATATAGCCCCAAGACTCCACGTACAATCCTTCTCCCTCTAATTGCCTTCCGGTCCACCCCTCCTCAAGTCTATCCGAATCTCCCTTGGTTTCAAATTCAGTTAGTTTTCATTGACTCAACCAAATCAATCCAGCTGGCGCATCATAAATTATATGATAATCCTATATATATATATTTGCGGGGTGAATTATGTGTTAATCATAAATAATAATATTTATTAAATATAAATATATCTGTAAAATTTATAAAAATATTATTTATTAAGATAAATATATTTTTTTTAACAGAGAAATTCTTGTGGGGTTAAATTCTCTCTCAAAATGATATTGAAGACTTCATAATAATAAATGAAATTTGAAAACACTAATTTCTTTTAGTATCACAGTCAGTATTTTTTGAATCAATTTACGTGGTATTCAACATAATTCAAAATTTCAGTCTAATTCTTTATAAAAGAAATTTCTTACCATTTAATCTAAAAAATTAACATAATTATAATTTAAATTTATAATAATAGACTTAATTACACATCACAACATTACATACAACAAGCTCTTAACAGGCGATCTATAATAATCACTAAACTTTCCTTCATTAAAACAAATCCTTACATAGCTTGATTTTATCACTGAGAAGTAAGAACTACATGTTTTTTTTTTGGTCAATATATACCTGCCACGTCAAGTTATTATCTGAACAATTTTAGTTCAAAATTCCTGTGACACTTTTGTTTTTTTAAATTTATGTGGAAAGTCTCGTGAATCACTAGCACATATCAGCATCAAACAAGAGTCCACAAGGCATAACACACACAAAAAAAAAAAACAAAAACAAAATGATACAGTATTTGCTATGCTACTTTAAAATAGTCATATTTTTAGAATTTTTTATTTTTTTATAATTTTATTTTAAAAAATAATTTTAAAAATTTTCATAATATAAATATTTAAAAATAAATCAAAAAATAAAATAAAAAAATTCTTTTAACTCTTTTGATTTTTTTAAAATTTTTAAAATTATCTTAAAATAAAAATTATAAAAAAATTTAAAAATATAACTATTCAGAATAGCATTGTAAAGGTCAAAGGATACATGACATATAAAAAAAATATTATATGTACATTTTATTTTTTTAATTATTTATATATGATAAAATAATGATAATAAAAAAAATATCAAGGTGATGTAAAAAAAATTTATATAATATTACTTTGCATATATACGACTTTCACGGGAAATAAATAATATATATGGCATATTTTCTATGCATCTTTATAATAAGAAATAAATACTAAAATATATTTTTCGTTTTCGTTTCTTGATAAATTTTGATTTTGTTATAAATAAAATATTTATATTAATTAAGTTATACATTATTTCAAAAATTTGTAATTTCATTTTACAAATCGACAAAAAATGTTGATAAATTAAAGTTAAATGCTACGAAATGCAATAATTTAAAGTTTAAAATTGAGTGTGAAAATCCATATTAAATAAATGAAAAATCTAAGAAGGTGTAATTTATGGATTAAACGTATTCATTTGAGCATAATATTTAACATTGGTTGACTATGAATGCTCCTACTAAATAGTTTTTTGTTAATTTAGGAAACGGAATTAAAAATAAAAATTAAGAGAACATTACAATGTTTTCACTTCAAACTTAATGACAAAAAATATGTTTAAGCTAAAAATAAATGTAATCTTATTTTTTATTTTTTTTCTTATTTTTGTCATAATTCCTTTCATATTAATTTGTTCTAAAAATTTATTTATCTTTTTTTTTTAACTTTCTTTTTTCCTCTACATTTGACATAAAGATGACGCTTTTATGAAATTAAAGTGATGAAATTAAACACAAGAAAATGAGAAAATTAAATAAGTAATATTAAAATTGACAAATGAAGGTTTTATCAATTGAAAAATAATATTTATTAAACACATATATATATAATCTGCGTACATGCATTTATATAATCAGTAATGAAAAATAAGGATTGAGGACATAAATTATGTACATTTTATTAATCATGATTAAATAAATGAAATGATATAAATTTTAAGGTTTTGGGGGCAGTAGGGAGTTTATAATTTTTTTATAAAATATATTTTTATATTTTTTTAATTTTTTAATAATGATAAATTAATTATAAATTTTAAAATTAAAAAAAAATTAAAACAATCAAAAATAATTATACATTAAAAAAATAAATTTTAAAGAAAAAACAAGAAACTTTTAAAAAAATATAAAAACGTCTCAAAAAATTAAAAAAAATGATAAATAACAAAAAATAATATAAATAACAAAAAAACTCAAATAAATAAAAACAAATAACAAATACAAAAAATGAAAATAAAAGAAGACCATAATTTAGTCCCCTTAAATTTAAATTATTTGGATACACAAGAAGCAGAACTTAAAAAAAGTGAGAAAATATTAGTAACGAAAAATACCTAAACCTAAAATGAATTCGTTTTGGGGGACTATTTTACAATCTCTTTCTTTTTTTTATTATTATTATTTTTTATAATATTTATTTATTTTTTATTTATAGTTTTTATTTATTTAAATTTTTTTTACTTTTGCTTCAAAATTTTCTTTTTTTAAACATATCATTCTTTTTTAATTTTTTTGAATTAATTTTGATTGTTTTTAAAATTTATAATTAATTTATTATTATTAAAAAAAATAAATAAATCAATTTTTTTTTCAATTTTCAATTTCCCCGTTTGTTTTTGGTCAAAGACAATGCAAATTCATTAGAACATTCATTTAGTTGAAAAGGAAAGAAAATGAGAAAAATAATAAAAGGCCCAAAGCCCAGCGGTACCTGGGTTCCAAATTATTGGAAAGCTCCCACTCTCTCTCATAAAAGGCAGCCGCCTCTCAACCACTTCCTGTGCT
This sequence comes from Ceratonia siliqua, assembly GCA_034509205.1. Taxonomy (NCBI): domain Eukaryota; kingdom Viridiplantae; phylum Streptophyta; class Magnoliopsida; order Fabales; family Fabaceae; genus Ceratonia; species Ceratonia siliqua. The sequence goes on from JASKGM010000007.1 coordinate 1,762,986, forward strand.
TCTCCCTCAGTGCGCTCCAAAACCTCAGCCTCCTCCTCATTTCTAAAGAGTAAAAGCCAGTTCTGCTCTAAAACCCTCTTTCTATTTGTCTTGGATTTCTATTTCAATTCATTTATATACTTTTCTTCAATCGTGGGTTCAACTGTCGTTGGAGCCTTTTCTCACTGGTATTGTTACATTTTGAAGTTTCCGCACATAATCATTTATATATAAATGATTTTTCATTTGGGTTTTCTGAGAATAACAATAAAGTTGGTGATTTTGTTTATGCTCGGAGCTCGGGCTTCTCACATGTCACTGCTCAATTAGATACTTAGTTTTCTAGTCAAAGTGCGCTTGTATTTATTTAACTGGAATTGTTGTTAACTTTTCCTTCATACTGGCATTGATTGTGTTTCTTCATGGGTTTCTCACTTTATGGCATTTTCCAGGATTTTACGGGATTAGAGACTTTTTAACCTCTACTTGGACATTTTTTTTTTAAAAAAAAAAAATATATGTAGGACTTCAACAGCTCTCGAGTTAAAAAAGAGTGGTTTTCCTATATTTGAGGTAAATATGATTCTGGGAGAGGGGATATAATCTTAACGTATTATACCATGTCAAACATACCCTTTTCTATATGTTCTTCTGTACAGATATGCTTTATGCTTTATATTCCTATTCTACATACACTGACATGGTTATTGGATACAAAAGGAGAAATGGCTGGGAAATCGAACAAGGGGAGGGGCAGGAGAGGGTCGCACAATGCTTCAAATTCTTCCAATCATTCAGAAGCAGCGGTTCTATCTGACGTTCCTGCAAAGGATAATACAGTAGATACTTCAGAATCAGCAAAAGCTGATGCAGCTGACGTTTCAGCTGCACGGGAATCAACCAATGCCAGTTCTGGGGTGAAGGAGCATGATACAGCAAATTCAAGGAACCAAATAAAGCAAGGTGAACCTGGCTAGATAAGTATTTTTAATGTCTTTCGCATGAAAGTTTGCTAACTTATGTTGCAGTGGCGTATCAGTACTTCAGTAGTAACAGATATTAAGCTTACTCCTTTTTATTTATTTTTCAACGTTTTAAAATTTCTCTACATGAATGAAAAAATGCAGTCTCTATTTTAAGAGGTTAAGTGTATGTTTGCGTGTCTAGTGGAGGGTCCCAAAGTCATTTCTCTATTCCCAAAATAGATTTTGACTGCACTATTTGATTGTTTCGGTGTCCTTTGCTTTTAATGCTCCACACTGTCCAAGCTGCTTCAGTGTTGGACAAAACAAACTCTAAGAATTAATTATGTAAATGCCCTTTAAGTTGAAGGAAGTTACGAAACTTGTCCTATTATCATTTGTAACAAAAAGAATTCATTTTATTCAAATTATTTCCTCATCCTTTCCTTTAATTTAACAAAAAGTTATATTTGCTAACAATACCTGAACAAAATAAATTCTTTTGCAGTACTCTTATAAATAATTCTTGCAAAAGTGGGATTCTTTAAAATCTGGCAACAATCCCAAACACGTACTGTCATTTTATTAATTTTGGTTGATTTTTAGGTGCAAAAACCATATAAATGGAGGGGTTTCCTTATCATCTATAATATGGAGAAAAAAAAGAAAAAGAAAAAGAAATGAGCAACTGCATGTGAACTTTTAGATGGTGTATGCATTCTTACAAACTACAAGTACATTACAACAAACATTAATATTAACATTGGACTAAAATGTTTGTCATGAAAGTGCGTGTGCACCACCACACACTCATACACCTCTCCAATATATGTTATAATGAAATGCGAATGCCTTGATTCAACTGCCTCTTAGAATTTCACAAATTTGGAGTAAATGCTTTTGATTTGTGTCGTGTCCCATATCCATGTTAGTATCCGTGCTTCTTAGATGGGTGATATTTTGATGATGTTGTAGAACTATGTTTATAAAAAATTTTAATTGCATTGTTTTTGGGCGACAGACTAACAACTTTAAGTTATCTATACATAAGCTCGGATGCTGAATCATTTTATTTTTGTTATTGGTTCTGTCCCTTTCTTTGTCTTCTTTCCCCCTTTTGGGTGAAATTTATTTTCTTTATCCGGGCAAGACAAGACAAGCATTTCCATATCTATGTGCTCAAAGATTTTATTTTCCCAGTCATTGGGTGATTATGTGTTGGTGAATTTGGTTCCCCACAACAGGGGAGCAGGACCCGTTGTCAAGCTATGTTTTAGAAACTAGATATCTTGGTATGTAGCAGTTTTTTCATGTGTTGTGAACTTGTGCTATGCACTATTTTCAAAAAATTGAGTCTAATTGTGGTTATTCAGTCAACTTTATTTCGTTTTTGTTGGTAATGGATGTGATAGAACTTGAACTTTGCTCCATAAGTAAAATCTTTCCCCACATTGATTGTGCAGGTGATCTTCCACTTTTCCCTGTCTCTGTGAAAACACAAAATGGGGAGAAGCTTGAGCTGCAGGTGAGTTAACAGCATGATGAAGTCATTGCTTGTTATTGTTGCATTGTCAGCTATTAGGAGTTCAGGAAGTTTTTTTACACATTTTTTACGTGGTTTTAATTCTTCTTGATTCTCATGCATCATAAATGTGTCTTCTAATTTGTTTTAATTGATCTACAGTTGAATCCAGGAGATTCTGTCATGGATATAAGACAATTTCTTCTTGATGCTCCAGAGACATGTTTTATCACATGCTATGACTTATTGCTGCACACAAAAGATGGGTCCACTCATCATCTAGAAGATTATAACGAAATTTCTGAGGTTGCTGACATTACTACTGGTGGTTGTTCCTTGGAAATGGTACCTGGTATGTTAATAAAACTTTTGCTCTTGCAGTAATAGGATTGTTCAACATTAGTGGGTTATGGATTGTGATGTGAACAATTGTCTTTGCAGCATTATATGATGATAGATCTATAAGGGCTCATGTTCATCGTACGAGAGAGTTGCTCTCCCGTTCTGCACTTCATGCTTCACTTTCAACGTCACTTAAACTGCAGAATGAGATGGCAAAAAATAAAGCTGCAAGCTCAGGAGGTATGGGATAGTTCTCCACCCTTCACTGCTGTTTTGTACTCTTGTCATGGAAATACATATACTAGCTTGCTTCTGCATTTTCTGAAATAGCAGATACATTGAAAACTGAGGTTCCAGAGCTTGATGGGCTTGGTTATATGGAGGACGTCTCTGGTTCACTGGGTAATTTGCTATCATCCCCGCTGAATGATATTAAATGTGTAGAGAGCATAGTGTTTTCATCCTTAAATCCTCCTCCAAGCTATAGAAGGTAACTTAAGATTTTTCCTCCGTAGTTGATATCATTTTATAGATTATAGTGCCTTGTTCAGTTTGAAGTCATTTAGTCTTCTGTTCTGCGGTCCACAGGCTTGTTGGAGATTTAATTTATTTGGATGTTATTACTCTGGAGGGTAATAAATATTGTATTACTGGAAGTACAAAGACGTTTTATGTCAATTTAAGCGCAGGGAACACACTTGACCCAAGGCCAAGTAAACCTACTTCTGAAGCAACAACTCTTGTTGCTCTCTTACAGAAGAGTAGTCCCAAATTCAAAAAAGGTAATGAAGTGTCATTAAAGTACTTATTGTTGAAGACTTAAATTTAACTATTTATTTTGTTAGCAATCAAAACTTAATTCCTCTTGTTCAATATTGAAGCTTTACGTGAAATTTTGGAGCGAAGGGCCACTGCACATCCTTTTGAGAATGTGCCATCTTTGTTGCCACCTAATTTGTGGCTTGGATTATATCCAGTTCCTGGTGAGTGCAGTATTTGGAATTTTGTCTCTTAGTTATATCTTTTCAATTATTTATGTTTCAGTACTTTGTTCTCCTGGAGTTGGATAATGCTGCTTTTCCTTTAGTGGTAGGTGATATAACATCTCTATTTGTTATAGTTTGCTAGTTAGATTTCACTTGTTCTGTTCCTTTATTGTGAGTTTCATTAGCTCCACCAGAAACATGTTTTTTCAACCAGTTGTGGCATGTGATACTATTATATGAAATCTACTTGATAAATTAATTTTGGAAACTTTTGTGTCATATTGTGAAGGCAAGGGGTAAATGCTCTTGATAGTTTTGCAAAGCTGATTGGTATTTGTTAGTTGAGTGTTTGATGTTAGTCCAATTACATTTTGTGTGGTAAATATTTTAGTTGTTTTTATCAAGAGGTGGTCTAATTGGCGCTCCCTGTTCTATGGTTTGTTAATATCTGCCATAATAAATGCTTGTTAGTAACATAATTGTTGACAACATTTCAGTTGTTAAACTGCTTTGCAATTTCATTTTTTGGTTCCTCACCCTGTATCGTGGTGAAGTTGAAACTTTATTTAATGTTGATGAATGATAGTTAAGAAACTTAGGTGTCTTTGAGAGTTGGGACTGAGTTTATGTGATATTTATTAATGCTAATTATTGTCAACTTTACAATGACATGACTTCATTAAGCTAATATGCTTTTTTAGAATGATCATATTTACTTAATCCTTGTCAAGCAATATCAGAGGTGTTAGCAGAAAGGTATTATGTTTAATTTATTATTATTATAATTTTTTTGTTTTAATGCATATGTTTATAGTATGAGTGAGTTGTAAATCAGCTTAATTGTTTAAAATCAAAGGCTAGCTTTACCCATTTTGTCATTTGTTATGTGGTTTCCTTTGTTGCCAGACCACAAACGTGATTCAGCCAGGGCTGAGGATGCTTTGACTCTTTTATATGGCAGTGAGCCAATTGGCATGCAAAGAGATTGGAATGAGGAACTGCAATCTTGTCGTGAATTTCCTCATACAACTCCACAGGAGAGGTACCTTTATTTTGTCGTCCATAATTTGATGACTGGAAGTTCAACATGTTCTGTAACTTTGTCTGTTGGTTGACAACTTAATATCATTTTTTATTTTTCTATTATGGCAGAATATTGCGGGATAGGGCTCTCTATAAGGTGACATCAGACTTCGTTGATGCAGCAATTAATGGTGCTATTGGAGTGATCAGTGGTTGCATTCCTCCAATAAACCCAACTGACCCAGAATGCTTTCACATGTTAGTGGACTTTAACCCTCCTAAAGTTTAAGCTATTTGTTAAGAGACAATCTTGAATTTGTTGGAATTCTAAATAATTGTTCCTTGAAAATATGCTTTGTAAGCATGCTCTGGTGGAGAATGCAAGTTACATATGTTCTTGTTTGTTCTCATGGGTAGGTTTGGGGGTCTAGAAGTTCTTAATCAACTGGAAAGTTCTCTTTCCCCTGGGGGGTGGGGGAATAAAATGTTATAACTGAAATTTTGGGTTTTGGCCATTATGCTTGAGGGCATTGAAGATACTCCTTCCTTGGTCCATAAATTTGCCTTGGGAAGAACATGTTCATGACATGGCTGTCTTGTGTACAGTACATAACAATATTTTATTTATTTATACTCATGGTCAGATTTGGACATTCTCATAGTCGATTACTTGTGCATTCTTTTAATTTATGCAACCCCCCCCCCCTTTGCTCAGAAGTGTATTTATGTCTATGTTTTGGTAATAGGTACGTGCACAACAATATATTTTTTAGTTTTGCTGTTGATGCCGATCTTGAGCAGCTGTCAAAGAACCCTGCAGATGCTAATTCGAAAACATGGAGTACAGGGACCTCACACAGTTCTGAAAAATCTTATGATTCGCATTATGGAGACAGTCAGGTCGCCAATGGGGGAAAAGATAATAGTATAAGTTCAGAGGTTCTTACCAATGGCACGGATATCACCCAAGATATTTCTCCTGAAACACAACTGGCTGAGAGTGAGCAGGCTACATATGCTTCTGCAAATAATGATTTAAAAGGCACCAAGGCTTACCAGGAAGCTGATGTCCCTGGACTTTATAATCTTGCTATGGCTATTATTGACTACAGGGGTCATAGGGTGGTAGCTCAGGTGGGTAGTGAAGCTGAAGTTCACCTATTGGATAATTTTTTCTTTTCTTAGAAAAGTGAAATTAGTTATAGGATATAAGTTAATAAAATCAATTCACTGGGTACATATCTGATTCGGATATGCCCTTGAATTGTAAGGCACTCTGGAATTTTTGTGCTCAAAATGTTTTGAAATGCAGCAAAATGCGTTGAAACTTGTCAAAATGGCCCCAAGATGTGCTGATATGTGTCAAAATGGCTCTAAAATATTCCCCCACATTTGAATTTTTATTTTTATTAGCTTTCAAAATGCACATATGTTGTGTAGTAGTTTCTTATATTAACTGTAATTCTATTTATCAATTTTTGTATACACGTGATATAAATATACTTATCTTTTATATATTTTGTTGTAGTCTTTTTATATTAATTACTACTTACTAATTTTATGTATACATATAAATATATATTTTTTATTTTATTTAACATTATCTATCTTCCAGCCCTATTCCATGATGTAGCTGATATGATATTGGTACTGGTATCTGTGCAATATAGATGTTTGTCATATCCCAATGTGGTTTCTATCAATATCTCACATTCATTAAGTAACCCAGGTAAGTTCTATATTAAATTCTATCTCCTTAGTAAGTGCAGCATTATATACTTTGGTTTTCATAATGAAAATAACACTAAGTTTGCTGGCATATATGAAATTGTAAATCTTGTGAACCCTTGTTCACAATTTAATTTTCTGCATGTAATTTTATTTACATATTATGCTGCAGAGTGTCCTACCAGGAATTCTTCAAGGGGACAAGTCAGACTCTCTCCTGTATGGCTCTGTTGACAATGGAAAGAAAATTTGCTGGAATGAAGATTTTCATTCTAAGGTAAGTAAGCGTGTGGAATTTTAATTTATTTTTGTGAGGCTATCAGATTGACTTTTTGATTTATTAAAACCATGATGTGTGTGAAATGATACTTGGGGTGAAACTAAATGTAAGCAAAATTTGTTGTTAATGGAAAATAGATATGTTTTAGATGGTATTATCTATAAATTTTCAGCATACATTATTTTTTGGGTTTGCTATTTTCTGTGATCTCTATCAAATGATTTTGCTTTTGCATCTTTTATAAGCTCTTCTTGTTTTAGGTGTTGGAGGCTGCAAAGCGCCTTCATTTGAAGGAACACTCAGTCCTTGATGGATCTGGAAATGTTTTCAAATTGGCCGCACCTGTGGAATGCAAGGGCATTGTTGGTGGTGATGACCGGTAGTTACCCTCAAGTTAGTTTGTTATTTTTATATAGTATGTGTGTTTAGTTACCTCTTACTTGGATTTTTATTTTTATATGGTCTGTGTTTTTAGTTAGCAATCTGTTTGCAGATTTGCTAGTGCTTCATAAAAAATGCATGATTTCCAACTACACTGAAGATCGTGATTTGGACATTGCTCATATGATACAATTCTTTATAACTCCATTCTGGCTTTCATATATGTGTTATTTATGGTTAATATCATTGAACACTAATGGATGGGAATTCTGTTAAAACATATTTTATTAGTTTCGACTTTCGAGCCTAGTTTATCACAAACTTGCATGTGTAAACTGTTGTCTATCCTGCTATGCATTGATGTGCTTCTCTTTCAAAACCAAATCAGGCATTATCTTCTAGATTTGTTGAGGGTAACTCCTCGTGATGCAAACTATACTGGATCTAGTTCTCGATTTTGCATCCTGAGACCAGAATTAATAACTGCCTTTTGCCAGGTAAGTATGATACTCCAATGTCAACATTATTTTGGGATTTGCACAGTATATTCAGTTTCAGATAGCTTACTCTTCGTGCAAATAGGCACATGCTGCAGAGACATCAAAATCTAAGGAGACTAATCCTCAAGGATCAGACAACATGGCTGCTGATTGTCAAAATTTTACTGATTTTGACAAGAAGGTGAGCATTGTAACTGTGTAACAATTATTTGTATTTGACTAAGTTATGTTTTTCTGAAACATTCTTTTCCCCACCCTTTCCCCTTTTAAGGATGATCTGGACTTCACATTATTGTGTCTTCATCATTAAGCTATATAGTGTAATATGTTTCTTAAGGGCCTTCATGTATTGTGACATATTTATATCCTCTCCAACTCTATGGGATTGGACCTACCAATTTCAACTTCATCTGATATCCTATTGTTGCTTGTGCATGTGTATGCACAGTACTGCATGGTGTTGGTGCACTTCTTTCTAGATTTAGTGGGACTAAATTTGATGCAGTGAGGCTGGGAAAGCAGCAAGGGAGCAACCCCTGGTAGTGTCTGGTAAGCCTTGTGGAAGTCCCACATGCCCAGAAGTCCCTTGGTTGCTCAGGATATAAAGGCCCTGGTAAACCTCACCTTATGAGCGCGCTTTTGAGGCTGAGTTAGACCGCTTCCCCTTATGTCCTGCTGCATTAGAGTAAGGCATCGAAAAATGTGGTGAGCTTCTATGGGTGGGTGGACGATGCAGCGCTGGTCTCTCATCTAGGAGCAATCCCTGGTAGTTTCTGGTAAGCCTTGTGGAAGTGCCACATCGTCTAGTTTCCACTTGTTGGCTCGGGATATAAAGGTCCAAGTAAACCTCACCTTACGAGCACACTTTTGAGGCTGAGTTAGACTGTTTTCCCTAAGGTCCTGCTGCATCAGAGTAAGGCATCGAATGTGGTGAGCTTCCAAGCGTGGGTGGATGATGCAGCGCTGCAGCCCTGGCCTCTCTCTAGGAGCAACCCCTGGTAGTGTCTGGTAAGCCTTGTGGAAGTCCCACATCGTCCAGTTTCCACTTATTGGCTCAGGATATAAGAGCCCAGGTAAACCTCACCTTACGAGCGCGAATAAAAAATGATAGCAAAGATACTATCTAGCACTATGGAGGCTCGTAATTGCTGGAATAGAAAAGCAAAGGCATTAATTCTTGGTCTCTTGTTTGCACCCCATTCTTTTCCATTATTTTTTAATGCAAAGGTTTGTGCTCTGTATGTTTGATTTGTGGCCTTTAGGATAAACAACCAATCATTGGTGGTAAAAATTATATTCTTTTGGTATAATCTGTATTCAAAATCAGTATCATGTCAAATTATTTGAGTCAGTTGACTATAGTTATGTGCTTTGAATGCTTTATGCAGGATTTATCAAAGGAAGAGAAGAATGAGGATGTCAAAGAACTCACTTCTGCATCTGCTGACAGTTCAGATTGTTATGAGGAAATTGTTTTTAACCCTAATGTCTTCACTGAATTCAAAATAGCAGGGAGTCAAGAGGTTGTATTTTAATCTATTTTTACCTTTATCTATGCCTAATTAAAGATCTCTCCTCTGTGTGTTTGTGTGTGTTTATCCAACTATGTATCTGTCCATTGATCTCTGTCCCTTGACCTGTATGTGTATGTGTTTTCTGTGTGAAAACATCGTGGCACACTCTCTGCATTCAAGTATTCTTACATTGCTATTTGATTGCATTCGCCAGGAAATAGCAACTGATGAAGACAATGTGAGGAAAGTTAGTCTTTATCTTACTGATGTTGTGCTTCCAAAGTTTATACAAGATCTTTGCACTCTTGAAGTTTCGCCTATGGATGGCCAGACATTAGCAGAAGCACTCCATGCTCATGGAATTAATGTTCGCTATATTGGAAAAGTAAGCACTCTGAATTTTTGTCAATACTCAATATTCTTGTAATGATTTCCTTTGAAAATGGTCAAGTATAAACTAATCTGATTTAATTGCTGATTTATTTGGGGTTTCTGTTGACATTTCTTTTTCTTAATTCTTATCATTTGATATTTCTTACATTGCTTCTGATATGACCTTATTTCTGTAAAAGGTGGCTGAAGGGACTAAACACCTGCCTCATCTATGGGATCTTTGTTGTAATGAGATTGTTGTCAGATCTGCTAAGCACATAATCAAGGTGATAAAATCTATCTTGCCTTCTTTAACATGAAATTTACCTCCCTAGTTTTCTTTGCTTCTTCAATTCTTAAAATATGAAATTGCTTTTTGATCTTTTACATTCTTGCCGAAGCACTAGCAATCTGATCCATTGGAATCAGTTATACGGGAGGTCTCTATATATATCCAGATATTTGTTCATCTCTGGGTGTTTACCTAATATGTGATTCTATTGTAAAAAGTATCTAACATGTGAGTGCTTGAGACTGTAGTAGCTCATCTTCGTTCATAGCTCACAATTCTTCCCAAAATGAATGTCTTTAACTTAGATCAGGAGATATTATTACTATTTGCAGGTTGTCAAAAGTGGACGGTTCTAAATCTTTCAAATTTTTCCGAGTGAGCGTGCATATCCCCTATGCATGTTTAGTTACTCCTTGGACACTTAAAAGTGATTATGCATGTCTAGATTAAGTGGCCGTTTGGATCCACTTATTTGGGAAAAAAGTTGCTTTTTTTTTTTTTAAAAAAAAGTGCTTATTTGTAAAAATGCTGTTTAGATGTAACTTAATTTTTAATTGCTTATTTTAAAAATAAGCAGAAATTCTACTTTCAGAGAAGCAACAAATATGATGCTTAAAAAATAATCAGGTTCAATGTAAGAGAGAGAAAACTTTTTAGACACATATACCTTTAAAAAATTTCACAAATTTTTGAAAAAGCATTTTTATATAGTATTTTTATATTTTTGCATTCAAACGCAAGACATCTGTTTTTTTTTAAAAAATCTTTTATTTGAAGCATCTGCTTAAAAACACAATCCCATCCAAACTGCCTCTAATGCCTTATCTTTTTTCTTCCCCTCGACATCTTACATTCCTCCTGTTTGATGTAAACTATTAAGTGGATACTTCAATTACTTAATTGATAAAAGATATTTATTACATGAGCATGAAGAATTGATATGCTTTTGTTTGGTGTTAACTTATTTGCCTCATACAGTGGATAAGCCGTCTTTGAAAAACCACTAAATCCACTTTCACCACGAATGTTGCCTGCCCATTTTCCTGGAACACAATTCTTAACGTTATGCTTCTGATATTATGTTTTTTTTTTTCTTTTGCAATCATATATCATATTTAGGATGTACTGAGAGACACAGAGGATCATGATCTTGCACCAGCAATATCTCATTTCTTGAACTGTTTATTTGGAAGTTGTCAAGCTCCTGTGGGAAAATTAAGTGCTAATGGCACACAGTCCAGAACTCCTAAAAAGGTATGTCCAGTAAGGTTGGATCCTGTTAAGCTGTCCTTTGAATTCATCTGTTCACAACCTTATTGTTTTTCTGTCAAATTCTGTAATATTTAAAGTAGGCTAAATAGTTTGTAATGTATTGTGCCAATGAGTAATCCTTCATCCTTGCATATTAATTTACAGGAACATGCTGGGCATCAGTCTTCGGGAAAGCATTCTAGAGGGCAAGCACGATGGAAAGGCAAGGCATCTTCAAGAAAGAGTCAACCTTTGTATATGAATATAAGCTCTGAAGCTCTTTGGTCTGACATTAAAGAATTTGCAATAGTCAAATACAAGGTATCAATTATCACCAAACATTGCAATAGTTAAATATATAATTTTCACTGGGACAATGTGATACTACTGCTGTGAGGCTGTGTTTTTTGTCTGTTTACAGCACATCTCAACCTATTACGTGCATTATGTTATTTTAAATGCTCGTAGTTGAATGATGTATGTGTAATTATGACAGTTATCATATTTTGTAGTTAGCTTAGTACTATATTATATGATTTACGTTCTGCTAGATGGAATCTAAACTTTGGTGCCTTTTTAATAGTATGAAATTGGACCTACATGCACATTCTGTATTTCTTTCTTTATTTCTTCCTCTCCAATGTTATTATACATTTGAACAACAATTCATTTTGATGCAGTTTGAAATGCCAGAGGATGCACGGTCACAAGTGAAAAAAATTTCTGTTATTCGTAATCTCTGTCAAAAGTTAAGTATAACTATTGTTCAGTTGATTCATAATTTGAATTTGTTAGTAATGCAAATGATTTTTTCTGATTTTTCATGATCTGATCTTTCTGATGTTCCAATACTTATAAAAGCATGAAACTTATGAATAATAACTTTTTTGCTCTTTGCTATAGATTTATGCTTACTTGTTATTTGTAATGTCAGCATCATGTAAAAATTTCTGATCAAAACCTTGTGTTTCTTGATACATGTCGGAAAGGAAAGGACAAGTTTAATAGTTTAGTTATTTTAATCATTCTTTGTCTTTGCTCATGTCTTGGGCAGTGATGTGGCATCAAACGATTTTTTATGATGTAATGTGATGTTATGGTAATACTTGTGAAAAGGAATTTACATTATCTACTGTTAATGAGATAATCAACTTGAATAGTGCATCTGATATTTTCACCATTACTCTTCGATATTATTATGGTAAGCTTGAGTAATGTGCTTCAGCATGCTTAAAAAACGTTTGGTTTACAGGTTGGTATAACCATTGCAGCTCGTAAGTATGATCTTAATTCTACTACACCCTTCCAAACATCAGATGTCTCGGATATCCGTCCAGTGGTCAAGCATTCAGTTCCTGTGAGTTCAGAAGCTAAGGAACTTGTGGAAACCGGAAAACTTCAACTGGCTGAGGTATTTACCATGTTTATTGATTCTAAGTATAGCATAGATACTTGTATATACTATTTGTAAACAACGTGGTTATTTATGTCTGTAACATACAAAGGGATACTGTTGGTTGTGGCATTTAGGTTTGATTTTCTTTGTGGGTGAAGTTGTGTGGAGATTTACTAGAACCAAAATTTTAAAAAAGATCGGGCAAATTGTCTTGAGGTTGAACTGTAGTGAATCAAAGCAATTATGCTTCTCAAGATGGTATTTTCTTAAATGTGTTTGTTACTGTAAGAAATGTAATTATAATAATTTTAATTTTATAATAAATTTGGACAATTATGCAGTGTTTGAAATGGCTGCACCTCAGTGAAACCATAAATATGTAATTTTGTGGAAGTTTGGTACTGGATTTGTTTTCTGACAATTGAGTTACTTTGTGTAATATCTTTCTGATGCAGGGCATGCTCAGTGAAGCTTACACGTTGTTTTTGGAGGCATTCTCAATTTTGCAACAGGCATGAAATTGATCTTCTTGTATTTCTCTTGAACGAGTTTCTTGTACATAAATAATTTTTTTGTTTATTGGACTGCAGGTTACTGGTCCAATGCATCGGGAGGTTGCTAATTGCTGTCGGTATGTTAATATTTGTTTCTACCACGGGGGTCTTTGTTGATTTTAAAAGTTGTGCTACTTTAAAGTTTAAATGTAGGCTAATAATAGGTTCCCTTGCTGCGTCAGACTTGGGTAATCAATGTGAAACTGATTTTCATATTATCTGATTTCAGCTGCTAATCCTTATAAATTTAAAGATTTATACCTAATTTTAGCATGTCCTTTGCTATAGTGTCCAGCTTATCAACTTCTAATTGATGTATGTGCTTGGGGCGCATCAATATCAATTTATCTAAATGTTGCTATTTTTATTAAATTTCAGGTACCTTGCGATGGTTTTGTATCATGCTGGAGATATGCAAGCAGCTATTGAGCAACAACATAAGGAGTTAATTATTAATGAACGTTGCCTTGGTCTAGATCATCCTGACACTGCTCACAGGCATTTCCTGTTCTATTTATTTGTTCATCTCCATGATATTTTTGGGGTCTATATTCTGTTACATTTTTCTGATTGTATACCATAGTATCTATGCAAAATGGAATCTTAAAATGGGCCAAAAAATTGGGTTACACAGAAATCTGAGGTTAATCTTACAGAAGAGTTTGCTCTTGAACATTGTGTGATCCCTTATATTGGGTGTTGCAGTTATGGCAATATGGCTCTGTTCCACCATGGACTTAACGAAACAGAACTTGCCCTTCGTCACATGTCCCGTGCTTTGCTCCTATTAAGTGTGTCATCAGGTCCAGATCATCCTGATGTTGCAGCAACTTTTATTAATGTTGCAATGATGTATCAGGATATAGGAAAGATGGATACAGCTCTTCGTTATCTGCAAGAAGCTTTAAAGAAGAATGAAAGGCTTCTTGGCGAGGAACATATTCAAACTGCTGTTTGTTATCATGCTCTTGCTATAGCATTTAATTGTATGGGTGCTTTCAAGCTCTCTCACCAGGTATGTGTAGTGGTAAACTTGAGTTTCTAGTATTATCAGTAAGTGGTTGACTGATTCCGGCATTTGGTTTGACAGCATGAGAAGAAAACTTATGATATACTTGTCAAACAACTTGGTGAATATGATTCAAGGACACGTGACTCACTAAACTGGATGAAGACCTTTAAGATGCGTGAGCTACAGGTATATCTCTACACTTGCCCTTAGCATTGTGCTGAGTTGGTGAAATCATGCATTCCCATATGACATATATTACATAAAAAATAGATGTATTTAATATATTATTATTTTTTTATATGAGCTATTCACTAGCTAACTGAACCAAGCAACAAATTCTCAAACTCGGCTTGTGTAACTAAACGCCTAATGCAATACTCAAGCTCATTTAGTTATACAAGCGGATTGTGGGAAAATTACCAAGATCACCCTATGATAGTAATTGTATGATTTCAATAACATTGGTTGAGGTGTTTTGCTCGTAATTCTCACCTAGGGTGGTTAGTGTGTCATTTTGTTCATTGACCAATATTCCCATGTGTTGTGGGAGTTTTGCATTTCTAGGCAAGTTAAATAGCTGGCAATTTAATTCCTATACCGAACATCAGAGTGGGTGTTCTACATTCTGGACTTTTTTTTAAAATTATTATTATTATCCTAAATATAAATGAAAATAAGAACTTCTTTGATAATATATTATTCTTTTGTACGAAATGTCAGTTTGATGCCTATGAAAGTAAAAACTTCCATACTAGTGATGTAGGATTCACATATCACATCTTATTTTTGCAGATGAATGCACAAAAGCAAAAGGGTCAAAGTATGAATGCAGCTTCTACTCAAAAGGCTATTGATATCTTGAAGGTTATTCTTCATATTCTTTTAAATTATCAGCAATATCATCTTATGGTATCTGTAGCTAATATTGAAAATATATTTGATGCTTCTGCACTGAGAGAATAAGGACTGTAACTGCATGGTGAAAGGGAGGAAGATCTTCAATAGATTTAGTTGCTTGTCAGTCCAAGCTTCTAACATGCTTTTGTCATTTGTTTCATATGATTTGGTTCTTTTGGTTAGCCAGGTAATTTGATTTGGTGGTTTTCAGTATAATGTGCAAAATTTGTCCGTTTTGCTCTCACACTCCAGAAGGTTGGAGACAATCTCAGATTTTTACCATCTTAGAATTTGCATTGCCTTCTACTTTTAAAAAGAAGGGACCACATAAGCTTCTTAACTTGCTAGAAATGATTGCACTTGTTCTCAGATTAGTTTTGTGAAGGATAACTGATCTATACTTCACAACATCTACTAAAAGCTGGAATTTTTTATATAATGGCAGGCACATCCTGATTTGATGCATGTATTCCAAGCTGCTGCAGTTGCTGGAGGGTCTGGAAGTTCAGGTGCATCTGCAAACAAATCCCTCAATGCTGCGATGATTGGTGGTGAGGCTCTTCCTAGAGGAAGGGGAATGGATGAAAGGGCTGCACGTGCAGCTACTGAAGTCAGGAAGAAGGCTGCAGCAAGGGGCCTGTTAGTACGTCCACATGGTATACCGGTACAAGCATTGCAACCCTTTACCCAGCTTCTCAATATTATAAATTCAGGTATGACGCCAGACGCTGTGGACAATGGGGATGGAGATGGAGCGAAGAAGGAAGACAATGGCCTTCCTTTAAGTGATTCAACTGATGCCCAAATCGACCAATCAATGCCTATGCAAGAAGAACATGCTCCAGTCGGATTGGGCAAAGGTTTGGCATCTCTGAATGCAAAGAAACAAAAATCTAAGTTAAAGGCTGGGGCTTGAAATTTTGAACATATGCTCTGGCTAGCTGACAACAGTAGATTTATTTGAGATCAGAAATTCTTTTTATGATGGTTGGATTGGATTGACCAGGTACTCTGCTCAGCTTTTTGAAAGGTGTTGAGTAGTAGTTACGAGTAATTTTGTTTCTTCTCCCCTTTCTTAATAGGTTCGTAGATATTAGACATCCAGAGTGAATGGAGGTGATTGTGATTCAAGTGCTCTATATATATACATGTTTTTTATATGGCCAATGACTGATAATCTTCCTCTAAACTATATATTTGGAGATAGAGTAATAACTTGCATTTTAATGTGAAACCTAGAATCTGTAACAAATGTAACTGCCAGTTGAATTGAGGCAAATGCATTTCACAAGTTGTAGAAGATTTTGCTGCAACTTTTGTATAACACTATTGAGATTAATAAAGTGGGTAAATTCTTTCTGCCAATTATTGAGTGCTGCATTAGTAAGCTTTTCAGTAAGGGTTGGTGCTTTAAAGTTCTGGTTGGATGGGCAAAATAATCCATACTTACAGATCCTTTGATCAGTTGTTGTGACATATCACATATGCCTATTCGTTTCTACCTCTTTTTTTTTTTTTGGCTTTAGCTTACTTCTTCAAAGGAGCTATGGCCATTAAATTACTAATATTTTAGTTTTTAATTGATAAGAATGATTTTCTTTTTGAATTTTAGGGGATAAACTATCAACACCCTAGATTATTGCAAACAAATATTTATGTCCCACTTTTCCTTTGACTTCTGAATATACTTGAACCTGGCAATTCAACATATGTTAAATCAATGAGCATTGTACTTAATGGTGAATGCTTCAACAGTGATCCTAGATATGAAAATGAATTTGTAAATAGTAAATACTTTCTGAACCAGAATGTGTGGGAAGGTATATGTATCAGATTTTTGTGATTCTACAAGATATATGATCTGATATGTAACCATGGTTTTAACAGCTTCAAAGATCTGTTGATCTTGGCTGTCTTTTTGGGAAAGCTGAGAAGAACAGACAGAAAGAAGACACAAAGCCCTTGATAATACACATTTATTGAAGCCTTGAAAAGTGAAAACAAGCTGGTCACAATTCATAGAACAATAGACTTGAGAGAAATTTTAAGGTGGATTTAATAGATAAATTAAGCTAATTATAAATAGATATGCATATGACAGATGTAGATTTTATTAAATAAATTACTGATTTATATGTATAAAGTGAGGGAAATTAAAAGGATGTCGCAGTGTTTTATTAAAAAAAAATGAACAGAAAATTATCTGCATCTTTATCATAGATATTATATTAGTGTGCATATCAATTTACTTTCAAAATTTTAAGTAATTATAATGATTCAATAGTTTGTTTTTAAAAAATTAAAAAATGATATATAGGTTTTAAATTTAAATTTTAAATAAGGTGGTTGTTATGATATTTGTAGTAAATACTCAATGAATAGTTTTTTATTTTAAAAAACAATTTAAAAGAAAAAGAAAAAAATTCATAATACAAGTATTTAAAAATAAATAAAAAACAAAGAAAAATTAAAAAAACATTTTTTATTTTTTTAAGTTCTTTTAAATTATTTCTTAAAATAAAAATATAAAAAATAAATAAAAAATAGAAAGCTACTCGAGTATTGTTTTGGTTATTTCTTTCTCCAAACTAATATGTATTGGCTTAACATTTTTTTTTTTTTTTTGCTTTTTAGATGTTTCTTTGGTGATTTCTCTAATTTAGGAAGGTAATCACTAATCAAACAAATCATATTTTGGTGAGTGAGGTAAATGCAGCTTTTTTTTTTTTTCCTTTCAAGAAGAACGTTTTGTGCTGAAATTTAAAAAAAAAAGTTGGATTTCTTTTAAGCATATGTAGTTTTTCGTATTTATTGATAGTAATAAATTAAATTGGTAAATTGATGTATTTTTCAACAAAAGAGGTGATTTTTCTATTCTTCCATTTCTATTGATATTGATTAAGTGGATTAAATTGATGAAATGGTAATTTGACCTATAATGCTTTTTTCATAAATAATTTTTTGTTTGCAAACACTTTATCTCAACTATTCATGTCATTTATTCACTTATCTTACTTAATTTAATATATTTGATTATATAAAATGTATTTATAAAATTTGTGAGGAATATTATTTGTCAGCTGAGCATTATAATTCATTAAACAATGCTACTTTTATTATTTTATTTATAACCATGCACAACATTATAGTGGTTCCTTCTAAGTTTAACATTAACAAGTTTAATTGTGACCACCTAAACTTAAACGGAACTACTTGTTAGTATTTTTCTAAGTTTTTTTTTAATAGAGTGGCAAAACATTAAAAGAAAAATGAAAATTTGAACTCGCAATATTAAAGTAATATAATATATGAATTAGATTGATTTGATTTTTTGATTTGGATATTTTTTTAAAAATGTTTTCTATTACTTCATTTTATAATTTAACTAAAAGATTCATTCTTCTACGTGTAATTATATTTATAGATTCAGGACAATGTTTTTTACTTGGTAAATAAAACAAACCTCGTATGCCCTTAAACCGCTTATCTTTCTATTATGTAACTTCATGGCTGTTGCCTGTTTTACTGGTAACTGTGTTTTTGTACTTTCATGGAAATTCATTGTTGGCTACTTCTTCCATCTATTTTCTTACTTCTTACATGTTTAGGTACTGTATAACTGCTACTTTAACTCCTACATTTATGGGGTTCACATGGTAGGTTTCATGAATATTGAAATCATATGAAGAAAGTATGGCCTAAAAAATAAATACATGCATTATAAAATACCAACATTTCAAAAAATAAGTATGCGCCTTTCCGACAAGTATTAAATATTTTTAGAAAATTAAATATGATATTTTAAATTATATGTAAATATTTTAAATTTTGTCACGTTATAGTGTTTGTCATGATCTATGTTCGTGTCAATATGTATATCTTCTTAGCTAGCATACTATGAAATCATTTGAAATAGTTATTATTTATGAGACATAAGTATAGATCTTGTTACTGAATAATCAGGCACATTTATCCTCACAAGTCACAGCCAACCTCCAATTAACATAAGATTTTAACTTTGAATTAGGGCAAGTATTTATAGATCCTGTCAGTGAGTTGAATATGAAGATTTAAGAGGACAATAATCAAGAATTATTGACCTACATAATATTCTTAAAGCGTTTGCTTGCTAAGAGAGAAAATGGAAAAAAATGGGAAGATGTACTCTCTAATGCTATGAAACTTCTTATAAGTAAAATGGAAAGTTAACACCTAAGACTCTTATTCAACATGTTAATTATGATTATGAATGACCATTTTAATAAAAAAATCTTAAGATTTTAAGAGTATGATTACGAATAATTTTTATAATTTTTTTATGACACATTTTTTCATAAGAAAGCGGCATTTGAGTTTGAAGCATGGACAAAGCATAAATTCACCAAATTTTGTGCTAAAATTAAATTGAATTATGAAGAGTAAAAACCCATAAAATAATTTTATTATAATCTCAGCTGATACATCTTGATTTAGTGGGTAGGTAGGGGGAAGAAAATAAAAACTGAAGAGATCCAACAGGACCTAATGTCATACTATGCAGCTTTATTTTATATAATCACAATAATTTTCATTAACTTTATGTGCTTTCATTGAAGAATAAAAAAAAAGAAAACAACAGAAAAAAAAACATTCCCTTCATTTTTACCATCCACAAGGAAATAAATCAGGCACAAGGTCTTGAGTACTGCTTCTGACTACTTGAGCATGTGCACTTAGCCTTAGTATCTGTGAGTATCTGAAGGAGGAGGAAGAAATTTGGTGAGACAATATAGACTTCATTGGAGATTTTTTGTGTTTATTTTTTTTCATAATATATGAAATTATAGAAAAATAATTATATTTCTTCAGTACCTTAACTTGTTCTTGGAGGTCTTTAATATACTCAACTGCCAAATCCAACATATCTGCTGTGCTTGTTTGCTGTCAAGAGTAAAGAAGTATCATCAAGTTACTAAATTGCATATGAAGTTCAATCAACATGTAATGTGCTAGAGAGAGATTTAGATTACCTTGTCTGATTTTGGGAAAAGCTCTTGCAGCTTCTTTATTCTTTCACTAATCCTTGTTCTTCTTACCTGATAACAAATCATACAGTTCAGTCACATAGTTTGATTAATATGGTGCAGTAACTATTTTAGAGGCGTTTGGTACATTGATCTTAATATCTTACACTCCATAATATATGGGATGCCTAAACTTGATGTTTATGTTTGATAGGCTGTTATTTGATTATATCCCAGCAAAAGTGTTAGTATGTAATGATACTCAAAATCTCCTAGTATCTCTTATCCCAGTAGGTGGTGTAAAATTTGTTTCCATTATTAATTTTGCCCTTTTTTAAAAGGGTAATTTGAAAATTCAAGAGGTAAATAACAATATTAACACTTGGCATATGCGTATCTTACATCCCTGAGAATGTTAGATTACTCCACTTGTCATATCAAACATGGGTATCTTGGATATTTTAGCATCTTACATCATGGTATCTCATACCAAGATATTATTAAAGAAGCCAAGAGATTTGAAATCCCAATATACTAAACGCCTGACAGAACAAAATTTTATAACCACTGGTTGTGATATAATATAGATGAGACTTTTACCCTTTCAGCAATGCTTCTTGGGTGAGTTGCAAAGCCTCTTTTGGCGCGAATTTTACAAGGAACGGATCCTTGAATGTGCAAAAACTTTTCTGTGGCAGCCATCTCAGTAGAAGAACTAGGCAAACTCAACTGGTGAGTCAAACCAAGAGTCTGATATCCAAAATCTGCATTCTGTTAACATAAATTTTCAGTGATCAAAGGGGGGAAGAAAGGCCAATTGGAAAGAACCAAATTCAGAAACTTTAAGCTATAATACCTGCGTTTCCAAAGCATCTGAAGTAGAAAACATGATTTCATCACTGTCACTGGCTGTTTTCTGGGCATTGAATGAAACACTTTCCCAGAAGTCACTGGTGAAGCTGGGCATATAACATCTAGTGCTGCCATTGTCATTTCTTAGGTTTCTACTTTCAACACAATTTGCTTCTAGGCTTTCATTTCGATTTTCAGCAATCTGAGGCATCCTTCTTGAGCAAGAGGACGGCTTAGATGAGAAGGTAACAGCTCCATTCAACCCACTAGTTGATGTTGTAGCTTGTCCATTTGAGACATCACAGGCTCCGAAACTTCCCACCTCTCCCAGTGCAGCAAAACCTGCAATTAACAGGACTATTCAGACCTAAAATACGTTTCAAAAATTTCAAAAACCCTTCTTTCTTTCATCAGATTCTTTTGTGTTACCCCCTTCCTCTCTTCTTTCTCCCCAAAACTTTCAAGTTTCAAGATATTTAATTTCTTAATAAGAGTTGTTCAAAAAGTCAACTTTCTCTGCAAGAAAAATGAGAACAACCCATCTTATATTCCGGATAAGGAACTAGTAGTTACTTTATTCTATTAGCAATAACCCAGAAAAGAGGAATCTGACAAGATTTGAAGGTTGGTAACCCACGAGTTTTAGTCAATTTTATATATCAGTTTTAAATTAGAGTGTTTGATATAGGAAAAATAATTGAAAGTCATATTTCTTTCCCTTCTACAAGAAGAAATTTAAAAAGAAAATTCCAAATTAGCAAGAAAGAAAGAAGGCATACCATTTTTAACTGAGAAACTGGAGAAAAATCCAGCAGGGGAGCTCTTCTGCCTGATGAGATTGGAGCTATTCCCAGGACCCATTTTGGATTGATTGGAGTTCTGTGAAGCCATGGAGTTCATCACACTGGAAGAGCCATCAAAAGAATTCCCAACATTTAAAGAACCATTTGGCAAGCCTTGAATTTCCTGAGACTGGTAAATTAGCTGAGAATGAGATTGAGAACCATGAGAGTAACCATTCTGTTGTGAAACAGATTCCCCTGCTTCTTGCTTCACAGTCCTGCCTCCAAACTCGTTCAGAGATTCCGAATTGCTCCATCCGTTGTTCGATGAAATTAACTTAGCTAACATGGTTTCCATTTCTGAACCTAAGGATGGAAGACAACGATGCTGATCCTCAACTCTCAAAGCTTCCTCATTGACACAGCCATGGCTGTTGTCCACAAGGCTGTTCAGCAATGAGCTTGGAGCAGAACGGTACCTCAATAGTCCAGAATTTTGCTGGTGGCAATGTTGCTGTGGATGGCCATTATCAGAACCCATTTCTGCGTGTCTCCTAAGCTCCCCATCTGAATACTTGAAAGCAGGACGATACATAACACTCATGTTATCTTTGGAATTTCCTGAAAATCACCAAAAAAAACAAAGTATCAGATAAATATTTCCTTTCTTTAGCTAGCTAAGCAAGTAAACTTGCACGCATTCGACTAATTCACTTTCCCGGTTTAGTTAAAAGATAGGCCATTCTCGCCACTAGGAAATTCCTTGTGGCTTGGCCTTAAGAAATTGGCAGATTCGAATTTATTACCGCGCACCTTATTACACATCACATACTTGCAGGGATTTTTACCTATCTAAGCTAGTTTTCCAGAAAATTAAGCACGGAAGCATAATAACTTGATATCTATGATAACCTTAAAAACTGAAGCTCAAATCTTCCAAAGAGTGTGAATTATATGTTCAACAAATTCAATCTCCAAAACCTGCCAAGAGTGACAAAAAGGAGTGAGAAATAATGAGAAACATTACTTGAGCTCAAAATCTTTTTTGAACTCTGTTCCTACTGTAATCAGAGTAGCCTTTGGGACCAGAATGCCCAGAAAAGAAAGGAAGCACATTGAAAGGGAATAAAGGGTTTACTTTTAACCCAAATTTTGGCGCATTAAATCCAAGATTGAGGTCCTTCAGCGTTCAAAGCCTGGATCTGAGCTTAAATTACAGAAACAGAGACAAGGGGAAGAGGAGAGTTGCGAGGATGAAAGCTACGATTGTCATCTTCCCTTTGCATACTTATGTACTCCCTTGTTCAGTAATTACCCTTACTTTTCCACATTATAACGATAATGCCCTTATGACAGAATATGGTCCAATAATAACCTGTTCTTCATTCTGTTCCCTTTGACCAAACAAAACCTAAAAATGGCCAAAGTCGGTTTTGAGGTCTAACTTGTTTTGCACACTGAATGGCAAAGTGGATTAATTGTACTATTAAGCTCTAGAATTCATACATGAGAGTAAAGAAATGCTATTTAGGTACACCTAGACTTGATTATTGAACAGGTTTGAGTGTTATTTTTTTATATAAAATTTATTAAATTTTGAGTTTAAAATATTTTAAAAATAAATCAAAATTGAATCTGCATTCAACCTTGGCAAATTACTAATAAATACAATGATATCTAACCTATTATGATATTTTAAATATTATAATATAAAATATTATGATATTTAAAATTTTTATATTTAATTTGATAATTAAAATTTATTAAAAAATTAATATAATTAATATTTTATAAAAATTAATAAAATTAAAAGTAATGTTATATATAATTCTTATAATTTTTTAATAGTTTAAAATATCATTTAAAATTATATCATTTCATAATATTTTATTATTTTATATAACACTAAATATATACCTTATAAGGAAAGTATACTAAATATAAATATCTCAAATATCACTAAATCACATCTAAGATATTAATCTCACCATGACTTGAATGGGACAAGGGATGATCGTGGGTGTGGGTGTGTTCTTTGGTTGCTGGAAGAGGCATCAGCTTAAGCTTTTCAGGTTTATTTTAAAAACTATCCTTTTCGTCAACAACTAAACAAAAGTTGCCGAGGAAAGCGACTTTTCTGATAAGCCTTCTCCATGTTCGCATCCTTATCTGAAATTTACTGTTATGAGTTTAATCTGCCCATTTTTCACTTTCCAGTTTCCACTCCTAGAGGCTAGATCATACAACTGATCTTATGTAATAAACAAATATATATATATATATATATATATATATATATATATATATATTATATTTTTAAAATT
>JASKGM010000007.1:1792163-1835792 GCA_034509205.1 Ceratonia siliqua
TAATAATAAAATAATATATATAAAAATAATATAAAAAAATAATATATGAATACCGTTCTTATTTAAGATAAATTTGTTGTCATGGACTCGGAATAACTTAGTTGTCCTCTGTTTGGTGATGGGCACATGCTTTCTTGAAGGGAGTTTCCATGGCATTGTATAGGAATGTGGTGCCATACCTTGTAAATATTATTCCGATAATTTTTATACATTCACAATAATGATCAAGTTATTCATATTTTAATGTTGACTTAGGATCTCTTAGTTTGGAGGAAAAATATTTAAAAAAAAACTATTTTTGATGGGAGGCATTCTTTTTAAAATAAAAATTCTATTATTTAGATATAGACATTTTTATTATTTTGTGAATCATATAAGAAATATTTTTTATTATTTAAATTAAAGGTTATGACTGTTCTAAAATTGGGAGTTAGGATCTGGTCAATATTTGAAACCCAGTTTGAATGTTAAGTTACAATAACATTTGAAGTTGAAGCGAAAATGAAAACAATCAGAGAGATTGAGACTCAAAATTGATCAAATAAAAAATAATTTATATTTTTAAAAAGCAAAAGTTAATTTTCACTCTAAAAATTGTTGTTTTTCACTCAATAAAAAGTGTGAAAGTAGATGAATACGTTTTCAAGAAACAGTCAAATAGTGTACTAATATTATATTTTATAATTAAAAAATATTAATGAATAGTTATGAAACTATTGGAGAGTTATTTAAAATTTAAAAATTATTTATTAATTTTAAAATAAAAAATAATATTTAAAAAGTAAATTAACATAAACTTAAGACACTAGTAAAATATAATTGCACTGGGTCTTAATTTTTCTTTCTGTAACAAAAAATTAAAAAAGTTGTTCATTCTCTCTCTCTCTCTCTCTCTCTATATATATATAACTTTTTTCCAATAATGAAAAATGGCTTGGATTTTATAACGCAAATCTTTCCCGCCAAGCTTTTCGCAACAAAATCAGAAGCCCGCGCGTGGCACACCACACGCCATTCACCCTCGATCTTCGATCTTCGTCCCTCGAATTCGATCTGCATATGCTCCTTTGATCCTTAAGTAAGCTGCCTTCAATCTCTCTCTCCCTCTCTTTCTCTCTCTCTGTTTCAATTGAAAAAATGGATGTGCAGGAGCTCTCTCTGAAGTCTCCGAAATTAGGGTCTCCCGTTGATGGTGACGATGAAAAATACGTTTCTGGGCTTAGTACCGTGTTGGTTGCTTCGATTCAGGAAGCCAAAGATAGGATTTCACAGATTGAGTTTATATTCTGTAGTCAGATTTATCCCAATTTCCAATCAAAGTCTAAAACCCTTCATAGATTTTACTCAGAGGCCAGAAAATCTCTGGAAGATCATTGGAAGGAGAAGGAAAGCGAGCTTTTACTCCAGATTGACAAAATGCGGCTTGAAAATCAACGAGTTTTGGAGGAGAATAGACTGTTGAAGGCTGAGGAGGCCAAGGCAAAGGCACCCTTGGAGAAGGAGTTGCTTGCTAAACAGCGTAGAATAGACGAGCTGGAACAGGAGCTCAGGAAGAAGGGTGAGGAGTTTGATGAAGGAATGGAGTTGCAGAAGAATTTAGTGGAGTTGGTTCAGTCAAAAGTGTCTTTGGTTGTGGAAAAGGAAAGGCATCTGAAAGAGAATGAGGAAAAGACAAAAGGGTTGCTTGCTAGAGTGAAAATTTTGGAGGAAGAAGTTGAGGATCTCCGGGTTGGGCTTAGAAAGAAGAATGAACAATTGGCAGAGGAAATAGAGTTGCGGGAAAAGTTGTATGCTAAAAACTTGGAATTAACCTCTGAGATTGGGAATTCTGAAAAGGAGAGGAAGCGGCTTTTGGCCCAAATAGATGAGTTGGATGAAGAAGCTGCTGGAATTCGAAGGAAACTCAAGATCAAAATACAAGAGGTTGAAGAAGGGGAAGAATTGCACAAGCGGTTAATTAAACAAATAGATGTGAAGAGCTCAGAACTGTTGAAGAATAAGAAAAAGTTGGATGTGCATGAGAAGGAGAAACAACTTCTTCTGGACAAAGTCAAATGTTTGGAAGAGAAACTTAATCTGCAACATAAAGTAAGGAGTGGGGAATCATCTGATGAAGTTGATTCATATCAAAAAGTACTTAAACAAGTTGAATCAATAACATCTGAGCTGCAGGCTGAGAGAAAGAAGAGGATGCATGTAACCGATGCTTACAAAAGGCTGAAATCTCAACACATCTACCTTCGTGAGAAGTTGGGTCTCACCACAGAAAATATGCTCCACCAAAACAAAATGGAAAATGAAAGTGATTTGTACAAGCATAAGAGTCCAATTACAGCGCCTGGTAAGATTCAATTGGTTCTTCCCCCACCCAGCCAAAACAAAAATTAAGTTCTCAAGTTCCTATTATATTTATTCCCCATAGGAGCATGGAACTGATTTCATTAAGTAGATTTTTCTGATCCTTTGGATAATTTGTGGGTCTCTCTAATTATGTGGTCTTATGAACCTTTTCTTGTTTTGTAAAGTTACATTTGAAACATGCACCATAAGGCCTAAGAGATATTGGATAAGACTGCATGTGTATCTCCTTCATACTGACCAATCATCTTTTGCCTATTTTTTCAGGTCTTGAACTTGAAAACCCAAACACCTCTATGGATATTTGTAACACAGATAAAGTGAAGAGTGAAATCTTAGAGGATGACTTGGGAGGTAAATTAAATTCTCTGTTCTGATTATTTGTTGCTCCAATATGTGCATCATCTGCAATGTTTGCTCCAGTGTCTGGTATAAAGTGGACTTCATTCCAACTTGTCTTTACCAAGTTACATGCATAAATTTCTTTGGCTGAATGCTTTGTTGAGAACTTGAGATTCCTGAATGTGTACATTTTAGGTTCCTAACCCATCATGTACTACCTATTATTGCAGGCCTCGAGAAAAAAATCCCTGATACTTTTGTTGCTGCATGTGACATGAATAAAGCGAAGGAACAAATATTCGAGGAAGACAGAGGAGCCAAATCGAATCCTCCTTCTCCCAGTTTCCATTGCCCAAAATTCCCCACCAGCACAAAATTGATCTCTGTATCTGGTACAAAGCGGCCTGCATCTTCCTGGAGACAAACCCGGTCACGTCAAAGTAGAGGAGGTACTGATCCACATGATGATTTTCTTGATACTCCTCTTGAGAATATTAGAGAAAATTTAAATAAATCTTCAAATAAAGAAGACCAACTGGAGCCAGTCCAGAAAGTCATTAGTATGGACAGCTCAGATGATGATACACAGGATGTGAGTGCAAAAAGCAGTCCCCAAAGCAAGCAATCTTCAGTTCCATTGGCCAGTAAAAAGAGTTTCAAGTACATTGAACCAGTAAGGAAGAAAGCTGAACGTGAAAATTTGAAAGGAGTTGAATGCAAACAATGTAAGAAGTTCTATGATGCTGTTCTTCCCAATGATGAGAGTAAGGACCCTGATAGTAGTAAGCAGAATTTCCGCTGTGAACATCTTGATGGTGTTTCTAGGCATCGATATAGATACGTTCCCCCTATGACTCCAGAAGGATTTTGGAATATTGGATTTGAATCTGAATTATGAGGACATTTTTCAGGTCAATGGATTACAATTTGCCAACTTTGAAGTCGTTGGTAAATCTAGAAACATTATTTAAAAGGTTGACATATTGATCGTCTCTTACTGCCAGTAGTTTCTTTCACTGAATCCCAAGGTAAATGAATGCCTGAGCAGATAACCTTTATACTCCCATTTATTATGAAAAATTAATCCATTTTATTTTAATCTGCCAAACAATATCTGGATGTTTTGAATTGTTTTCACTAATCTTCCTTCATTACAATCATTCTTTCCAAACAAAATGATTAAGCAGCTGGTTTAAGCTTTACTGGGTCATTAACTCATTGTTGTAAACTTGAAGTGGACAGATTTGTACTTTGAACAGCTTCCATTCAATTGATTTTAAACCACTCCTATGCTTGGTTTCTTCTTGAGCTCAGAAAAGAGTAGATTATGTTGGTTAAAGTTTCAGTGCCTTAATAAAAATGTCCTGTCAGGAAATTAGAATGAACAATGAATGAGTGAGTCTCAACTAGGCTGCCTTTTACACTACACCATCTATTGTAGGTTTTGTTAATATGCTGTAAATTCTTACTGCTTGATACTTCAATGTCCTCATTTTGTAAATTTTATGCTTTCTAGTGTCTTGGATGCCATCAATTATTTTAAATATTAGTGTACATAATATAAATATATTAAATGCTCGTTAACATTCAAAATATCAGGAGCTAGATTTTGCTAATTGATAGAAGGTTAGGATATGCAGAGAGTGTTTCTATTTGCTTACAGGTACAGGATCATCTTTTTTGGCAAGACTTGTCCTCAATCAGTGAATGAGTTAAAAGAACAGGGTCATCACATGCATAGAGGGTCACTTCAATGTGGATGTCAGTGAAGCGGGGGACCATGCCCACATTCTCCAACTTGCAGGAAATAAGTGGGCCAAATTTATATGGTAGGTCATTGGTGGTCTCAGTGCACCAGGCATTAAATTCAGCTTTTATTTTACTCTGTTACGCGCCGATTTGAATGGTATAAAGACTTGCCAATAGTTAATGCCTCTGGGAAGGGATGAGGCAAGCACAGCATGTGCTCCCTAAATGTTTCTGTTTAAATCCCCCCTTATAAATGGTTGTACCTGTTGTATTATTTAATTGAATCAATTCTATTTTAATGTTTTCATAGATGTTATACTTTAAAATTGGGTGATGTTATACTGTTAAATGTACATATCTTATTTCATCTAATCTAATGATAATCATTATGTCATATTATAAGTAGCATCATATTTTAAATATATCATAAAATTTTCTTTTAAAATAAATGAAACATTATATTCTCTTTTGATGTCTTAAAATAATATGTACCAAAAGAAAATAATTCTATTTTACGACACACTGTTTTAAAATATAATATTTTTAAAAATACTATAAATAAATTTTCTCTTTTACAAACTTAGCTTCATTTTTAGTCCAACAGTGAAAACTTAAAAATCCCATTCTAAACGTTGAGAAAAGGAGTAGAAAACGACCAAGGTCTTAAGTAATAGATCCTTCCTTTCCTCTCTGGAACACTGAAAGAGACAAGCCTAATTTGAATTTCATTATCAGATATTTTCAAATTATCAATCACGTTGATAAGTTGTGGTTAACTGATTATTAATCTTGGTACAATGGAACTATTAACCATACATAAAGTCATCCACAAAATATTAAGAGTTAATACTCCCTAAGATACAATATATATTTAAAATTCTATGTTTAGTATACTAATATTAAAAGTGTCAAAAAATATAGAATTAGTGTTTAATAAAATTAAAAATTTTGAGATGTAAGATTTTTGAATAGTCTGCATACCAAATAATTTATATATATTTTTTAATACTCATAATATCAAAATAATGATAACAATATACCAACTACTAGTTTGTAGCCATCATCTATAAGAGCATTAGATTGCAAATCAAGCTATTAAAAAAACAAAGAAATGCTAAAATCATTTGGTTTTCTGCTTTCACATTTAAATCATATGCTCACAACTATCCTCATATGCCACCTACATTAATTTCTTAAATAAAGTTACAAATCCAGTTGCATTTGTTATAATAAAGTTACTAATTGCATATGACTAAAAATAATATTTCTTTCAAAACATTCAGTTTACGAGATATTACTTCATAAATTTTATTCATAAATTGTGTATAAATGATTAAACAAATTACATTTACAGTATCACAATAACTCTTCATCTCAAGAAAAAAAATTAACAGGATCATTATCCAATTCTTTTTCATAATCTATTTGTAAAACTCACATGCAATACAGGAATATTCAGCAATTTTTTGACCTCTGCTCACAGAACTTGGATTCTATTTCTATCCTCAAAGCTTATGGGTTATGCTGTTAGGCACGTGCATGAAGACACGAGCACCTGCTTCCCTCATCTTTTTCCATTTCAACTTTAGATTTATACTACTAATATATATAAATATATTACAATAACAATTAAAAAAATTACACAAAAATCAAAACCACACTTTGTTGTGATCATTATCAGCATCATCAACCCGGTAAATGAAGTTTCGGGCACCCCGGAAGTGTATTCCTCAACAAGTCTTCAATGGGTTCCCGCACAAACAATCATTGTTAATAAACGATGAAGCTTCGAGGTGATCAAATGGAGACCCGATTGGGATTGACCCGCAGAGGTGGTTGTGGCTTAGGTCCAAGTGCCCGATATACTTGGCTGAAGATAACGAACCGGGTATCGGACCCTTCAGATTGTTGAATGATAAATCCAGTACCATGAAATACGATTTCGACCCGAAAACATTCGGTATGGTGCCGTCAAACCCGTTTCGGCTCAAGTTCAGGATACCCATGCCCGGGTTGCTCAGCAAGCTTGAAGGTATTTGACCCGACAGAGAGTTACTGTCCAGGTTGAGGGTAGAAAGAACTGGCATTTTTCCGAGTTGGTCCGGGATTGAACCGCATAACTGGTTCAGAGACAAATCCAAGTCTGCTAGCCGGTTCATGTTGGAGATTGACGGAACGGAGCCGGTGAGTTGGTTCCGACTCAGCAGCGCACGACTGAGCATGCCGAGTTTGCCGAAATCGGAGGGGATTTTGCCGCTGAGTTGGTTGTTGCTGAGGTCGAGGTGCATGAGTCCAGCGACGTTGACGATGGAAGCCGGGATCTTTCCAGAGATGGCATTGTCAGCGAGGTTCAAGACAGTGAGCCGCTGGAAGTTTCCGATTCCAGCAGGAATCTCGCCGGTGAGACGGTTACCGATGAGGTCAAGGACACGAAGAGAGGAGAGGGAGGTAATGCAGGAGGGAATCTCGCCAGAGATTGCCTTCCAGTCGGCGAGGATGAGATTGGTTAGGGTGCCGAGCTTGCAAATCTCCGGCGAGATTGAGCCGGTCATGTAGCCAGAGCGGCCGGCCTTCTCGAAGATGGGGTCCTCGGATTCGCCACGGAGGTTGATGTCGGCGACGCGGTAGGTGGTGGGGTCGCAACTGACGCCGTACCAGTTCAGGCAGCAGTCGTTACCCGTCCAGGAGTTGAAGATGCCCAAGTAAGGCTCGGTCAGTGCAGCTCTGAAGGCCAACAGCGCTGCCCGGTCTGACGGCGGGCAGGAGTTGACGGCGGAAGAAACGGCGAGAATCACAGTTACTAAAAATAGAAAGGAACACATTGTTTCTCTCTCTACAATGGATGTCTGAACCCTGAAGGGTGCTTGCATGTTAGAGACTGTAACTTTGTATGCTTATATATGTGTATAGTGACTAAAATGCCCCTCATAAGTGCATATTATTACAATATTGTTTCAGCTGAGTGCTTTGCAGTTTGCACATGCCACATGCATTATGCATTTGGTGGGGTTTAAGGATAATAATGCCCAAAAAAACAAATAGCAAAAATTCTACATGAAATTAAATTTAGGGTTTTTTTCTTTTCTTAAAATGCTACATATCCCAAATTAAAGAAATATATTTATATAGAAGAGACCTTTATATTATTAAGGAAACTTCATTTTGGGGTGTAATATAATTCTTTTTATTCTTACTTCTTCTTTTTTTATCTTTTAATATTAATTGATTATTTTTTATGTCATATATTTTTATAAAAAAATTTTGAAATTTTATTAATTTTTACTTATTATACTGTTCATTCATAATTTTTTTAGAATTTAATTTTTTAAAATTATAAAATTTATAAAATTTTCAAAAAAATATATGACATAAAAAATAATTAATTATTAAAAATTAAAAAAAAATTTAAGGGTGAGAACAAAAAAAATTATGCTGCCACCCAAAATAACAAGTAAGCATAATTGCATCTTATTATTATATAAATTTTTTTATAGAATGAGCTTCTTACAAAAATTTAGGGTTGAATTATAATTTTATCATGAATTTCATATTTATAAAATTGTATATTAAGTTAAAATTCTTATATCCTATTAATGCATGTATCATAAAATTAACACATACTATAATAATTAAATATAAAAATTATTAGTTATTTGATTACATATGATATTTTTAAAAATTTTACATGAAATATTAAGAAGATAATTATTTTTATAAAATATATCAATAAAAATCAAATATTTAAATGTATAAGTATTAGTTTCTCCTTATATATATTTAGATTAAATTCATAACTTAATCCTTGAATAATACCACTAATTTTGTCCTTGAAAAGTAATTAAGATATAGCTAATTCCTCCGGTTTCTTAATTTAATGTAACTAACTCATTTAGGAGTGAATAAATTAAATAATTAAATTGAATCCAAATAAAAAATATTAATGATTAAAAGTACAATATTGACAGAAATGATTTTAAGAAAGTATTATTTAAAAAAAAAAGTTGACAGAAATCTCTACACCTTTAATTTTCACCCTTCATATGTTTTGTTTTTCATAATAATAACAAATTGCATTTTGGTGAATTGGTCTTTGTTCGGATCGTCTTCAATAATTGTCTTTATAAAGAATAGAGAAGCGATGATTTTGATCATGAAATCAGTATAAAATTATGAAATATTTGAGCAGAATAAAAATAGAGATAATAAGTTTTGTTTTTTAATTTGATAATCCTAAAATCAATAATAAATCCCATATTTTTTAATGAAATAGTGCAAGACAATTATGCTTATGTGTCATTAAAAATAAGATTTACAAAAACATTACAGTTATGAAAGATTTCCCTCAATCTTGACTTGAGAAGAATTTATTTTTTAAAATCTACTAAATTGAGAAAAATAAATCCAGTGCAATTATCGTATGGGAACCTTCAAGTAATTGTGGCTACGCTAGAGGATCACGATTACAAAAAGAAATTTTAAATATTTATTTTAAAATATATAAAGTAAAAAATTAAATTTTAATTATTCAAACGCAAATATTCAATGTTCAAGAAATTAGATCAGTAATTGAATTAGCGGAGATAGTGGGTCACGGATTACTGGTTCAACTTAAGTCAAATTGCGATCGAGTCAATGTGAATTAAAAAATATATTATATATAGAATAATTAAAATAAATAAAAATAAAAATAATCAACTAATAAATACTAATATATTTAAAATACATTAAATAATTTTATCACAATTAAAATAAATCTATAATTGTCCATTTTAATGTTCTACAATCTACATAGTTCAAAAAAAAATTTATTTTTATATATATTTGAGCTAGATTATGAAGATTGAACATTGATATTAATTTTTTTAATTATTTTTGTTGTTCTTAATATGTTTGATCATGATTTTGACATCTATTTTTTTTTCATCTTATTTAGATATCTACAGCATAAATTAACAAGAAAAAACTCAAAACCCGATCGAACTAGTAATCCTTCTAGTTCATTAAATTTTTACTGGTTCAATATTAAATCATCAATTTTCTACCTGTTTTTTTGTTTCCCCAATTTAGGGGATCATCCGAACCAATCTAATAACTCTTCATGGTTCAACCGATCGAATTAGCCAAACGGATCCAATTTTCAGAATAATGCAAATACTTTTATTTAAAGAAATTGGGTGCAGTTATAAGATATCCGTTCCTAAGTTGAGTGTACCTTAAATTGCTAACGAATTTAAAAGGTGGATATCACGTGACGTGGTTCACGTTCTCCACCCTTTACAAAAGGTTCATTAAACAAAAAGACGTGAAAATCAAAGGAAGTGGGACTAAGGAGGGTAGTGGGTACCCTTTGGCCTTTCCTCTACTCGCGTTTTCCTCTTTGGCCTAAGCTCCAAGTTTCTCTCATTCTCTCTATCTCTATCTCTTAATGTGTTTGGATGAGAAATAAATAATAATATTATTAGGAAACACTGTTTTGAAATTAATTAAAGTATTCAAAATAAAATATAAATTTAATAAAGGTTAAATTATATATTTTTAATTATAGGTCGTGGGTAATTTATTGTCATGTACTAAAAAACTCAATAATTGACTCCTTTAAAGTTTGGTTTCTGTGAAATGTACACTTTCTGTGAATAATTCATTTAAAAAATTTGTTAGTTTTTGGTGCAAATTACACAGGTTTTTCTTAAATATAAGTTTCATGCTGTTTACATTTTTTATTAATAATTTAATTATAATTTTTGATAGCTTTTTATGCATATTACCATAATTTAAGACTTGAATTGACTCGACGACCTATTGAATCGCCATTCAAACCAGCCAAATCTTACCAACCAATTTTACAATTGAGGCGGTAACCCGAAGTAATTGAACCAAATTTGATCCAAAAATTTAATTAATAACTAATTTAATATTCATATTTTACTTAAAATTAATACTAAATTGTTATAGTTCTATATTTATATTAATTTATCATGATATAATTTATTATATTTTTTTATTATTATAGCAAAAGTTAATATATAATTTGTGTAATTTAACATTTTATAAAGCACTCATATTGTATATTTTGTAAATTAAAAATTAAAAAGACTATATGCATATGAAAGAATTGACGTACCCACTAAGTTAAAAAAAATAAAAAATAAAAACATTAAAAAGAGACTCCCAAAGTAGGAACACATGAGCATTATGGAAGACCGTTGGATGAAAGATAGCATGAATATTATTTGATTCTGATAATAGTATTATGGGCCTGCCCATGATAATGGGATAAGATAAACTGTTCTTTCCGACAAGGCGTATTTATACTCGCATGGCACTATCCAAGCGTGGGCCCAATTTGCTCTCCAATGATTACTTCCAATAGGCTGTAAGTGGGCCCATATCTTATTGCTTCCAAATTATGAATTCAGATTCGTTGGCCCTAAACAATTTAAAATTAACTATTTCTGTAATATAATCAATTGAAAAAAAATTAAATTATTTTATTATGATTTCAAAAAATAGTATTTTAAAATGATAACTTATCATTTTTCATGGGCCCCGGCCAACTAAGATATTTGGCGTTTGGCAACATTTTCCAATACTACCTTAGGAGATACAATATTTTTGTAGACATTTAAATGAAATTATCCTAAAATCTTATGATGGTGACCTAATATGGATATAATGGATGGGTGGTATAATTATAAAGATGAAGATGAATAATATAAAAATAAAAAATTAATATTATATAGGTAATACTTTAAAATCTTTGTACATTAACCTTTGTTTTTAGGCTTTTTTAACAATTTTGGTGCCCAACATTTGGGACCAAATAATTTAGTCTCTTATCTTATTAATTATTATCGATAATTCAAAAAATTTATTAAAATGACCTTATTTAGTTGACGAGAACAAATTAAATTAAAAGATGTGAGACAAAAATTGTTTCTAAACGTTTTAGACCAAAAGTTTCAATTGATCTCACTTTAATTACCATTGACCTTTCTTTGAAGTGCAAATCTCCCATTAAATTTCTATCTCAGTTCTATTAAATTTTTGGTATGTTATTTACTGGATTGAGAGTTTTATTTTGTAAAATCTAATTCTGGTTTTAACTTTCAGTTATTTTTAGTGATTGTAATACCCAATTCTAGTTAAATATTTAGTATTGTTGTTTGGGTATTCAATATTGTTATCTGGTAACTCCCTTGTACAGTTATTGTATAATTTTGGTATGCTAGACAATAATCCATTAGCCTAGGAAATGGGGAGTTTCCTCACCAGAGAGAGAAAGAGATCAAGTTTCATGCACATATGCAGACTGTTAATTATCCAGTCTAACAACGGTTCAGATATAGACCCAGGGAGTTATAAGAAACATCAACCTCAAGCATTTGAACTGAGAAAGAAGAAAAAGGTCAAGCATGAATGAATCTGTAGGCCTTACTCCCTGTCCTTATCATCCCAATCATTCCAGCACATTTACTTGAGTTTCAATTTGCCATTCATCATAATTGAATCAAACAATGTCATTTTCCATCTTAGGAGAAGATGACTCATTACGAATATGACCCCAGGTCAAGATGTGACATGTTCTACAGTAATTCTCATTTTTCAACACAACTAGGTAAATTTCAAGCAATTTTCCATTTGTATCAAAACAAATAAAAGAACTTCAATATATGGAATCAAGCAAAAATGTCCTCAGTGATAAGTGATTTCTCAGTATTAATAGAGCTTACAGAAGGTGTTTGAAGCTGCTCATAGTTCAGTTGTCTGGAAGCTTCATATAATGCTATGCCAACACTTACAGAAATATTCAAGCATCTGACATAAGTTTCAACCATGGGGATCCGGATAGACCCACCACCAAATGGTCCAATGTTGCAGTCTAGCAGGGCTTCAGGAGGCAGACCACTAGTTTCAGAACCAAATAAAAGATAATCACCTTTTCTGTAGGAAAATTCCTGCAAGGTAAAAAGGAAGCCAAACTATAATTATTGGTGCATGCTTAATTTCCAGAGATTGCTTTATTTTGAAAGGCATAGCATATCATCCCTTGAATCCATAATAACTAATATGTATCCCTCTCCCCGCAGTCTTGTCTCCCACCCCTCCAACAGCAAAAGAGGAAGGAATTGTCCAGAGGGGAACTACTCCTTCTAACTGTTTGGTATAACAATTGAAATTTGTTAAAGAAATGATACAATTGATATTTTACAGAAGTAAAGCTAAAAGTCAAGGGATGTGAGATACTCATGGTTGGTGGGTGCTATGAGATACTACCCAAAAGGTACCATCCTATGCCTCTTCGTATATTCGATAATACCAAGCATCTTAGGTACCAATTTACCAAATATAGGCATCTTGAATGCTTCATTACATCCAAGTTACCAAGGTGAAAATGACGGAATACCAAATGGCTCGTTATATTGTTCTAGAGTCCAGACCACTGAATTTTAAATTAAAATATCTTCATTTAATAATAAACATAATCATCCAATACAATATAAAAAAATTTCTATAAGAAATTGGTCTTATGGTATATTAACATTTATTCATTATTTATCTTTAAATTGCAAGTTACAAAATTTTCCCTCTTTCTTACAAATCATAAATGGAAGGTGCCAATTATGGAGGGTCAAAATTTGTTGCATTGTTTGTTTGAGTTCCTCACTATTGCTTCAATGAACTCGCTATCTTTCTTAAGTTCTAATGCAATAGAAGAAAAAAAGAAAGTAATTGAAGAAATTCAGGTGGGCTTAACTCATCTTTCCAAAAGCACCTTGGAAGGTGAGGACTGACTTGTCCTTATATACAACACTTAACTAACGCCTCCGATGTGGGAATTCCAACACTCCTCCTCACGACAGAGGATTGGACATCTTCATATCGGAGGGAGTAAACCTAGTCACCACAATCCTAACTTGGGTCCTAGTCCCAGTCTCGGGTCATCAGGTCTGATATTATAAAGAAATTCAGGTGGGCCTAACTCATCTTCCAAAAGTGCCTTGGAATGTGAGGACTACCTCACTCTTATATATAACATTTAACCACCCAACGTCTCTGATGGAGGACTTCCAACAGTAATGATTTAGAATATTAAGGATAGCAACAAAAGCTTGGGAAATTAATTACAATAAGAGACAGGCTTATGAATCAGTTAGGGCCAAAAGAATGAAAGAGAGAAATGCCATCATTACAGGGAGTTAGCTATTAAAAGGATGAGAACTCACGGAATGAACTTTTGTTCCCCTCTTTGTAAATGCCAGCAACCGCTTTTGGCCCTCCTGCACCAAACAATGGTGACATGTAGAATCAAAGGAAGAGTAGATGAAGGTCTTTGGAAGTCATCTTTGGGAATGATAATTACCTGTTGGCTGAAATAATCATGAAAATCTGCCCAGGAATGATGCTCTTTAACAATCACATATCTGCAATTTTGCATCAATAGTGGAAAACAAATATAGAGTTGGATGAACAAACAAGTGCATATAACAAAAAACCAAAGCAATGATGTAATCATGTTCATATCAGATCAGCTGAAACTACCAAATATGCCAAAACCAAAGCCAGAGCTTGATTTAATATAAAGAGTAATAGAAAAGTACATATCACAATACAAATTAATAGAGAGCATTAAATAATTTCATGGAAGAAATATATAAACATATGTCCATCGATACGGCCAGTAATCCAATCCAGCACGCTTTAGTTTAGTATCATCAACTTGAAATCCCAATGGCTGAAAAGACAGAGTAGCAATATTTTATGATAAAAAGTGCGAAAGCAGAAGACAATCTTATTATCAGATGAAAAGTGATTAGATTTAGAGAAGCAATATTCACCCCAACCAAGTGTAGTCCAACAGCTGATGCTGCACATGTTCTAGCAATGCCACCTGTGTTTCCTGGAATCTGCCAAGTACAACAGAAATCTCAGAGCCACCTTCAGAAATTGAGGTTGTCTGCAACCCCAAAGAAAACATGGAAAAATTATGATTGTTTCAGTAAACTAAATGTTATCAAATATAATGCTCTGTAGTCTGTACAATTAACAGAACCTGATTTTGAGGAAAAAAAAAATTTTCTGGGGACAAATTGCTATGCAGAGGTTAAACTTTAATTTTTGTTGGCAATAAATATTCACCAAATTCAAAATGCACTAGCACTTCAAATAAGGTGAAGATTACAGAAAGAACTCTACATCAAAATCATGGTTGTTGCAGCAATCAGTCTTAAATCTAGTAAATACTTAATTGTTCTTCAGTTTAGACACCAAAACAAGAGCGAAAATGGAATCAATTATTCACTTTACTAACATTTTCTTAGTTTGCTTTTCATTTCTCCTGACAGATACCAACATTACTGTCAGCAGATACCTGAAATTTTTCTGCAGCAATTAACATATAGATGAAATGGAAAAGAGTCTACATTTGTCAAAACAAGCTTCACCAGCACCATGGCAATTGAATAAATGCAGAAATAGCTTATCCACAATCAAGTTAGCATCTGCACAATCACGTCATACTGATAGGAACCTGGAATGCTTCACAGAATTACAGTAGAAGAAACAAACAAAAAAAGAATCCTAGCTCTTTTGGGGGTTAGTCCTCTCACAAAATTCCAAAAATTCTGCCTACCTGCCTCTCTACCCCACAGCCAATTTATTTACCACTGCCTCTAACTAACCTTCTAGTAGATACCACCCATTCCCACAGAACTCAACCCAAAAGACTAGGGGACTTACCATAGCACCTTAACAATTCACCACTCTTAGATAGGGATGTCTACGGCGCTGGCTACATTCTCAGGTAGTATACCACCTGTAGCTTGCACCAAGGGTTTGTCTTTTTGTCCTACTTTTTGGTTTGTCTTTTTGTCCTACTTTTTTTTTGTTTCTTTTAGGCTTCTTTCTGTTTTCCCTGGGGCCACTGGCCAGTCGCCTTCCAACATCACCGCTGCCGCTACCTGGGACCGACCTGTCTGATACTAGATATACAAACTCGACAGGTAAAACTCATCCCAACAGACTAGTCCATTAGGAGAGGGTACCTGCCATACTTATATATCTCATAACCCACCCATTTTTAGGCGATGTGGGACTTATCATCGCACCCTAACAATTCACCACCCTTAGACAGCGACGTCCATGGCCCTGGCTGCATTCTCAGATAACCTATCACCTGTAGCTGACACCCAAGGTTTGTCTTTTTGCCTTACTTTTTTTTTTTCTTTCGGGTTTCTTTCTTTTTTCTTAGGGCCAATGTTAGGGTCCACTAGCCAGTCGCCTTCTAGCACCGTTAATGCCACTGCCGCCGCCGCCCGAAACCGAACTGCTCTTATACCATTGATACAAACACAGCAGGTACAACTCACTCCAAAAGACTAGTCCATTAGGGAAAGGTGTTTGCCATGCTTATATATCTCACAACCTACCTATTTTTAGACAATGCGGGACTTACCATAGCACACTAACATCCCCCCTTAACTGATTCTCCACTCCCTAAACACCTCCTTCACCTAATGCTGAATAAGTAACCCCTTTACTATTTTAATTGGAGGTCTAACAAATACTCTATTTGGGAGAGGAGAAACATAGACCAAATATTATGTCACGTTATCATCACCTATGGTGTTAATTTACTACAGAAGACACTAGTACATCTTTTATAGCTTCACACCATATGTTTCAGATTTACAGAGGATACATATTATTCAGCTACGAAATGTATTCTTTTGTCTTGTTCTTATCCAATAGTAATCACTTCTCTCTTTCTTTTATAATTGTATTATCATGCCCGAGTTCATGACTGTTGCCTTTGTTACAACATTCTAAACAAACATTAAAATGAGAATATGCGATTTAACAGTAGAAGTCATTGAGGTCACAAATAGTTTATTAATTTAATATACATCATTATATCAAGGGTAATCAAAATAAATGATAAACCGGTCTTCTTCTATGATGCGACGGTGATTCACTCGTGGGTTTAAGAAGCATTGTTTTAGAAAAAAATATCTTTAAAAAAAAAAACATAATCTCTTAGCAATCAAATACTGTTCAAATCGAGGAGGTTAGAACTTGGTCCTTCACCAGCTGAATTGCAAATCCTACTAGTTATATCAAACTCCAACACAATTCTTACTGTCTTACAAATACCATAATAGTAATAAATCATGGACAAAATAATCCAATCTCTTTCACATGTAAGCAATGAAGAATTTAAATATGCCCCCAAAGTTCCTCACTCATCTTGCGCGTAAGAAACTACGCCCCCGACTTCAAATATATGATGTCTGTTGTCTAATATAACACAAAGGAAAAGTGACAAACCGCAAGGTTAAGAGAAAAAACAAAAATGTCAACTTTAACTATATCGTACCTGAGGAGACACCAGCACAACCTGAAGAATCTTGGGACGGGATGCCTCATTCACTACCTTGCCAACACCCTGAGGCAAAGTACTTTCCTTGCTTATCTCAGCTGCCCCGTCTGTAAAACAACAACGTTGAACTGATTAAGATTACACATATTGCAATTTGTCCAGAAACAGTAACCCAGAAATCTGAATATACAGAAGAAGCATAAGAGAGCAGGAATTACTGAGAGAGCAAAGGGGAGAGAGGCGAGCAGAGGGAAGCGAAAGATGAAGAGCGTGTTTCAACTGAACTAAATTAAAGGGACGAAAGAGAGAAGCTTTTGGTCGAAAATGGAAACGGGTTGCTAAATCGAGGGCTTTGAGGCCAGTAGTGTCCATTACTGACACCCCCTTCTCCTTCTCGTTTGCTCTCAATCCTTCAATTCTCCATGGCATTCTGCGGCATTATTTGAGCTTTGCCTTTATGTTTTTGCAGTTTAATCCCTTGATTATCTCATTTTTACATTTGAACGCCATATTTTTGTGGAGGCTGGATACAACAGTGGACATGTAATTGGAGTTAATATTCATTAACATATTACTAGTACTAAGTACTAAGTGTTAAAATAATTTGAAGATTTAAACTCTTATTTTTTTATTTATAAAAGAAATGTCGAAGACTAATAGCTTAAATAGCATATTTCTTAGCACTAAATGTTATATAATTTCAAAAAAAATTGACTCATTAATTCTTAAATTGATAGATGTTGAGGAGAAATTTAATTTTAGTTGATATGTAAATTAGTTTAAAAATACTTATCATATAAGTAAAAACAAATCTCCAATTGATAATTTGACATTTTCTAATTTATAAATCAAAGTTTTTGAGATTTATATATATTGAAAATATAAAAACATTTTTTTAACAAATTGTAGACTCATAATTTAAGTTAGATAATTATTATTTCAATTGTCAATTTAGTCAACAAATAATTATTGTTACATATTTAAATAAAATAAGTTTATTGACAAATATGTGACGAATTTTCATAACAAGGACTCAACTAAACTATAAACATTATAGGATTTGATTGAAACGAAAAAACAATTAGAGGACTAAATTAAAATCTAGTATAAGGTATTAAAAATACATTTTTTCCTCCA
Source organism: Ceratonia siliqua (assembly GCA_034509205.1). Lineage (NCBI taxonomy): Eukaryota > Viridiplantae > Streptophyta > Magnoliopsida > Fabales > Fabaceae > Ceratonia > Ceratonia siliqua. The sequence goes on from JASKGM010000007.1 coordinate 1,810,126, forward strand.
AATATTTTTTTAACATATTTAAAAATAAAAATAAAAATATCTACATAATAAATATTGTATAAAAGAAAATTTTAATTACAATTAGTGTTCTAAAAGTAAGTGGATTAATTAATAAATAAATAAATAAATATATAAATGTTTCAAAAATGTCTTATTAAGAATTTGGGTGAACTATATTTATATTTGATTCAATTTTATATTAGATATTTTTCTTCACATACTCGTACTTAAGGTAGATAAAGAGGAATAACTTAAGAATTATTCTCACTCAAAAATTTAAATTCTTAAAAAATATTCCAAATTTGTTATTTATTAATCACCTGAAAGTTATTTAAGGTTAAAATATGGATAAACACAATCACATTATTAAAACTATTGACTATTTTCTTAAATAACTGAAAATTTTAATTTATATTATTTTGAGTATTATATTTTAAAATAATATTTTACAAAACTTTTTTCCTTTTAATAATTAAATTTTTTTAAAATGATACTATATAATAATATTAGAATTAAAAATAATAAAACTTCGTAAAATAACATTCTAAAATATGATATATCAAAGGAACTTAATAATAATATACTCTTTAAATCATTATAAAAATATTTTTAATTTTAACACAGTAGATCAAACATTTTTATTGATACTTTTATAAAAAAACCAATTTTATTTATACCTTTTATTACAATCTTAATTAGTAATTATAAATGTCCGCATTAGTTCAAGTATCACCATTCTTAACACTAAATATTAATTGACTTTAATTATTTTATTAAAATATTATTTATTAGTAAAAAAATTTGTAATTACAAACTCTAAAGAGAATTAATGGTAAAATATAAAATGGAGAGGTGATTTGTGAAAAATATCTAACATTGCAAGGAGCAAAGTATAATTAAATGATTTCATCTTCAGGTTTTTTTTAAGATTTAATTACATTTTTGGTATATTTAGTTTATTAAAATTATAATTTTCATCATTATAGTTTTAATATAAATAATATAATTTTTATATTTTTATTAAAATTATAATTTTAGAATTAAAATTATTATTTTAATACAATTAAAGAAATTATATTATTGAAGATAAAATTATAAAAAATTAAAATTTTAATAAATTAAAAAGATAATTAAATATTTTATTTAATCTCTCGTTAAGTTATATTCATATATCAAAATACTTTTTTATTTTTTTATTGTTTTGTTAGTTTATTATTTTATTTTTATTTTACAAAAGAATAAAAAAATTTAAAAAGAAAATTCCAAAATTTAAAATAAAATGCTTAAAAAAATGTGAAAAAATTCAAAAAATAAAAGCAAAATTTAAAAATACAAAAAAAATAATTAAAAAAATACACCGGTACGTATAGAGTTAGCAAAATTGGCTCAACCTGATGGGCTGGCCCAATCTAGCCCGAAAAATAATAGGATTGTGCTACCAAAACATTGACTCGAAAAACACCAGACTTTTTTAGCCCAGCCGATGGGCCAACTAAAAAATTAAATTAAAATTAAAAAGTTTATATTCATTTTTCATTATTTTATCTTAATGATTTTGGTTAAACTCTCTATTATTTTCTAAACATGTCCATATATAAAAAGTACTTAGTTGAAGAGAGTTAATAGGAAATTACACTATATAAGTTGAGGAGGTAGAACAACTTGTTGTATATAACTCATATAATTTTATACAATAAGTCAAGAAGTCAAAAACATATAAAAATAGCCAAGGAGGCATTTGTAACTATAAATGAATACCTCAACTTCTTTTGTATCAAAAATTTAATCACAATTACTGTGGTTGCATTAAAAAAATATTAAACTAAGAGCCTAAGGTCAGGAAAGAAAATAATAAAAGGCAACATGAATTTATAAGAGTTTTTAATAAAATTCAAGTTTGGTTAAATCAAAATGATCATTCAGGTAGAGTCAAAGATGTTTAAAACTATAAATTGAAACTTATCTATCTAATTTGTCTTTTCAACAGAAATTCTGTATTTATTTTTCATATAATTTAAATATGTTTCAATTTATTTTTCATGTGCAGCACTAGTGAAACTCATTGATGGATTTCATGGGAAATTTTTTTTTTAACAAATATTACTTTTTTTTTCACACTTATTATAATTTAATAAAAAAAGAAATTTTAACAACATTATTTTTAAAAGTATTATTTTAACAAATTTTATTGTTAAATAAATTAAAATTAAAAAATTAAAATTTAATATATAAAACAATAAGACTATATATATATGTTATATTTTATATTTTATTTTAATATATTTAATATAAAAATAAATATTTTAATTATATTTTAAAAATTATTAATAATTATAATTAAAATTAAACTGACTCGATGATTTTTTGGACTAGATTGGACTGATAATATGCCAACCTAAATTAAATTCAAAACAACTCCAACTGACCTAATTATAACATTGACCCAAACAGGCCGGACTGGCCCGGCCAAGCCCTATTGCCAGCGCTAGGTACGTATAGCTTAGAAATCACCTGTGTTTTATTCACCGGTTTTGGCCATTTCTTGTTTTCCTCTCTTCTCCTTTCCCACTTTGGTCATTCCTCGAAACAGAGAGCGATTCAGCTTATGCGTTCTACCCATCGGAATCTATATGATTTGCTCCTGGCTTGCTCGTAAAGGCGATTTATTTGTTTAATTCATCTGTTGGACGAAGAAGATCAACTTTTATCGATTATATCGAATTCACAAATACAATTATGTTAGTCTATCATACTTTCGTATCAACGTTACTTTGATTTCTTTCTTTTTTAACAATTTGTTTCATTCTTCCCTTTGTCGTTACTCCGTTGATGTAATTCTGCTTACGGGGATTAAAGAGGGCTTGTAATAGGATACGATTAGGGTTTGTATGGGGAACATCTTGTATGATTTGTTTGTAATTGAAGAGCTGTTGGGGTTGATTCAGTGTGTTTCTGTGCTTGCAATTTGAAACTGCTTAATCAATTGTGATCGATCCTCACTATCACTGCATCGTTAGTCAATGTATCTGAGTATTGCCCCCTGGTTTATTGGGTGAATGCTCCACAACCTGAATTAACTGGTCTTAGATTGCAAATTTGGATTATCAATAGGATCTTGTTGTTGTTTTTGGGGGTCGATATGAATCTTCAATTATGGGCAGGACATTAGGAAGGGGGTTTTCTTCTTCTTCTGTCTTTCTGTCATATAATTGAACAAGTGAATATTATGCTGTTAAGAATGTCTTGAATAAAAGGGGATTTTTGTGTTGATACTTTTATTATTTTTACTTTATCCAAAAAAGTAGTTCTTTCCTTTTAAATTAGTTTTTTTTTTTTTTTCATTTATCAATCATGGTATTTCAATTGGAAGGATACTCTCTTTGTTTTATTGGTTAATACGATGGAACAAGAACTTATTTTGTGATTTCTCATTGATTGGAATCTGCTATCATTTTTTTGTGTATTAGTAGCTGTTTTGTATCCCATTATCTGAGTGTAATATAGTTGTACTATGGGTGTTTTTCTTTTATTGTTGTGAATTTAAGATTTTTATGGTTGATGATATCTGGTTTATGTTTTCTCACTTTGTTTCTTACCTATTTTGTTTTTTAAGTTTTAAATGATGCCATATATTCAAAAAAATCACAAAATTAGACAAAGAATTTGATGGTATCGTCTAAAAAGGTTTGAAGCTTGCTTGTCAAACAGTGAGCTGCTGGAAACTGCATTGTTACATTTGATCGTCTGCTGATGGACAAAGGAGTGCCTCCTACCCTCTTTGATAATGATGGTTCTTTCATGGAGAGGTTCAAGAAACTTCAACAAGAGCAGGAGAAGGAGAAGAATGCCAAATTAGAGGAGTCTAAACCAATTAAAATTGTTTCAGGGTCTTTGACTCCTAATCCCTCCATTAGTAAAACCTCCGTTGACTTCAAGGCTAATGATACACGGAAAACTCTCCAGGCTGGTTCCAGTGGCAAACTTGCTTTTAGTTTAAAACAGAAGTCAAAGCTAGTGGTGCCACCTGTTAAGTTAAGTGCTGAAGAGGATGAAGAAGAAACACATGCTGGTGATATTTCAAGTGATGTACCATCAAAACGGCTGAAATTGGATCAGGAGGATCACACTGAGCAATCATCAAGACAACTTGAAGTTGGTAATTACTGCTAAATTAACTTTCTACATCTAGTTAGCTTGTGATTTCTAGTCCTTCTTTATGCAGGTTTTTGGTATAATTTGTCAAGAAACAGGATGAAATAATGATTCCATTTGTGCATATGATTTGTTGTGCTTAACCTTTCCCTTCCATATCCTTCTTAATGCAGGTTTTTGGTATGATTTATCAAGAAACACGATGAACTAATGATTCCATATTGTGCATATGATTTGTTGTGCCAAGTCTTTCCCTTTAATGTCCTTCTTAATGCAGGTTTTCAGTATGTTTTGTTTTGTTTTGTTAAGAAACACAATGAAATAATGATTCCATTTTGTGCATATTATTTGTTGTGTCAAGCCTTTCCCTGTAACGCCAACATTTATTTCAGATCTTGGTTGTACCCTTGCTAGTTTCTGATCAATTTTCTTCATGCATCGATGCATGCTAGAGAATTTTGTGTGTTCTTCCTCTTCCTCTTCTGATCTTAGTTGCTAACCTGCCATTGATTCTCTTTCCTCTTCTCTGTGCTCCTTGCTAATCTCTTCTCCCAGAATATATCTGTCCTTCTTCCTGTTGCTGATTTCTGTCTCAAATGCTGAGTTAAAGGTCTTGAATAAGAATGCTTTTAAAGTTGTCCATCCATCTTCAAGGATTTCTTTCCCAAATGCTTTGAGTTATATTTTTCTTGGTCTTGAATAAGAATGTGTTTAAAGTTGTCCATGCATCTTCAAGGAATTTTGGTGTGTATCAATATTTTACAAGAGCATTTTTTTAATCATAGTTTTTCTTTATTATGTGCCTTCAAGTATTTTACTTTAGGAAGGAAGGAGGAAATAAGTGTAAGACAATCTGATAGAAAATTGTCATTTGTAATGATCCCTCTGACTGTAGAAAGGAAGTAGAGGGAGAGTAGGAAAGATGTGAACTTGGGCGTGTTTGTGAAGTATGTTCAGAACTTGCCTTGATATATTTATGTAATGGAAGATCAGAGCGTGTCTTACCTTCTCCTCAGCCAGATTAGGCATACGGTTTTAATCACAGTTTCATTACTGAAGAGGTCATCTCTGTATTCCTTCGCTGCTCATTAAAGTGGCATGTAGCAAAGAGGGGAAAACGTCTTGAATATTTTTGTCTCCTTAATGCAGCTTATTCCTTAATTACCTATCAAGAATGGTGGAAAGAGATGTACAATGAAAGATTTGGAATATGTGGCACGCCTGCTACAAGAGTAATTTGCATTCCCTTGTTCATGCTCTTGGTATTAATCAGTTTTATAAGTGATATGCAGCACCTCCTTCCCCAAGTGACCCTACAGTGAAGAAAGTTGCTGACAAACTAGCAAGTTTTGTGGCTAAAAATGGAAGGCAATTTGAGGATGTTACACGTCAAAAAAATCCTGGGGATACACCTTTCAAGTAAGTGTGGGGGTGAACATTTAACCCTCTTGCTTTAATCTTTTGCTTATGATTTTTAAGTTCTGATTCTATGTAAATATGTGTTGTTTGTTGGCTTGTAGATTTTTGTTTGACGAGAAATGCGTTGAGTACAAATATTATCAATATTGGCTTGCTCAAGAGGAAAAGGCTCTTGCAAAGTCAATGGAATCACAGACATCTCATAATGGTATGTTTCTTTCTCTAAAACATGTTCTTGAGGTGTTACAGGTTTTCTCTTTGACTAAATTAAACAGAACCCCCTCTGAATTTAGATTATGTGAACTCTCCGTACTTTTAGTTTAAGCAATCTACCCCCTAAGTTCATAATATTGTGTAAACTGTAAGCAACTCCTTCTGATGCTGTTCTGACTTCTTCTGTCTCAATAGATACCAGAATTATACATGTGATAAGCATAAGACCTTTAAAGTAATTTTAAATTAAAAAAAAAAGATTTCTGGAAGACTTCTCATTGTTCCTCTTCCCTCTGGAACTTTCTTTTGAGTATGCTCATGGGTTTGTTTTAGTTGTATATCTGGCACATGTCATATCACTCCCAATTTGTTGATAAATTTACTCAAATATCATATATTAGATTGTTTAGCTACCAACTTGTCAGCAAGATATAGCAGAGAACCATAGTACAGATGAACAGTGATAACAATGATCTAGTGCTTTGCTTTCCCATTTTAAAAAAAGAGAGTAAATTCTCTCCAGAAAGCCCAAAGGAAAGTGAGGGCCAAAGTGAACTGTCAGGTGTTACTGTGCTGATGTGCTCTATGTAACATCACACAAAGACTCAGGAGTCATGAGAATTGAACTACTAGAGAGAGGAAATATTCAAAGATGGAAAATTTAATAGATGACGTTGATCTGGATTCACAGCCACAGAAGTTACTTTCAGTAGGGAAAGTGGAGAAAGCACTCCTTTCTTCTGCAATGATGGTAAAACCCTCAAGCCTTTTCTTCTGCAATAATTGTGTTCGCTTTGATGGTAACAGAATTCCATAGGGTGGTACATGGGGCTTGTATTAGTGGCAAGAGAAAGAATTAGAGCTTTGTATCTCTCAATGACATGAATATAGCGGAAAAGAGCAATTTGATGTTTTTGCAACCACCTCAAACCAGATCCAACAAAAGAAAAGGGACACTCATACCAAGATATTCTAATCAGAGTTCTCCAGCACAAACCCATCATCAGTCACCTCTCTCTGTCTGCACTCAATTCTCAATAATAACCCACCAAATCCGAGTGAATCAAATGCTCAAGTTGAAACGAGTGTCTTGTTAGCTCTCTCAACAATTTAAGCTTTGCCCTTTCCTTGTTGCGCAAATGAAAGAAATCTAAGATGGAGCTTTGGGTAAGAGAGAAATTAAGAAAATTGGAAGAAAGAGGAAAATGGTTATCTTAGGTAATTTGATTGACTTAATTGCCAAAAGAAGTGCACAGCTGGGGAGCTTGAGGGCTTAGGTCTAGTATATAAGTAAAGCTTAAGTTTGAATTTCCGTTCATCACATTGAACTTACCTTGCTTGTGGAAACTGTTTTTATTTTAGTTTAATGGAATAAAAAAAGTGGCCCCCCAAAATCTTGAATTACAGCAAGTAATCTCCTCATATGTAGTTTCTTACACCCTATCTCAGACAATTGGTTTTACGTTTTGGTTTGAAGTATTGTATGTGACGACTGAATTTGAATCCTCATGGGCAAAAAACCTTATGACTGTTGCAAAAAAGTCATATTTTAAACTAATATGATAAATAACCATAGTCTCAGAAGTATTTACTCTACAGTGAGAGGTTAACTGGGTAATTTGTGAGACGTGTTGGATTTCCTAGTACATTATGAAACTTATATTATAAATAAGGTCTGTGTCATCTTTTCAATCTCCTAGTGTAACCAAATAGTAGATTATGGGTTTTGTGATTAAAATTATGAAAATAGTGGATAATATTATAATTGGAACAAAATAAAACATAGATGTTGTTTTTATGCTTTTGGGGTGATACTTGACACTGCAGTAACTAGACATGTTTTGGGTTTTGATGAACAACCAAGCTGATAGACTGAAATTCTGGAACCCAGAGGTCCTATTTCATTGATATATAACAACCACACAGCAAAGAAATGCACTCAAGCAATAACACAGCATGAAAACAAGTAACTAAGGCTATAATGCCTACTGCAACAGAAACTCACGACTCAACACTGAATTAATTAAATAACAGCAAGGAACCCATAGCATAATACTCAGAACCAATGACCTCCCGTAGCTATGAGGGTGCTAGGAATCCCCCTTTCCATCAATTATCCAATTTCTCCATAAAAATACCTACTCTGTCAGCCATCCTCCTCTTTGTACTGAAAAGGCTGAGCAGCTCATTTCATGCACAACAGAATTCCCACAACCGTGGTTTATGTGCCATGTGCCCTCTTGGTTAAACTCTTTTTTCTAACATAGACTTCTTTGATTGGGGCCCATCATTACCCCCCATGAGAGCCACCTTCTCCTTAAGGTGGAAGTCTGGAAATTGTTCACGGATGGTGGAGGCCTCTTCCCAAGTATTGTCACAATCTGGAAGGTTAGCCCATTTAATCAGAACTTCTCGGGTGTCATTCAATAGAGGTATGATCTGCAACACAGATTCTGGTGCAACAGCTAGTTCATTCTCTTATGTTAAACCCGCAGGAATGTGATTGATGGGAGATGCTTCTGGTACGTTTATTCCCGGATGCATTGATATTTCCCTTTTTTTCATTCCAGTTATTGACACGGGAAGGGGTGAAGAAGAATAAATCTTTTTTTATTGAACGTGGCTTTCTTCAACTTAGATATGTGAAAAACATGGGCCACCGGTCCCACCCTAGCTTTAACCTGGTAGGGTCCATAATAGTGTGGACTAAGTTTTTCATTCAGCTTCCTTGACAATGTGCTCAACTTGTAAGGTCTGACTTTCACATAGGCCGAGTCTCCCACTTCTAGATGAACATCTCTTATCTTCAAATCTGCATTTTCTTTCATATGGGCCTGAGCTTGAGCCAGGTTATCTTTCAACTCATTCAATATTTGATTTCTATCTCTGATTTGAACATTTACCACTTCCAATTGTGAAGGTTCATCACATAATTTGAGAGGGGTGGGAGGGTTTCACCTATACAAGGCCTTAAATGGTGTCATCTCCACTGCTCGCTGATAGGTAGTATTATACCAGTATTCGAGCTAGGATAGCCATTGAGTCCATTGCTTCGTTTTATTTCCAGTAAAACACCGCAAATAAGTTTCCAAATAGCGGTTTACCACCTCAGTTTGGCCATCCGTTTGTGGATGATAGGCCGAACTCATTCTCAACTCTATCCCGAAGCCTTCCACGATTCCTACCAAAAGTGGCTGATGAATACTTGGTCTCTGTTCGAAACTATAGAGTTGGGTATACCATGTAACTTGACCACCTCCTTCACAAACACCGATGTCACCTCCTTAGTTGAAAAGGGATGGGCCAAGGGTATAAAATGCCCATACTTAGTAAATCTATCAACGACCACCCGAATCACATCCTTACCTACGAATTTAGGCAACCCGCATATGAAATCCATATTAATGTCTTCCCAAACTTGTTTGGGAATAGGTAAAGGTTGCAGCAACTTAGCCGGTGATAGGCTTGGTACTTGTTGGTTTGGCAAACATCACAACCAGCCACGAACTTCTACACATCACTCTTCATTCTCTCCCAATAAAATAGACTAAGTAGTCGCTTATATGTTCTGAAAAACCCAGAGTGACCTCCCATGGGCGAAGAATGGAATTCTCTCATCAGAGACTGAATCCTAGGGGATCCTCTGGGTATCATCAGTCTTCCCCGAAATAAAAGATGGCCCTTCTGTATGGAATACTCAGGGTGGCTTGTGGAATTTGTTACTAATTGCTGAATAAGAGTAATCATCTTCGAATCTCTCTGTACCTCTTCTTCAAACTTATCCCAATCTTCATAACATGGCATGGTGAATACCCTTAACTCATGAGAGTCCTCGTTGTGGGATAGAGCATCCGCCACTCCATTTTCTCTACCTGGTTTATACTAGATAGTGAATTTATACCCCAATAACTTGGTAGCCCACCGTTGTTGCTCCATACTCATCACTCGCTGTTCAAGCAGATATTTTAGACTTCGCTGATCTGTCTTGATCACAAAATGATTACCAAACAAGTAATGGCGCCATTTCTGAACTACAAATATGATGGCCATCAATTCTCTCTCGTACACTGAGCTTATCCTCCTTTTAGTAGATAATTTATGACTTAGATAAGTAATGGGGCGTCCTTCTTGCATTAATACTGCCCCAATTCCACTCCCAGAAGCATCTGTTTCTATCTCATCCGTTTCGGTCATAGCTTTCTTCAGAGTTTCAAAAGCTTGTTGTGCTTCACTTCCCCATTTGAAATTGTTCTTTTTGAGTAACTTTGTCAAAGGTGCTGCAATCCCACCATACCTCTTAATAAACTTTCGATAATATTCAGTTAATCCAAGAAACCCCCGTAAGCTTTTGACATCATGAGGGACAGGCCAATAGAGCATAGCTTCAATCTTGACAGGATCGGGCTAAACCCCATTAGCAGGGATTATGTGACCCAAGTATTCTAACCTCAGTTGTCCGAATAAGCACTTCTTTTGGTTAAGCAATAGACCATTCTCCTTTAGCACATGTAATGCCAAACTTAAGTGTTTAGTGTGAGAATTCAAGTCGACACTAAAATGAACTGGCGCAGATAGGGTTTGAATATTTGGTTCATAAGAGCCTGAAAGGTGGAGGGTGCATTAGTGAGGCCGAAGGGCATGACTATAAACTCATAATGCCCCTCGTGAGTCTAGAATGTTGTTTTATGTTCATCACCTGCCTTCATTATTATCTGATGATATCCTGATTTTAAGCAGCTTAGAGAAAATGGTGGCTCCTCCCAATTCATCCATTAACCCATCTATGACCGGAATAGGAAATTTATTCGGTATGGTAATCTTATTCAAAGCTCTATAGTCAACACAGAAACGCCAACTCCCATCTTTCTCCTTTACCAGTAAAACAGGACTAAAGGAGGGGCTAGTACGTGGCCTAATAACCCCAGCTTTAAGCATCTCTTCAACTAACCGTTCAATCTCATTTTTTTGTGAGTAGGGGTATCTGTAAGGCCTAATATTAGGAACTTGTGCTCCACTCTGTAATTGGATATGATGTTCTAATATTAGGAACTTGTGCTCCACTCTGTAATTGGATATGATGTTCTTGATTCCTAACAGGAGGCAACCCCGAAGGTTCCCTAAACAATTGATCATACTCTCTTAGCACTTCCTTGATTTTCCATGGCTGTTCATCTTCATTTTGCAGCTCCAAATTTCCGAATTCAATTAGAAATGCTTCTCCCTCAAATCTTATAGTTTGCATCATGGTCTTTAATAAAATTAATTTCCTAGAAAGGGACGGGTCCCCTTGTAGGTAGATATGTTTATCTCCCAACTTCAATTTCATAACCAGCACCTTACAATTCACATGGATATCTCGCAGAGTTTCTAACCATGCCATCCCAAGGATCACATCTGCTGCTCCTAGTTCAAAATGAAAAATGGTTTGGGTTACCCAAATTCCCTACATCTCGATTTGTACTCCTCTACATCCTCTCCCAATAATTTTATGTCCATTGCCTATTGTCACCCCAAAATGCCCATTTCCAATCAATGGTATTCTTATCTTTTCCACTACCTCCCCACTAATAAAATTATGTGACGCTCCAATATCAATAAGAACATCCACCTCTTCATTCAATATCCGGCCCCTTATTTTAATTGTGTGACCAACAGTGAAACCCATAAGTGAGTGTAGAGAAACTTCCAGATTCAAAATTTCTTTCTCCTCTCTAATAGACCTCGGGTATTTAAGACATACTTTAGGAAGCGGAAGGGTAAATCAGACCATGGCCACCAAACACATGTGGTTGTCATTCCGAAGGATCAGGAAGTGGGAAAGGAAGAGGAGCTGCCATGCAGCGTGAGAGAGGGAAAAGGTAGTTAAAAGAAGAGCGTGGTGCCACAGTCTGGGCATTTTGGAAAATTGATAAGTGGGCTGTGAGGGGGAGGCTAGCATCCCACGTTAGCTGGATTGGCCTAGCTATCACTAGGTTTAGGGTTTATCTTGTGTATTTTCTTTGTTGATGTTAGATTGGTTTGTTGTTGCATTAAGGAAGCTCGCTACTGTTATATCAGTTGCCTTGCATCCTTTTCTTTTGGTTGTATTTCAAGTGCTGTTTAGGCACTCTATGTTGAATACAGTGATATTTCCTTGTTATTCTAGAGTGTTTATGGTTCAAACATTTGGGTTTCATCAGTTTGGTATCAGAGTTGGTTGATCTCTAGGGCATGGTAAACACTAGAATGGAGGGCAGGATGGATCAGTTGGAGGGAGCTATGGCAGAGCAGGGGAGACTTCTGGGAGAGTAAGCGAGGCTCCTAGGAGAGTTCAAGAGCGAGATGGAAGCAGTTTAGGGACACACCTTAGATATGAGATTTCATGGAGGAAATCAAGAACAAAATGACAGGAGGGAAGGGGGCTCAGCTGGAGGGTCTCATCAAGGAGATAAAGAAGCAAAAAGGGAGGTGGTGGAAGGGGCTGAAAACCAAAAAGAAGAGAAGAGAAGAGGAGGGTAAATTTCGGAGACTGGAGTTACCAATATTTTCAAGAGAAGACCCATTAGGGTGGCTGTTTAAGGTGGAGCGCTACTTCAGGGTGAACGATGTAGGGGAAACAAAGAGGATGGAGGCTGTGGCCGTTTGCTTAGAAGGCATAGCACTGAATTGGTTTCAGTTGTTGGAGGGAAGGGAACCATTGCAATCATAGGCGAAGTTCAAGGAGTTGTTGAATAGGTTTCAACCTTCGCAATCTGGGAGTAATTGTGAAAGGCTCATTGCCTTGAAACAGAGTGGTACAGTGACCGAGTACAAAGAAGAATTTAAGTTGCAATCAACCCCATTGAAAGGAGCCAAATGACTGGTTGATGGAGGCCTTCCTCAATGGCTTGAGTGATGAGGTGAAAGCAGAGGTGAGATTGGGCCAACCAGAGGACCTCAAGCAAATGATGGATTTAGCCCACAAGATTGAAGAAGAAAATTGGTTGCTATAGAGAGCCCGAGAAGCCAGGAAGGTGAAGTTGGGCCATTTTGGGTCGAAGCAAAAAACAGGGGGTGAGGTGTCAAGTTATACCCGTGTATCGGCAAGCCCATGGGTCCTTGCCACAACGGCAACCCATTTTTCTGGAGGGAATGACACTAGAAAGGGGCCATCGATTACGAACAGAAGTGGGGATGAGCTAAAAGCTCCAGCATCGACTACCAACAAGAAACCTGGGCATTCACGAACCAGCATCAACAACTTCAAGAAGCTATCACCAGCTAAGGAAGCCCAAAGACGTGAGCTGGGCATATGTTTTAGATGCGACGAGAGATTCACCCTAAATCACAGATGTAGGAATAGACAGTTGCAAGTGCTGTTGTTAGAAGGTGAAGATGAGCCCGAAAAAGAGGAACATGGAGGGGATGGCAACCTCGAGAAAACGGAGATCATCGGGGGGACAGAAGAAGGGGAGAACATGGCACTAGAGCTGTCAATTCATCCACTAGTTGGATTAACAGCAAGTAAGACGATGAAACTCGAGGGAAAGATCCAAGGACATGACGTGATGATACTTATAGACAGTGGGGTGTCTCAATTTTCTTTCTGGAGAAATTGTCGAGAGACTCAACATATCCATGGAGAATTCACAAAATTTTAGGGTCACCATAGGCAATGGACATCGAGTAAAAGGAAGGGGAATTTGTAAAGGGGTAAAGATAGAGGTTCAGGGGTTTAGAATCACTCAAACTTTATATCCTTTCTGATGCAGGAGCATCTCTTGGCTCTGTTTTAATATTAGTTGTCTGTTGGTTTTCCTTCCTATATGGATGTAATATGCTGTTTTAGTGTGCTTGTGACTAGCACGTGCCTTTTTATAAGTAGTCCAGATATGTCTTATTTTCCCTTTGTGTTTATTTGTAATTTTAACTGGTCATGTGGTTATCACGTGATGAAGCTTTCTTCCCCCTTGTATATGTACTCTCTGCCCGATTGTTTTGGGATCTTTGGCTTATGTATTATCAGAAATTAGTGAAAGTTAGAGGTTTCTCTGAGAAGAACCCTATTTTCATGTTTGTCTCTATCGCACACTCTCTAATCCCAACTCTTCGGATTATTGCTAACTTCCTATACACACCTGCATTACTTTCGAACTGGGTGGCACAGATGTGATCCTTGGAATTACGTGGTTGGAATCTCTAGGTGATATGAAGGTTAATTAGAGGAGATTAATTATGCAGTTTATGGTGGGAGGGGTTTCTGTAGTGTTAAAAGGGGACTCATCCTTAACTAAGTCACTAGTATCCTTGAAAACACTATTAAAGTCAGTGCAGGCAAAGGGAGAGGGCTATCTAATAGAATTTGGGTCCGTGGAAGTGCTGAATAACAAAGAATGTCTAGGAGAGATAGGAGTTTTGCAAGACTATACTTCCATATACACAAAACCTACTGGGCTGCCTCCTAACTGAGAACAGGATCACCAAATTCCTTTTCGAAGTAGGGCACAACCACCCAACATTAGGCCTTATAGATATCCTCACTCGCAAAAGAATGAGATTGAAAAACTGGTAAGGGAGATGCTGTGTGCGGGAGTGATAAAACCGAGTAACAGTCCTTTTTCAAGCCCTGTATTATTAGTTAAGAAAAAAGATCGGAGTTGGCGTTTTTGTGTGGATTATCGCGCTCTCAACCAGGTGACAATTCTGGATAAATTTCCAATTCCGGTAATCGATGAGTTGATGGATGAATTGGGGGATGCTACTATGTTTACCAAGCTGGATTTAAATTCGGGGTACCACCAATTACGAATGAAGGCAGGTAAAGAGCATAAAACAGCGTTTACAACACACAAGGGGCATGATGAGTTCCTAGTTATGCCTTTCGGATTAACTAATGCCCCATCTACTTTTGAGGCCTTAATGAACAGGATCTTTCAACAGTATCTGAGGAAGTTCATCTTGGTGTTCTTTGACGTCATATTAATTTATAGCCCCGACATGGAAACTCACATCCAGCATCTCAAGTTAACTTTGCAGGTTCTGAGAGAGAATGAGTTATTTCTGAATAGAAAAAAATGCTAGTTCGGACAAAGGAAGTTGGAATATCTCGGGCACATTATCTCAGCTAACGAGGTTCAACCTGACCCACCAAAATAGAAGCTATGGTAAACTGGCTGATCCTTAAGGGGTTGAGAGGGTTCCTAGGACTAACAGGTTACTAGAGGAAGTTCATACAAGGATATGGGAACATAGCATCACTGCTGACTTCTTTACTTGGGAAGAATGGTTTCACTTGGCATGATGAGGCTCAAAAGGCCTTTGAACGTATGAAGGTTGCCATGACTCAGGCGCCAGTATTGAGAATGCTGGATTTTTTCAAGCCATTTGAGATAGAAACCGATGCTTCCAGGATGGGCATTGGGGCTGTATTGAAGCAAGAGGAGCGCCCCGTTGCTTACTTGAGCCAGAAATCATCTGAGAGGGTAGGGCAGTGTTCAGTGTATGAAAGGGAGTTGATGACCATTGTGTTTGCGGTATAAAAGTGGCATCCATACTTATTTGGCCACCATTTTGTGATTGGGACAGACCAAAAAAGCCTGAAACATCTGTTGGAACAGTGAATTTTAGGCATGGAGCAGCAAAAATGGGCAGCCAAGTTGATGGGATATGACTTCACAATACACTATAAACCCGGAAAGAAGGATGGCTTAGTTGATGCTCTATCCAGGAAGGAGGAAAATATAGAATTAAGGGCCATCACAATGATTAATTGGGAAGATTAGGGAGCTGTGGAAGAAGAAATTCAGCAAGATAAAGCTTTAACAGATATTACCAGCCAGTTAATAGCTGATTTGAGAAGCCAACCAGATTACTCAATCCACAAGGGGCTGTTATTGCAAAAGGGGAAGTTAGTATTGCCCAAAAGTTCCAAAAGAATACCTCAGCTTATAGAATTTCACCACTCTCCAATGGGAGGTTACTCCAAAACTCTAAGGACCTATAAGAGATTATCAGGAGTTGTTCATTGGACCGGAATGAAACAGGATGTGCAAAGGTATGTGGCAGCATGTGATATCTGTCAGGCTAACAAATACCAAGCTTTATCTCCCCCAGGCATACTTCAACCGTTACCAATACCCACTCAAGTGTGGGAAGACATTAGCTTGGATTTCATATGCGGACTATCGAAGTCAAGGGGAAAGGATGTCATCCTAGTAATGGTGGATCGATTTACTAAATATAGCCACTTCCTGATATTGTCTCACCCTTTCAACGCGAAGGAGGTGGCGGAGTTGTTCATTAGAGAGATCATTAGATTACATGGATTCCCAAAATCCATAGTGTTAGACAGAGACAGAGTTTTTATTAGTCAATTTTGGCAATAATTATTCAAGGCCTTGGGTACCACTTTTAACATGAGTTCAGCTTACCATCCCGAGTCGGATGGGCAAACGGAGGTAGTCAATAGATGTGTAGAAACCTACTTGCGCTGCATTGTGGGGGATAGACCCAAACAATGGGCCTCTTGGATACCGTGGGCCGAGTATTGGTACAACACTATGTACCAAGGAGCAGCAGGGATGACCCCTTTTTGGTAGCCTGGATCCCCTCAGGTACTTGAGGGGATCTTGTTCTCTGCCCACCCTTGGATTAGGTGGGCAGAGGAAGGGGCAGGGGAAGGGGCAAGACAGGAAGCCCCCTCCCACCCTTGGATGGGAAAATGAACCCATCATGTTCAAAAGGAACATGATGGGATCTTGGTTCCCTTTTCGGGTACTCTATGGAAGAGATCCACCCATTTTGTTCAAGTGGATTGATGAGACATCAAGAGTAGAAGAAGTTAACAACCACATCAGGGAACGCAACACGATACGTGAAGAACTCAAGCATAATTTATCTCAAGCCCAAAATTACATGAAGGAGGTGGCGGATCGCAAGAGAAGAGCAATATCCTATGAAGTATGAGACATGGTTTACATCAAAATCAGAGCCTATAAACTGAGAACATTAGCCAAGAAAGTGAACGAAAAACTCAGCCCTATTTCTATGGACCATATAAAGTGCTAGCTAGAGTTGGCAAGGTAGCTTATAAAATAGAATTGCCTCCCACCGCTCGCATACATCTTGTTTTTCATGCATCACAGCTGAAGAAAGCACTAACTTAGGGTTCGCCACCGCTCCTTGTTCTCGAAAGTCTTTTAGACAGCAAGGAATTGCAAGTTGTACCCGAGCTGGTAAAAGGATCTCACACTTTGATGAATGGAACACAAGAAGTCTTAATCAAATGGAAGGGCTTACCTGACTAAGAGAACACCTAGGAGAATGTCATCACAATTGTTAACCAATTTCCTGAGTTCCACCTTGAGGACAAGGTGGAAGTTGCAGGGGGGTAATGATAGACCCCGAGCATTTAAGACATACGTTAGGAAGAGGAAGGGTAAATCAAACCATGGCCACCAAACACATGTGGCTGTCACTCCGAAGGATCAGGAAGTGGGAAAGGAAGAGCAGCTACCATGCAGCATGAGAGAGGGAAAAGGTAGTTAAAAGAAGAGCGTGGTGCCACAGTCTGGGCATTCTGGAAAATTGATAAGTGGGTTGTGAGAGGGAGGCCAGTATCCCACTTTAGCTGGATTGGCCTAGCTATCGCTTGAGATGGGTGGAATCTCTCCAACAGCTGTTCACGAAACTCCATCCAAGACCTGAATCCTCCTCTTCCTTCCATCCATTGTAGCCAGTTCAAGGCTCTTCCATCTAAGCATACAGCTACAGCATCAACCTTTTCTCTATCTTCCACTCCATTGACTTGAAAGTAACGCTCAATCTTGAATAGCCATCCTAGAGCATCTTCTCCCACGAAAATAGGTAGTTCTAGTCTCCTGTACCTCCTTTCTCTCTCTTCTCTTGGTGGTTCTTCTCTTTCTCGATTCCTTGCTTCCTCTCTTTTGTTGGACCCCCCAATTGAAACATCCCTTCTCCTATTTTGGGCTAAAGCTTCCCTAATTTCCACAAAGTAGTCACGGATTAATTGTTCATTTCTACCATCCTTTGATCCATCCTCTATTCCATACTCTCTATTCTCCCTTCCATTCTGGTACTCTAACCATTCCTTGTCCTCAACCATGCTCTGAGGCCACTAATGAACAACCAAGCCGATAGACTGAAATTATGGACCCCAGAGGTCCTATTTCATTGATATATAACAACCAAACAGCAAAGAAATACACTCCAAAGCAATAACACAGTATGAAAACAAGTAACTAAGGCTATAATGCCTTCTGCAACAGCAACTCACGACTCAACACACTGGATTAAGTAAATAACAGCAAGGAACCCAAAGCATAATATTCAGAACCAATGACCTCCCCTCGCTGTGAGGGCGCTAGGACTCTCCCTTTACATCAATTATCCAAATTCTCCATAAAAATACCTCCTCTGTCAGCCATCCCTCTTTGTACTGAAAAGGCTGAGCAGCTCATTCCATGCACAACAAACTCTTTTTTACCCCTTTTTTTTACTAACATAGACTTCTTTGATTGGGGGCCCACAGGTTTCCTAGTCCATTATGAGACTCATAAACAAGGTCTGTGTCATTGCCAATCTTATAGTGGAAACCAAATAGTATATGATAGTTCTTGTGATTAAACTTAGTAGAATATTTCTTAGATTTTATAATTGAAACAAACAATAAAAAATGATCACAATTCATACTTCTGGGTGTGATGTGACAAAGTTGCAATGGTTTTAGCCTTTAGGTGGTATAGTGTTTAACTGGGATTTCTACTTGTTTTTATTTCTATCTTGACTTTGCATTAGTTTCTGGCATGCGTCATGTTTAAAGGAAACATTTAGTCATGGTGGCGTTAATAGGAAACATTATTGTGAGAGTCAAGGCATATATCTTCACATTTTACCTATCATGATTTATTTTGCACTGGAAAGTAACATTGAACAGTTTCATATGCACAGTTTGTATGAGCACTTCATCTTCCAGACCAACAATTGGTTCTCAGAGAACATCTCAGCAGCATTCAACTTACCAAATTCCTGCATCTGCTTTATATGAAGGTGCTGGTAAGGATGACGTTAATGCAACAATTGTCTTGATTGTGTTCAGATTTTGTACTCCTTTATTCTCCATTTCTCTATCAATTGACGAAGGTCGAGGTCTTACATTTACTCCTGATAAAACTAAGATTTGAACCACTTGGGGGACTCATTTCAGAGTTTTCTAAACTCTTCCCATGGACATGGTGTGCACTTTTTTTTAAAAAAAATTTATGCCATGTGTATATCTGTTGTAGATGAGCCTGGTGCATCATCAAATGCTGATTCATTAGCGCTAATGGAGTTCTACATGAAGAAAGCTGCACAGGAAGAGAGGATTAGACAACCCAAGCAGTCAAAAGATGAGATGCCTCCTCCTGCTTGTCTTCAAGGTTCATTTTCGCTTGTAATTGTTACTGGGTGTTCCTTGGTCTTGTATACATTTAGTCAAACCAGTTCCTATCTGTCAGTTCTCATTTTCATGGAATATCTTTTTTTGTTGAATAATCTTATGATTGCTTTGTCTTTTGGGGGAGACAGGTCCTGCAAAAAAGGGTCATCACATGGGTGATTACATCCCCCCAGAAGAACTTGAGAAGTTCATGGCTAATTGTAATGATGCAGCAGCACAGAAAGCGGCCAGGGAGGCTGCAGAGAAGGCTAAAATTCAGGCTGATAATGTGGGCCACAAGCTCTTATCAAAAATGGGTTGGAAAGAAGGTGCGGTGCGTCTTTTCCAGTCTTTCTTCTTTTCAAGCACTGGTGCTTTTGCTGCAAACACGCTCAAAATATTTGGTTTAAGCTTTAGCTGTTGTCTGTTGGCAATCTTTTAAATGATATGATTGCTTGTGCAAAATGAGTATTTATGTGGAATGTAAAACAAATGAGTCTTTTGGGGCGTGCCCGAAGTTTATGTTGTGTGGGTACCATAATTTCTTTGATTTCAATTTGAGAAACTGTTTCATATTTACTGTTTTATGATAATGATCCACTTTTCATTCCTTTTTGTGCTAATGAGTAATGATCATCTAATTCCAGGTGAGGGTCTGGGCAGCTCCAGGAAGGGTATATCAGATCCAATCATGGCAGGCAGTGTTAAGATGAATAACTTGGGGGTTGGGGCTCAGCAACCCGGGGAGGTGACTGCTGAAGATGATATATATGAGCAGTACAAAAAGCGAATGATGCTTGGTTATCGTTACAGACCCAACCCTCTGGTATATATCCTTGTTCCTTTTTGTTTTACAGAATCTACACCTTTGAGTGGTAATGTCTGAGTCACCGTAATTTGGTTGCCATTTGTCTCGTGTTTTGTTTTAACGGAACATGGTATCTATCCTTGTTCCTTTTAGTTTTACAGAATCGACACCTTTGAGTGGTATTGCCTTGAGTCATTATAATTTGGTTGTCATTTATATCTTTTGTTTTTGTTTTAACAGAACAATCCTCGCAAGGCTTACTATTGAAGGATGAAGCCTAGTGTGAAGTTTGTTGGGGAAAAAGGTTGTCTTTTACTATGTTGGACAAAATGATGTACTATAGCATTTTGTGAATGCGTGCTTAGTTGGGTTTTGCATTTTGTGAACATCAGTTTCTTTATTTTTTATGTTTGTTTATTGCTTAGTCTTTATTATGATCACAGTTTTTGCTAACTAATAATAATGTTGTAACTTTTTTTTTGTTGGTATTTTCCATTATCCTTTTTGTTCACTCATATGTTTTTCTTTTCCCCAGCTCTGTTAAGTTAAAAGCAAACATTCAATAGAGAAAGTTTTGTATAAATTTTATTTAGTAATTTTTAGTAAACTAAACGAGACAAATTTATATGTACAAGGGAGAAGTGAATTCATTGAAAAGTGATTTTCATGTATGTTCGTCAATGCTTTTCATTAGTGCAGTCTACTAAGATTGGAAAGTTAAGTCTACATAAAGATTTCTTATGAGGAATAAAAGTTTCAAAGAAAACTGCTGCTAAGTAATGTATTACAACTCCACAATTTAGTGGCACTTATAATAATTGGGAAGTTATTGATGACTAAAAAATCATAGTCTCTACATCTTCACATCGTCAAAATGAGTATTGGGTAATGGGAAGGCATATCCTGGCCAGTTAGCAGTTCTTTCTACCAAACACAAAAACAATAAAATAATAATAATAGTAATTGTGTAAGTAGCTGAAAGCTACCCGTAATGAGAGGCATTTGATAAGCCTAATAACATAATACTCTCTTCAAAAAAGTTTCATACTTTTCTGCTTTGCTTTTGAGTTTCGGTATTGGGAGACAGTAAGACATCAATAAAGATCACTTCTTGCATATGTAGACAACATATTCAATAATCACTCACACATAAGCTTTCGTCTTAGTGCTTGTTTGGCTCACCAAAGAGAAAAAAAGTATGGCATCAGTGTCCATAAATTGTATGTGATATTAAAGAATTCACCTTTAAATAATAATATAATTTTTTTGTTACGACCAAGAATTGTTTCTTTTATTAAAATTAGAACTAAAGATTAATTTTTTTAAAAATTTATTCAAATAAAAAATATAGATATTATCTCAAATATTAATAATATTCAAAATTTTAATAAAATGTCAAGCTATTTCTTTATTATAATTTTTTCAAGGAAATCAATTCTTAAATTTTTTTATAACATATATGCTTTAGTTGTAGCCCAGGTGCAGGGCAATTTTGGCAGTATGATAAGTTTGTAATAGCAACGAAACTTGTTGCCTTGGTGGAGTGGTAGGCATCTTTTTCTTTATACTTATGTCAACATTCTTATCATTCCCATTCTTATCCCAACTCCATTAGCAAAAACTTTTGTGTAGGCATGAACTCACCCTCTCATCTATAAATTACATACATAAAATCAATAATATAATTAGATTTTTTATATTCTATGTGATTCTCACTTTTTACCTGTGAGTCCCATAGAATAATTTCTGCTCCACTAAAGGGACAGCTATCCCATTAGCATGATATTTCAAATCAAATCAAATTCTTCTATTCAAATAGGAATGGGATCTCCTCCAATAATGGACTGGATGTATGAAACTCCTAAACATCCAATTAAAGAATTATGCACTAATACCATGAAATTTAAAATATCTAAAGTATAGTTTAAAATATTATGTCATATTTGATATAAGTATTTAACACATTAAATATGAGTCATCATGAGTAAGGCTAAATTTAGCCTCGATAATATTTGATATAAGTATTTAACACATTAAATATGAGTCATCATGAGTAAGGCTAAATTTAGCCTCGATAATAATAGGTATTATGAAGGCTTAAGCCTAGCCTTTGACCTTACTTAAAACTCAAATTATAAATTCAAGTTAGTATTATTTTTTAATTTTAAAGTTTAGGTCGTTCAGTATGGCCTTATTTAATACAAGAAAATAAATAATATATTATTATATATTAGATAAAAAAAATTATTATATATATAATAATGTCAAGTGAGATGGACCTTGTTTATAAATATAAAGTCTAAATCTAGCCCCATTTTAAAATAGAGCTTAAAATATTTGTTTAAGGGTCCTGTTTAGATGAATTTGTACTTTTTAATAAATATTTCAAATAGAAGTGTTAAATTAAAAAAAAATGATTATTTGGCATTTGTATATAGTTATACAGAAATAATTTTACTGAAAAAAATATTTTTGTACAGGTAAAATTTGTAAAATATTTTAGGATTATATTTGTGAATTTGTGGAATATGCTTTTTTCAAAAATTAAGATTCTTTGGCTTCTAAAAAAAGGGTAAAATTACTTTTTTTTAAAGTGCTTATTTTCAAAAGTCCAACCAAATGTCTATTGTGCCTGCTTTTATTTTTTGTTTTTAAAAAAAGTAGTTTTTTGTTAAAAAAAAAAAGTCCAACCAAATGGCTGTAAGTCTAGTCATTAAGTTTAAATACAAAGTCCAAGCTAGGATTCTTTTGCAAAAACTTTCTTAAATTAAAAAAGTTAGAAAATTGAGCCTTAAATTTTCAACTCTTTATATTTAAATCCAACCTTGGCTCTACCACAAAGTTTAAGGCTCAATTATTCAATTTCTATAGTTCATAAATATCTTGACAAAAAAAGTCATAATTAAAAAGTATTCTTACATTTTTCTCTTCAATTAAACAAAGTGAGGTAAAGTATCCACTATCCAGCCTATGAGACACGAATAGACTATCTTTTTGAAATATCAGAGATTGGTAGACATCCAATATTGCGGAGGCTAAGCTCTCCACTGTTCACAAATATACTCTCCACAACCAAAAGAAAATGTAACATTTAAATATAAATAATAATAAATTATTTAATTGTATGCTTTATTATTATATAATATTTTTAAATTTTAACATATAATATTAATACAATAATTATTTTAATTTCAACGGTTGAATAAATAAAAATTATATTTTAAAATAAAATATTAAAAAATATAAGTGTGTTAATTCTTATACCGATAATTTTTGTCCAAAATCAGTACATTTCTTTTCTTCAGTTTGGCGGCCATTGTGCAAGAGGCAAATGAAGGTTAAGAATAATCTCAGTGGATATGAGCATGTCTTATGTTAAGGATAACAACTTTAAATTAAATAAAGAAAACAAAAGGAATAGGAAAAATGGTGGCCTATCTCAAAATTTTAATTAGTAAAGATAAAAAGTAGATTATGAATATTTTTATCAAAAGAAAAAAAACTTTTTTTATATATATTCATTAAAAAAAATTTAGCTTATAAGGACAATTACTCCCACAAGCTCTAACGTGCATTTGCAAAAAAGCTTGCATATCATGCTTATCTCAAACAACACAATAAACAATAATTAGTACTTCATTTCTTTAACAATATTTTTTGGTCTCTTATTTGCATGCAATATCTAGAATTCTAGTAAAAAAGATTGAATAATATTAATTATAAAAATTTTATTTATAAATTATATACATGTAATTATATTTGAATTTAATAAAAAATTAAATAAGACTATTTGAATTCATATATAATCATTTGGATTATTTATGTATAATTTAAAAGATCTATCTGATTATGTAATATGAGTGGGAGAGAGAGAGATTATAATGATCCAATCAAGAAGATGTTAATTACTTTTCATGTGGAAACCTAATCTTATCTTTTAGTCTCCTAATTGTATTGAAGAATAGAGTGAAAAGTAGAAGCTCAAAATGCCGAGTGACTGGTGAAAATTGGCAGTATTAGGCGGCTGGTTTCTTGAACAAGAAATAAGAAGTGCCAAGATATTTTAATATTTTAGATATTTTAATCGTGAAATTTTACATCTTTTAATAGTATTGGAGATATTTGAATTTGATGATAGGATAGTATTTGACGTATTATCCAGGTATTAGGTTTCAACAAAAATGTTCATATGTGATAACGCACAAAATTTCTTAATATTTTATATGGTGTTGTTAAATTATATTTAAATGTATTAGTATATCAAAATGTTTTTTTATTTTTTCATTTTAAAAAAGAATCAAAATAATTTAAGAAAAAATTTTAAAAGAAAGCTAAAAAATTTTGAAAACAAATAATACTTAAAAAAAAGTAAAAAAATACAAACAAATTTTAAAAATATAAACAAAAACAATTAAATAAAAAATAAAACAAAAAAAATAAAAAACAAAACAAAAAAACACTCGAATGCACTTATACATGTGCATCCAAATATATCTTAAAAAACATCATTTATTTTAGTCATCTAAAAGAATATATTTAAATTTTTAAAAATTTAATTAATATTTGAAATTAAATATAGTATCTTGCATATATAAAAGTATTTTATATTATTATTTATCATATCAAATATGTATATATGAAATATTTTGATATCTCATATTAGTATTTTGACATGTATTATCAAATAATTTAATATATTTTTATTCATTCTATCCATGATGAGAAAATTGGATCAGACTGGTTGGTTCAACTAAAAAACCAGTGAACCGACTTGGTAACCAGTTCAGTTAGGGGAGAAAACTGGTCAACGCTAGTAAAAAATCGGCCAAAACCCACCAATTTTCCCTTTAAATCGACCAAAACCGGCCGGTTTACCCTTATACCGTTTTTTATTAATTTTTTTGTTAAAAATGCACATGTTAGGAATTGAACTCAGTATATCTTGATAAAGTATAATTCTTCCTCACCAATAAAGTAGATTGCATTTGTTAACTTATTTATGTAATGTAATATTTATGACTTAAAATTGATACAAAAGTGACAAAAAATGACTAATTCATCAAATATATTTAAAATATTTGTTATTTATTATGATAGATTATATAATATCTATAATATATAAATATATAAATTAAAAATATATTATTTAATTAAAATCCGGTTCGACCCTGGTTCGATCCCGATTTGACCCTAACTTGACCACTGACCCTTGGCCCTCTACCTCTACCGGTTCAATGACCCGTCCGGTTTTTAAAATACTGCATTCTATTTCCATAATTTTATATGAGATACTTTTTTAATATTAAGACAAAAAATCTTCAAGGCATTATATAATAAGTATATATTGTTTGTTTTTTATGTCATATATTTTTTAAAATTTTTTTTGAATTATTTAAGAATTATTGATATTTCTTATAGTATTCATTTAACAATTTTTTTAGAATTTATTTTTCTTATGTAAAAAATTTTAAAAATATATAAAAGTATTTCATAAAATTTTTAAAAAAATACATGACATAAAACATAATCAATTAATACTTAAAAAAATAAAAAATAAAAGTGCTACCTAAAAATGGGGTGGGAACAGAGGAACCACCTAATTATTAACTTATTATCTTTTACTTTTTGCATTAGGGCACTGCAGAGTGCAGAGTTCGAGCTCTATGCTGTTGGATCTGT
>JASKGM010000007.1:1843702-1870601 GCA_034509205.1 Ceratonia siliqua
ACTGGAAAGTATGAATTTGGTGAGGTGAACAAAGAGGCTGAGAAACAAAATCTCTCCTCTGGCTGTTACCATGGAAGGGATTGGGAACACTATTAATTATATAGAAGCTTATTAATTCAAATGTGTCTTTTAAGTTATATTTAAATATATCAGTGTGTTCACGTATTTTTTATTTATTTTTTAAAAATTTTTCTCTTTTTTCTCTTTTTTAAGCATTTTGTTTTAACTTTTTTTAAATTTTAAATTCTTTTAATTTTTTTTAAATATAAAATACAAAAATAAAAAAAAAACACTTAAATATATCGGTACATTTAAATATAATTTAACAAACACTTAATTAGTACAAATACTTCATTCCAATTTCCTTTAATACTAAGAAGGGTGTCATTTGAACTTATGTTGATGTACTGGTACAAATAACTCTTTGTTAATTGAATTGGAAAAGTAAATTAGTTGAGACGTTTGATGTTTTAAATAATTAATTATATTTAATATGTTTACATTTAATATATTATTATTTAAGGTATTTGATATTATTATTGATAATAGAATGTAATCGAATAACATTACTTTAGACCATATCTTATATATATAACTTTAAATTTATAAAATTTTACATCATACTAATTTTAATTTTATTAAATTTTATAATA
This sequence comes from Ceratonia siliqua, assembly GCA_034509205.1. Lineage (NCBI taxonomy): Eukaryota > Viridiplantae > Streptophyta > Magnoliopsida > Fabales > Fabaceae > Ceratonia > Ceratonia siliqua. The sequence continues at coordinate 1,844,356 of JASKGM010000007.1, forward strand.
TGTTAATATTTTAAATATAATAATACCTTATAATATATCCGGACCCTATACCATAACATCAAAAATATTATAATATATCAAATGACTCTTAAATTAGCTTGGACACAATTTGACTATAATAAGTTTTTTTATTATAATATTATATTTGTAATTATTTAGAACAATATATATAAATTTATATACAACTATTAAAAATAGGTTATAAAATTATTAAATTAATCAAAAATTTTATTAATTTTTTGAAGCAAAAGATTTTGTTTTTCTTAATCTCATAATACCAAGTATGAATGATGAATTTTTTTGTCAATAGAAAAGCAAAACGTTAAATCCTTAATGTTCAGCTCATTTTGTCACTTAGTGATAAGGAAGGTGACATTTTTTTTAAGGAAGGACTCGAAGGAGGGTGATACTTAAATTATGTTTGATTAGCCAATAAGAATTATTTGTATTTAATTAGATTAAAAAATAAATTAATTGATATACGTTGAATTTCATTCATCTATACTATTATATATAGCACTAATAGTTTTGGCGTCAATCTGTTAATAATTACTCAAATAAAATAAAGCTCTTTTTTTATTTCTAATATAAATATAAAATATAAAAAATTTATAATTTATAATAATCACTTATTAAAAAAAATTTTCTAATTTTATAAAAAAATACAGTAACTACTAAAAAAGGAAATTAATCATTAATATTATTAACATTAATGCTAACAAAACAAAAAGAAGAAAGAAAACATAAATTAAGTGCACAATTTGAATATTAATAATATTATCTTAAAGGGATTGACCGACTCAGGAAGGGATGTGGCCCGCGGGAGCGTTGAGGCTTGGCAAGTTGAGGGGTTCCATTTGTTAAGCAAATTGGGTGCCTTTTTCTGCCTTTTGCTTTTGTCTGTGAACTGTGATTGATTCCATTTCCAAACCGCCCAGGAGGAAAAGGGTAAAATGGGAAATACCGGGTAAACGGAGGCTGGTGGGAGGTCCAAATTGGGGGTGAAATGGTGACAGGTGACAGGTGACAGGAGACAGGTGACAGGGGAGAAGGGAGATTAGGCCGCCCCATCTGACTACCACACCACACCACACCACACCACACCTCTCCTTTTCCCAGACGTCCCTTTCGTCCTTCCCCTAATCAACACCTTGGCTCTACACGTCTCCGCCTACACCTTCTCTGTTAAATCTCCTCTTACTATTCTCCTTCCCGTCCTTACTCGTTCTTTCAAAAAAAATACTTTGAACAAATCTTTTTTTTTTTATATATTTTAATTTATAATCTCACTCGTTTTGTGCTTTGAAGCACGAGAGAAATTATTTGGAACCAACTAATACGTTTATGCAAAACGCCCTTTTTCTTCATTTAGTTCAGCAACCCTTGCTCCACTATTTCCATACATGGAAAATGAACAATCTCGCATCAAATTCTCTTCTTGCTCAACCACACATGCCCATTCAATGCACCTGAAGATACATGATTTATCGCAAGATGTATACATATCAAGATTTGATTATGTTAGTGATTAATATAATCAATTTTATTAAGATTATTTATGTTGTCTATTTATTTTGAATGTTTAAAATGATTTTTTTTATTTTTTTTATGTTACAACACTTGTCACATTAATCGTTTAAAGTGAATGAACAATGATAATCTTAAAATGAAAAAAGCATCAATTTTTTGTTCTATTTATATTTTTTTTATAAATTTATCCAAACAACCTTCTATCTTTTTAAACAAAAAATACATATTCAAACGGGCCTTATTGGCCTAGGGAGATGAGAATGACAAAACTTCAATGGTGGTCATTCTTTCTCCACACACCACAAAATCAAGGTATCAAAGGAATTTGAATTCCATAAAATTACAGGTAAATTCTAGTGCTGGACGGTCAAGATCTTTCAACAAATTTTTTTTTTAAATTTGTCTTGAAAAATATGCCGCACAAAAAATAAAAAAAAGAGCATCATTTAATCTTGACCGTCCAATGCGTATTGGATGATCAAGATCCAATTAGATTTGGTGAAGTCACCCCCTAATTTTACCAAATCCATATCAAAGACATTTCCCTACAAATACATTTTTCAGCATAAACAATGTCTCATTTATGTTTTAATTTAATGGTCAAAAGAGGTACCATTGAAAAATATTAATGTCATTAAACACTATATGAAAATACAATGTACTATGCGAAACCATAAAATAATTTATTCTATATTTGAAAATATTATAGAAAAATTTCAAAATTTTAAATAATTTTAACATATTACTTTAAAATAATAGAACTTAAAAAAATCATAAAATATGAAAAAGATCAAGAAAGAAAATTTATCTAAAAGATTTAACATAAGAAGCTAAGAGCAAGTACACTCACTCGCTTTTGTTAAATATCTTCAAAGGAGCTCAACCCAAGCTGTCCTAACTAAGATCATGTCCCTCGGTTTGGGAGAAAGGCCTCCTACTCATAATCCAAGCCCAGCATCTGGTTTGTCTACATGTAAAGCCCACACTTAACGGGCTTTCTAATAAGGATAGGCCCAACTAATATTTGCCTACTTTTATGGACGGTCATCCAACCTGAAAAATAAAAATCCAAATATATCCCTTTTGCTCTTCCCTGCTTCATTAACCGACTCCTATTATGGGCCTGGGACGTCAATGATACCCTAGCCCCATTGTATTTAGGGTTTCAAACAATCATTCTCGGATCATGCTGGACCCAGAAAACTAACCAAATGGCAGAATAAAGGTCTTAAACCTATGAGCCTATCGGTTCATAGACTCGGAAATTTTGATGCTTGTTAGGGTGAATGTTTTAAAATGGAACCACTTATTAAATTAGTGAAGGCATGAATTATAAGTTAATGGTTTAATTATGATTAAATTGTGATTAAATTAAATTTAAATTAAATAATAATTTTTTAATTTATATATTATATATATAATATAATGTATTATATATAATAATTATTAATTAAATAAACAAATAAAAATACTTATTTGAAATGACTAATAATTATTAATAAACATTAATATATTAAAAATATTATTAAATAATTCTATTACAAATAAAATAAATTAAAAAATTTTCATAACTTAATATTTAATAATCAATTTAGATTACAATAATGTTATATCATGTAATTTATTAGATTTATTAGAAAAAAAATAAGAGAAAATTCTTATATAAGAAATGAATATGCAAAAAGTATTGAGTTTAAATATAAAAATTAATCCACTTAATAAACGATAATTATTTAAATAATAATGTGTTTTTTTTTATTTTATTGGTTAAAAATATTAAAAATAAAATAAGATATTGCATTATTTTTTGTATTTGACAATGGCATGTCAAATCGTTATTAATGATACCCACTACCCACCTACTTTTCCTTTTCTTTTATTAATTAATCAATTTAGCCTTTTCAGATCCTCCAATTCCTTCCAAGACGTTCTATACACCCCCAAGCCGCTTCATCGTCTTTGGATTCTTCCCTTTCCTCGTCTCCTCCCCCTTCCTCTTCTTCTAGTAGCATTTCTTTTTTATATTTGTCTCTCTTCTTTACCCCTTTAGTTCATGCATCTGTTTTCACTGAGTAAGAACGACATGTGGGTTTTAAAAAATATATTTCAAGGAGATCAAGATCTACATTTTGTGTAGTTAAACTCATCTTTAAGTTTGTGGGTTGAGTTTCACTCTTTTTTTTGTTTGTTTTCTTTAGAATTTTGATTTTCTTCCTTCGTTTCCATCGTCCTCTTATTCTACTTCCATGATTTGAGTTATTTCTATTTTCTTCCAAAAATTGATGAATGGGAAAAGCTAACAAAATTGATCAATTTTTTGGTTGGATCCCGATTCATCAATTTTTTTACCGGTTCTCTGATTCTTTGATTTTTAGGGTGTTTTGGACTGACCAAGTATCTAATTTTCAGTTCAGTCGATCGGACTGACCAGTCTGATTTTAGTAACAATGATTATAACAACTGTTACACTAATGCAATGATTGATGATTGATTAATGTGAGTTTAAATTAAGTCAGAATCAAATAAAAAAAAATCATAAACTCATGCATTTATTTACAAAAGAAGATTTATATAAAAATTATACAATTTCAAAAATATAATATTTACACAATAAAATTGAACCAGACATTAATAATCAAGTGAAGAGATCAAAGTTATTGGTTCAACGGTTCAATCAATCAATTTTTTGTTATTAAAATTTAATTTAATTTAATTTTAACAAAATATTATATAAATTAAAATACAATTATATTAATGCATAATAGTATTATAAAGCTTACCTTAAAATATTATTTATGTATAATTGAATATAGTATCTATCAAGATATAAAAAAATAGTTATCTCCAAAATTAATTTATAAATATAATTATAAAAATATTATTAATTTATAATAAATAATAATAATATAAAAGGTTAGTCCCTAGTTAAATTATTTCGAGGTCATATGGGTTCACCATTTCAATCGCCGTGTTAAATTGCTTTGTACTAGATCAATCTAATTATATAATTTGTAATTTTATTTTTAAGAATTATTTTAAAAATGTTCAAGAACATAAAAACAAAAATATAATCGAAGAGCACATACAATTATTATTTGTCTTCATTTGTTCGTCTAAAAAAATCGATTGATTTATTATTTGACATTTTCAATAGGGCTTATTTTAATTTTCCCCGGAGGAAACTATATTAGGGAGCTTGGCTTCCTTCTGTATCCACTACCTCTTTTTTTCCAAACGGGCAAAAGCATCTCGTAAATAGCCATACATATATATATAGACACAACACTAATCCCAATCCCCATCACCATCTCGATGGTATTGTATTGCTAGGGTACACACTAACCGACTATATTAGCTTCCAAAATCCTCTCGTTTGCCGATTCCCTCAGTCCCCTTCCCGGCTATACGGAACGCTGAGGGGGTTATTTTCCGTTAATGCCCGACACCTTCGTCTCGGGTAAATTTTCCGTCACTTTCAGCAGGAAATTCCATCAAAATATTATCTTTCCGATCACTTTCGTGGAAGATTTTGATAAACTTTATTGGGTTTGTTAGGGTTTGGATGCATCGCGATTTTGGTTGAGTTTTTGTATTTTCTTTGGTTTTCAGATAACTGTGGATGTAGACGCTGGTTAGGGTTTTATTAACTCTGTATGTTGGGATTGGAGATGGGGAGCGTGGATCGGGCCGATGATCGGACATTCAAGGCAGATTTCACGGATGATGGAGTGGCAAAGCTGAGGGAAAGAGTGAACGAGAAGCTGAAGGAGTTCATGGGGGATTACACTGATGACACTCTTGTGGTACGAGCTTTTTGTCTCGCTTGTGAATTTTGTGCATTTGTAGAACTTATCGATCTGGGTCATCGTACAGTACTTCATTGTCCGGGATATTCTATCAACTGGGTTATTGATTGCCTTATAGAGCAAAAACTATATTCTTTACGTGGGTTGGCTCATTGTTCGTATTACTGTATTTTATTTAACATCCTGCTTAAATAAAGCCTGACACGGTTATGCCTTCCGTGCCAACCGGGGAATGTCACTCGTTGTCCAAGCATGGACCTCCTATAGGTCTCAAATTATGAATATGACTTCTTGTAGCCCCGTTTCTTTTTCTCTAATATAATTTGGTGAAAATGAACTAGGAGTAAATCTTTGCCTGACTATCACTACAACCATTTTCGGTTTCAAGTGGAGTTAAAGATGCTTGTGGAAACTGATGTGAATACTGCAGGAAGGTTGCCTCATATGAACAAATGGTCATTTTCCTTTAATGAAGGAAGTGTTACAGTTTCTAAATATTTTTTATAATATGAGCTTACCTAGGATTGAATGATGAGAGAAGGACATGTGTAGAAAAATCCCAATAAAACATGACTAGAATGGGTAATCATAGAATGTTAGAAGTCTGAACAAACATAAAATAGATAATTAAATTTGATAATAATAGAATTATGGGGTTGTTGGTTGTTGTAAAAGCGAAATAGAGATTCAACTGACTCAAACTTCTGTTCATAAGTAGCTTTTCTACTATGATTTATGCCTTTATGATAACTCTTAAGTGTCGCTTTTTCATCTAAGTTGTAGGCGCCAAGGCCACTTATAACATAAAAAGTGAAGGCTATCATCTGTAATGTGTTTGAAAATCTGATACAGGTTTGAATGCATGAAAAGTTCCTTTTGATATGTGCTAAAATGATTTCATCCTGATGGCCCTTCTAGTTTTTATTTCTATTACATGGAAACTTGATGGTGATATTGTATGGCACATGCACACACCCTTGGCAAGCACATAATTAATGAGTTTCTTGCATTTATGCTGTAAATTGTATATATGACGTGAAAGTGATGAAACACACACACTTCCCCTTTGAAAATTATAAGTAACTTCTGTATAAATGGTTTTTGTATCATATATAGACACACATGTGAAATTATAGATTGATGAGTAAATAATCTATTCAACAACATATTTTAGCATTACATAAAGATTTAATGCATATACAAAAATTGCAGTTCAGAACAATTGCTAAATAAGAAAAATTCAGTGGATGGTTCAACTTAATGAGACACAGTTGAAAGCACTGGTTGTCTGTGTTTTCACTTTTCAGGAGATAATATGATTTTCACAAAATGTGAGCCTTTGGCTTTTTCTGGTCACAGAGTGCTGACACTTTCTTTTGTTTGGCTATTTAGACAACAGCAACAAATGAAGCTAAATTAGAGCCCAGCTTGGGAATTGTAGTGGTTATACTTGGGGTGTATAAGTTGGATTCAAGTTGGTTTTCGACTATGATTTGGATTTGAGTACATATCTTTGGTATCGTTGCATCTAATGGGGGTTGGGTTCTAGGAGCGTGTATGGTTAAAGAAACTAAATTGGAGGACACGGATGAGATGGCTTGATGGTTTGAATTATGTGGGAATTGGGATTCCAGATTCAAGGATTGGGAGTGCTGGCCATCTATTGGGGCCTCAAGTAGTATGCTATAGATGTTGGACAGTAGAGACTACTAAGGTTGACTCACTTAATGGAAATTTTCCTGTTTCTGTTTTTTTTTTTTTATAGTAGAGGTAGGGATTGTTGGTGGTTCACCTTGGTTTAGGGTCCCACGAGGTGTAGGTTACTTTCTCTTTTCTAGGAGAAGTTGAGTTCTATATGGTTTTTGTGTTCCTTGTTGGTGTTTGGGGAGTGATTTCAATGCTAAGAGGTTTCTTAATGAAAAATTAGCAGGGGCTGGGTTTTTTTTTTATTATAGTCTATAGAGAATATTGCACCTGTAACAATGAGGGATATGATGCCATGAATTTTCCTTTTTAAGTGGATAAATCTTCCTGTGTGTGTGTGTATTGCTTTGTCCCGACCATTTGTAAGATTCTATCTGTAACTTTGTAGGCATCAGGGTATATTGTATACTATAGTTAGGGTCCTTATATGTTATATTCTTATACATGTTAGATGAATGAGGAGCTTGTTCTTTGTTTTTTAGATAAGTCATGTGTGGAGGAATTAATAAGTGAGTAAAGGGAATTCACTTGTGAACATTGCCATCTGAACGTGAAGCAATCTATTGATTCAATAAATCCTTCTGTATATATATATATATATAGAGTGTGTGTGTGTGTGTGTGTGTGTGTCTTCTATTTGATACGTATTCATTTTTTAAAACTTCCCTTTACAACCTTCTCTAAATATATATGATCAATGCTGTTATCTGATGGAGGACTTTTAGTTTATTCCGGTCATGTCATATTGAGATTCCTTTTCAACTATATATTTTAATCTTATAACATTGACTTTATATAATGGATTTGACTTCTGGAGGGTTTTAAAATTTTTCATTAAAAATGTAAATTGAAGTTCTCCCTATTCTGTGGCAGGAATATGTTATTGTGTTATTGAGGAATGGTAGGCGCAAAGATCAAGCGAGGAATGAGTTGAATGTCTTTTTGGGGGATGACAGTGATTCTTTTGTATCCTGGTAACTTTTGTTTAGTTCCTTTGACAAATCAATATAATATCAGTGTAATTGCAAGCAATATAGTACTTAGACCCATAATTGCATGTACTAATTCTTATGTTTGTATTGTTAACAGGCTGTGGGATCATCTGGCTTTGAATTTGGATTTGTATGTACAACCTAAAGAGTTGCAGGATGAGGCTCTCAAAAGAATTACACCAGAGGTCCAAGCTGGAGGTGATGGTTCTCAGCATTTAAATTCAGAGTCAGAAAGAGGAAGGTCTCATAAGTTATCTAGAAGTCGGCATAACAAAGATTGGAAAGGATTAGTGAGGGGAGAAGCTGAACCACCTCCTCTTCGGAGCTCTGAGGTTGACAATAGTCACAATACTCATTTGGAGGAAAAAATCCAACCTAAAATCAGTCATGGTCAAAGGTTGCCATCTTCACCTTCGGTTCGGAGGAAAAGGGGCCGTCCTGATGAACAACAGAAGACGAAGGTTTGAACTGCTAAAATATTTTCTTGATTAATATAATGTCTCTACTCTTAGAATAATTTCTGTAATGGAAATTCTTTTTGGTGTTTCAACACTAATCATTAGTTTATTACCTAAGGGAATATAAGTGAATATGGTACTATAATACAACTGAGGGAGGATCGTAATTGCTTTGATTATTTTGTTTTGACTGGATGTTAACACTGTGTTCTTGCAATTTGGAATATTGCTTAGATTGACAAAAAGATGTTAAAGATTGATGCTTTGAATACAACTCTCTTACTTTCCTTGTTGGGCTTTTTTCCTCTCAATTTTTGCTTTTAATTTATTAATAAATAAAGAAGTACCTCTTGATCCTTTGCGTTCAAACTTCTAACTTATAAGGAATTTTGATAGAGGGACGCAGTTCCACAATTAGCTATCAATGCTCCTCGTCGGCTACTTCAGTTTGCGGTGCGAGATGCAGTGGCAACTTCAAGGCCATCTAATTCGGGCACACCAGTGGAGCCCTCCTTGAAGCGTCTTCGTTCTGTAGTTTCTACATCCTCTGGTGATTCATCTTTGGTTGAACGACCTCAGCGGATACAGCCTGTTTCTAGGGCGCCAGATCCCATGGCTACAGTGATTAAGGCTGTGGCTGAAGCTGCTGAAGACGTGATAAAGTTCAAATCCTCAGGAAGTGTATTTGATCGACTTGGTCGTGGTATGAATCCATCAGATGGTAGCTGCCAAATTGAAGATGATTACCAAAATCGGGAGCAAAACCAATCACTGTATCTTCAAAGAACAGACTACAGCGGGCAGTTTGCTGCGAATATGACTATGTTGGAACATGAAGCTGATTTTCCTTCTGATTCTACTTCAGATAATGAAGGGTTTGATGATGTTAATGTCATGGGTCGTAGGGTTACTGGTGCTTCTAAGATTGGCTCCTCTGGTGGAAACAGGGATGACGATTCACTGATGGTGCAGTATAGTGTAGCGAAGAATGCTGATGATGGTATGCATCGAAAACAGAATAGAGATCATGAGCAACCTGCGGCACCTAACACTTCTCATAAGATAGTGAATATTTCTGTTAATGTAAATACTTGGAAGCCACCGCAATATCAGGAACCAAGAGAGGTTGCAGAAGTAGATGGTCATAAAAATTTAGACAGTGAAACAGGGGCTCCCAGATCTGGCCCTCGACTGATGAAGGCGAACGCCAACACTGTGAAAATCAGTAATGGGAATGTGAGTTATTCATATGTGCATACAATTTGATGAAACTTGAGAATCTATTAAAATTAATAAAAAAAATGTGCGCAAGCTTTTAGTTATTGCTAATTTTCATTGATATTATGACATTTAACAGGCTAACACTACTTTTGATGTTCAAAAAGAGTCTCAGAAGACACACTTATCTACTTCTGGTGAGTTCTAAATCCTCTTTCACGGAAATTCTTCCTGCTCCCAATAGAAACATGTGAAAGTTATATTTCTGGCCTAAGACATTTGAGTTACAAATTTTTCTGTGTATTCTTTACTTTTTGGTTGCTTTTGAAGACTTAGTAGATTATCACCTCTTATCTATTTTAAGGTAGATAGTTTTATTTCATCTTTTGTGTTCTCAGGTTCTAGTGCTGCTGGTCGACCTATAGAGGATGCTGATTCCAGAACCATTTTTGTTAGCAATGTAATGATTCTCGCTCCTTTGTTGTACGTGGGGGAGGTTAGGCTCCTAGGATAGGTTGGATTTGTTCATTTACTGAAGTTGTCTAGTATTAATTGTCTCAGGTTCATTTTGCTGCCACCAAAGATAGCCTGTCTCGGCATTTTAATAAATTTGGAGAAGTGCTAAAAGTGATTATAGTTACTGATGCAGCGACAGGGCAACCAAAAGGGTAAGATGTTTCAGATGTTGGTCTGTCTTGCTCATTATGTGTCCAGTCCATTTTGTTTGTGACTCTATTGATTCAAATTCCTTGAGCAGGTCAGCTTATGTGGAGTTCATGCGAAAAGAATCATCAGATAATGCATTATCCCTGGATGGCACTTCTTTCATGTCACGGATTCTTAAGGTATTGACCACTGATTGGTACTTTAGCTGTCCAGAGGCTCTTCATCCCATTTTCTGTTGGTTTGCTTCAGGCATTTTTCTTCATCTTTCTTTTTCATTTTAGTGGATGAGATTTTTCTTTGTACCTTTTTTCCAAGAAGTAATTAGCTATTTTAAGTCATGATAAGCTTTTAATTGTCACTCATTAACTTATGAGCAATGCTCCTAATGAACTATTATACAATTTGAGTGATTCTAGCAGGAAGATGTGAAATAAATGGAAGACCTTTGCAAGAAGGATTTGAAAAATGGCTTGTTCAGTTTTCTTTAATCATCTTGTTATATTTATTTTGCCATAGGATAATATTGATTACATGGACTTATAGAAACTAAGTTAATTATTTAGTGAAGGACTGCAATGTACTATTGGAGGATTATTTGTTTTCCATTACATAGACGTGTTTGATTTTCAATCATGCCCTTCCTTCTGATTTTTGAACTTCTTTGGAAAGATTATGATTTTCTACGGTGTATGTGTTGTTTTCTTTTTTCTTTTTCTTTTTCTTTTTTTTGGGTGGGGGGATTGTTAAGTATTTAAGATTTGGAATTCTTTACAGTTTGTTCTCTTATGTAGTATCCATTTTTCTAAGGGCTTGTGTGGGGTGGGAAAAAGACATAAACCATTGTTTGATTGTGTTTTCATCAATGGAGTGAGGTGGGTTAGGATGGGTTCCCAACCCCTCCTAGCCCACTCCACACCTCAATTTTCAAACCCCTCCAAATTGGGGTTTGGGATGTTTTGGATGTTTTGGATTATCATTATTAATTTAATTACTGTTTTACTCTTATTATGCAAAAAAGAAATAATATATAAGGGTAATTTTAGAAAAGAATTAATCCACCCCATTAATGACCATTGTAAACATCCAAACAATGGAGTAGTTAACCTCCCCCTTTCCACTCCATTCCATCCCACGCCACTCTATTAATGACCACTCCACTGCACTGTACTCTTTTCTTCTTAAAACTCCCAAACAGGCCCTAAAATTCTCCTTTACCCATAAATATTGTACTCTTGTCTTTTGATCTTTTTATGGATGTCCCTAATTTTGCTCAGTTTGGCCTCCTTGACTATACTTAATGAAGGTTGTACTCATGGTTACTAATTTATTTTGCAATTACTCTTCTTTGCAGGTTGTGAGAAAAAGTGCTGCGCAACAAGAATCTGCTGCTCCAACAATTGCATGGCCACGCATAGTTAGGGGTTCTCCATTTCCTTCTGCTAGGTTTTCCAGAGCTCCCTTTCCAAGAGGTATTCCTGGTGCATTTTGGCCACGGCCCCCAATTAAACTTGGTGCCAGGAGCTTGCAATGGAAGCGGGATGCTCAGGGTACTCCACCTGAAAACGGTGCTTCTTTAAATACCAGCAGTACTACTGTACCTGCTGCTCGCGGTCTCACCTACGTCAGAACAGAATCTAAGCCAGAAGGCAGCTTGGGTGCCATGTAGTTCAATTCTTAGACTGATGGAAGACTTAAAAAGTTTCATCGGTGGCTTAATGACAGTTGGCCCCAAAAAAATATAATCAAGAGTTATCAATGTAAGGAGACGTCTGGCTTAATTTTTGGAATATTATTCTTCTGTACGTTGTGGGAGGGGTAGTAAAGGAAGCATGCCTACATTTTTCTTTGGCTGGTAAAGCTACACATGGGAAGGGCGTGGATTTTGATGGAATGGAGATGAGAAGAATGTAATGGAAAATAGTTGGGGTCTTGATATTATATGTTCCTCCAAATATTATCCATGGAGTTGAATTAAAGATTGTGGATAGGGTGGCCTTACATGGTCTTTTTTGTTTTGGGATAGTCTCTTGTTTTGGATCTTCTACTTTGGAAATGTTATTGGTGAAAAGAGAAATAAAAAAGGGGGAAAAAAGAAAAGAAAAAGGTTGAGTTGCATAAAACTGTATTACTTATCTTCATTGAAGGGGCATATATATTTAGACACTATTTCTTCCTGTGTTGTCCTTGTTTTTTTTTAATGGTTAACTTCCTGTATTGTTTCAGATGTTTCAGATGTGTTATTGCAGCTATTGAATCGGTTTTCTTGCTCAAGTTTAGATATTTAATTGTGGGATGGTTGAATGCCAGTGAAGGTTATCTGTTGAGTTTAATTGGGAAGTAGTCTCTTGTCCTGTGATTTTCCCCTCCTAAAGTGGAAATGGTATATAAATAAAGGATTAATGGCAATTGCAGCTAACTTTAAGGTCCAAACTCTCACTTTCTTTCTATTTACTAATAAAAAAAAATTATAAGTGAAGTTTCATTTCTTTAATCACTCTCCAAGCGGAAAAACATGAAATAAAGCATTTTAAAACTTACATGTATCATAGCAAAATGTTTTCCTCAGTTCCGAAAAGCATGCATATACCAATTACCAAGCACGTCTGAAGGTCAATGTCATTTCAAATTTATGCATTCATCGATATCCTAGTACCCCAACTAATTGGATCGTAGCAAATACATTATTTGAGTAAATCCAAACTGGATTCTGTCTTTTATTGTAAATTTCTAGGGACATGAGGTATGAAGGAAAATCTAAATCGAAATCCATATATGGTTGGTGATTCTGAATGCCAAATGGGGGGGCTCATCTGGAAAATACAGCGAATAACAGTCCAGCCGATAAGCCAGCAATACAAATGAAGGAAACCCCACGAATTCGAACAAAAGAAAGATTCAACTGCTTGGCAACTTGAAGCGTCAGTGTCAAAATCTGCAACCTACCTTGCTCTTCCATCTTGTTAAAGAAGTACATAGCCTTCAACGATTGACGCAGCGTAAAAGCCAACGAGAACGGGAAAGCAAATGCCAAAAAGCTCTGTATTGAAACCTCTGTAATTGGGGAAGAACGAGTGATGAAAGTGATCCAAGCTCCAAGACCCAGCTGAACCAGACCCAGAACAGCCACTGCCTTGCTTAAACCATAGATGTTCTTCATCATCCTCTCAAGGACTTCTCGGGTTTCGTTGGCCAAAGATGATAGGTCTCGTTCAACAGTTGGCCCTTCAATTTCTTGGTGCTTAAAATCAGGGTTTTGGCTAGGGTATGGATTCGTAGGGTTTTCAGGTTTATCAGACTCTGATGATGAATCAATGGTAGGGTTTTCAGGTTTATCAGACTCTGATGATGAATCTTTAGTTGAGAAAAATCTAAGTTTTTCAATTGATGACCAGCTAAGAAAAGGGCTTCTCGAATTTACATTGGGAGTTGAGCACGATCTTACAAAATTAAGATCCAAATTATTGGGTTTCTTACCAAACAGCCTCCCATGGTTCATCAAGTGAGGGCTTTGATGAGCATTTTGTGGTATCATGGAGCTTGCAGTTGAATGCGAGAGCCATAAATTTATGGACTTTTCATCTAACAACCTATTGGTAGTTGAACCTGTGAGTGATCGACGGGAATCAAGATTGAAATGTAATGGTCCTCCACTTTTTGGTGGATGAACTTCAGAACTGGGTTTTGCACTTGTGTTTGAAGGCGTTGATAGTGAAGATTGTGCCAAAGTGAAAGTCAGAGAAGAAGAATGATAAGGTTTTAGCAGCCTAGAGCTTAACCTTCGTGAAATCATGGCGGCCATTAGTGCCCAGGTCTCAGCAGACTTCGCCTTCCACTGACAAAGATGCCCTAGTAGTTATAGACAGGAACATGTACATAGACTATAGTGCCCGACTTATCCTTTAATTCAAATTTGGGTCGGATCAAATGCGTTTTCCCAGCCCAATCCCCTGGAAGCGGTTCAGCATGGTATGGGGCTTGGCTAATATCGGATTGAATTCGTGGCCCAGTTCTATGTTCATAAGTTTCTTTTAGTTAATTTTCGGAATTGAACTTATAAAAACAACTTTAGTATTACTTAAGTTATAAGTTCATTGTTTAAGTTCATAAGTTAAGCAAGCCATTAGCCCACCAAGCAATATATTACTTTTTAAATAACCAAAAAGTAAATAAAAATAATCAAAATCTCATTTTTTTTAATGAGCTAAGGGGTTAATAAGCAATAATAAATTATCAAGTGCTTTTCAAATAAGCATAACCATAAATAAAAAAAAGTATTTACTAAGCTTCCGCCTCACAAGGGGAGGTGGTGGGTCCCACGAAAAATGTAGAGCCCACCAATTGGATCTACTGTTCATTGTAAGAGACTATAATGTAATATATTATGTTTTAATAATTAATATTTTATATCAATATTTAAAATATGATAATGATATCAAACTCCTCCCAATATTTCCAAATAAAAGTCTTATCAAAAAAATCCAACAAAAAAATCTGGAGCCCAAGTTTAGAGCATAGCAAATTAAAAGATGCATGCTACTTTAATAGTTTTTTTAATAATTTTTTTAAATAATTAAAAATAATTTTTTTTAAAAAGAAAAAAGAAATATTTTAAATTATTTCTTAACATACAAATTATAAAAAAATAAAAATAAAAATGTTACGAGTATTACTACTTAGCATATTAAAAAAAGTTCATGATCACATTTACTTATAAATATTAAATAATTATTTAATTCAAAATAAATTAAAAAAGACTCACCTCTTCTAACTGAATTCCTACATTAACCAACTAGGTTGGTATAGGGGTATGCATAGTTTAGTTTAATTCGGTTTCGAACCAAATCGAATATCGAACCGATCAAATACAGATGATTTGATTTGATTCGGTTATTTAATTTATTTTGTTAAAAACCGAATCGTTATTTAGTGGTTTGGTTTAATTTGGGTAATCGGTTTTAATCCTAAATAATAATTATTAACATATAAGTAAAAAATTATAAATATTAAATAATATATGTAATTATAATTATATAAATTTTATTATATAAATTTATATAGAATTATATTTAATATATATATATATATTTAATTAATTATATATATACAGTTCAGTTAACCGCGATTTTGAAAAAAACAAACCATCAAACGAATCGTGTATGATTCGGTTATAATACTACTTAACCGAACCGAATCACCTAATAATCGATTTGATTAATTTTTTTTTCGGTTAGGTTTAATTTGACGATTTAACTGATCCGTTTGTAAAAATATTTTATATATCTGCAATTAAATCACGTTTGTTATATAATAATAGGGCTTTGTTACAGCATTTTATTGTTATTATCTTATTTTTTATAATTTTAATTTTAAGAAATAATTTTAAAAAATAAAAGTAAGTAATTCTTTTTGATTTTTTAAAAATTTGTATATTATTTCTTAAAATAAAATTATAAAAAAAGAAGTAAAATGCTATTGTACGGAATGATAAAAAGCACCGGAAACTGCCTACCCTTTTTGTAATTGCATTAAAAAAGCTCTCACCCAACAATAATTGAGCATATTTCACTTCCTTCAGATCTAGCTTCACTTGCCAAAAAGATGGACGCTGTAGCTGGAAAAGTCGTTGATGCATTGAGCTCTCTGATTAAGGAAGAGTTGGGATTGTTTTGGAATTTCAAAGATGATTTAGAGAAGATGAAGAGCACTGTGTCTGCAATCGAAGCTGTACTTGGGGATGCAGAGGGAAAGGCCACTAACCTCCAAGTTAGTGATTGGCTGCAGAAGGTCAAAGACTTGTTTCTTGATGCCGATGACTTGTGTGATGCAATTGCTGCTGAGAAATTGAGAAGACAGGTGATAACAAAAAACAAGGCAGCAAAACAGCTACGAATTTTCTTCTCTGAATCAAGTCAAGTTGCGCACCGTCGAAACTCAAAGAAATTATGAATAGACTAGATCACATTGCTAAAGTTGACAACGATTTGAAATTCTTTAGATCCCCTCCAGAAGTTCCAGTTCTATACAGGGAACGAGAAACCCACTCTTTTGTAGCTGAAGATGAAGTCATTGGGAGGAAAGAGGAAAAGAAAAGGATCATAAGTTACTTACTAGACCCTGATGTGAAAGAAAATGTCTCAATTGTTTCCATAGTTGGAATTGGAGGATTGGGAAAGACTACACTTGCTCAACTTGTCTACAACGATAAGGATGTTCAGAATTATTTTTACCCAAAAATGTGGGTGTGTGTGTCAGATAAATCTGTTTTTGATGTAAAACAAATAGCTCAAAAGATTTTGGAGCAAGCAAAAAGCAGTCAGATGGGGGGAGTACGACGGAAACTTAGGGAGAAGGTTGAAGGGAAGAGATTTTTACTTGTGTTGGATGATGTATGGAATGAGGATCGAGAATTGTGGCGTAAATTGCAAAGCTTGTTGGTGGGAGGAGGAACAGGAAGCATGATTATTATAACTGCACGCAGTGGGAATGTAGCAAGAATAATGGGCACCCATCCGTCCATTTCCTTGGAAGGCCTAGATGAAAAAAAATCATGGGAACTATTCTCTCGGGTGGCTTTCGAAAAGGATGAAGAACCAAGTGTAAAGCTAGTTGCAATTGGAAAAGACATCGTCAGAAAGTGTGCTGGAGTCCCCCTTGCCATAAGGACTATGGGTAGCCTCTTGTATTCCCGAAACTTAGGAGAGAGGGATTGGATTTATTTCAGGGACAGTGAACTTTCGAAGATAGGTCAAGGGGAGAACAAAGTCTATGAAATTCTGAAACTAAGTTATGATCATCTTCCCTCATATTTGAAAAATTGCTTTGCTTACTGTTCACTGTTTCCAAAAGATTTTGATAGAGAGGGAAAAACTAATTCATTTATGGGTAGCCCAAGGATTTGTTCAGTTATCAGATCAACTTAGATGTCTTGAAGTTGGTCATGAGTACTTTTTGAATTTATTGTCAAGGTCCTTCTTTCAAGATGTGAAACTAGATGAGTATGGTGACATAAGGACCTGCAAGATGCATGACCTCATACATGATCTAGCACGATTAGTGGCTGGGAATGAGTATGTGGTCATTAGTGCAGGAAAAGAACAAAACGATACTCCCTCCGTTTCAAATTATCTGTCGTTTAAGGTAGTGGCACAAGAATTAAGATAACTATTAAATAGCCTCAATTCTAGCAAAAAATAATTGTACTTGACTAAATTACCCTTATTAAAGTCAATTTAAACTCTTGTTACTACTCTATTGAAGATAACAATAAATAGGGGTAACGTTGGAAAAACAACAATTAATACTTCATTGGTAATGTAAAACGACAGATAATTTAAAATAAAATAAAGCTTCCAAAGCGACAGATAATTTGAAACGGAGGGAGTAATAAGATGCGTCATCTGTCATCTGGGTTAGAATTTGAGTGGAAGGCGCCAACTTGGGTTTTCAAGGCGGACAAAATAAGAACAATTCTAAATCCTCAAGGAGGTATTGATATTGTCCCAAGTCATCTTCCCACATTGTTAAGGTTGTATGAGTCTATTGGTGGTTCCGTTACATCATTTCCAAAGCGCTTACGGGTATTGGATTTTCACCACTTAAAAATTAGAGCAATTCCCCAAGGTATAGGAAAGCTAAAGCATTTGAGATATCTTGATCTTTCCTATAATAAATCAATTGAGAAGCTCCCACGAGATATTACCAGGCTACATAACTTGCAGACCTTAAAACTCAAAGGGTGTGAAGTCCTTAAAAAATTGCCAAGAGACATCAATAAATTGGTAAGCCTCTGGCATCTTGAGCTAGGTGAATGCCATGACTTGACTTGGATGCCACATGGATTGGGACAGTTAACTTGTCTGCAAACATTAACACGATTCGTATTAGACGAAAGTAGGCGTGATAGTGCAAGGATAACTGTGCTAGGTGGGCTCAATAACCTCAGAGGGATATTAGAAATTGAAGGCTTGGAAGAGTTGAGGGTTAATACGGAAAATCAGTTTAAGTCTGCTGCGAAGTTACTTGAGAAGCTATATCTTCAAAGATTGAAATTAGTTTGGAAGAATCATCTCATGGAGATAGATGAGAGAGAAGAGGTTGTATCTAAAGATGAGATGATTTTACAGGGGTTGCAACCTTGTCACACAATTGGAACATTAGATATACGGGGATTTTGTGGCCGAAGGTTGCCAGACTGGATAGGGAATCTCTCATCTTTGTTGGTGCTTGTTATTGAACATTGCAATTGTCTTATGTCACTACCAAAATCAATAGAGAAACTCACTTCATTGCAGGAGCTTGAAATCACGCGTTGCTTTAGTTTAGCATCGCTACCAGAGTCTATAGGGAATCTCTCAGCGCTCCAAGAGTTTAGAATTAAATTTTGTGATGTTTTGGCATCATTGCCTGAAGGAATGCATAATCTCAAATCTTTACAGACATTGTTGGTATCTGGCTCCCCGCAATTAAAGGAAAGATGCCAAAGGAAAAGGGGTGAGGATTGGCCAAAAATTGCTCGCATCCCGAAAGTATTTATTTATTAAAGGAACTGGTGTCCTTATCTTCGATCAAGCTTAAGGTAAATGACTTCAACTCCGTTCTTTTTGTTGGCAATACATAAATTTTGTTTTTCTTTAAATATAGTGCTGGGGCTTGGTTATGGGACACCACTATTTACTTATAAGCTTCATCTATCTGCCTCTTGCTTGTAATAATATAAATAAGCATGGAAAAAGAGTTCCAGTCCACCCAACAATGACCTGTGACTTGCTCTGTGATATCTGCACTTAACACTATTTTTCCTGTTCTTCTTTCTTAAAAGAGAGATGCATATACTTAGTTTTGGCATATAAAAATAGTTTGAACATCATGAGATATCTATATTCTATTGTAAACTTAAGCTTTCTATGCCAATATTATAAGCACACACTCCTACGAAGTTTGAGTCAAGGAAGTGATTTGACTTGGTCAACTTCCACTTAACAAGAAAAATAGTGCACACTCTCCTTCCTTCTTGATATCACCAAACCGAGGGTGTTTTAGTAACAAATGAGTCTATGGTATTATGATAGTGTAAATATTTTATCTTTGCAAAGGTAGCATAGAAGTTTAGACTTGCATCCTCTGGCTTTCAGCCTCTTGGAGATTTCTTTGTGTCATAAGTGAGCTGCTAGCACAAGGATTAGCAGGGAGAAACAAAAGACTCGGCTTGAGGATTGGCAAAAGTTGCTGATACCCCAAGTGTTAATAGATAATTCAAAGAACTTGTGTTGTGGTGGGGTTGTCTTCAATTACAAGTCAAGGTATTGAGTTCAACCTCAGTTTTCCCCCTCTTATGTGTTTCCTCACCAATATAACTTTGTTTCTTGTTTCGGGTTTACCAATATTTTATTGCATAGCAGGAAATGGCAGAAAATAAATGGGTAATTAGCCTCAGTCTTGTAGATTTTTATAAGGTAAAGCCATGCTGCCGCATATTGAAAGTGTCATAACTTTTTCACCTCATTGCTCCGTAACCATAACTTGATCATTTATTTTCCCTTTATTTCTCATCTGTTGTAGAGGGTGTGTGTGAGACTGAGTTTGAAGAATTTTAAAGAGAAAAGCTAGAAGACACGTGGCAAAAGATGGATTTTTTATGCCGATCAGAAGTTAGAGATGATTAAACCGAATTGTGTTGGAAATTTAACGGTTAACAGGGGAGCATCTCTCTCTGTTCTACTCTAGCAGCGGAGAGGAGCTGCCGTCATTTTGCTTCATTTTTCTGTTGATATTTGTTGCATTTACTTGTTATTTTCGTACGGGGTTCTTCTTCGATATTTACTTTCTTTTTAGTATTTTTTTTCTTCCCTTTTCGTGAAAGAGTTTCGTTTGTTTTGACAATGTGTTGAAGATTTACTCTCTTCTCCATCATGTTGCCTCCCTTGATAGCTTTTCAAAATTTCTTCGTAGATTTTCTCGTAACCTCTTTTGAGGCTGTGTTTTGGACATGTGTTGTCTGGGCTTTGTCTTTGAGCCTGATGCAATCTGTTTCTTGAAGTTTTCATGAATGAATGTTAAAAAAGAAAGAGGAAGTTAGATATCCTTGAAGTGACATTTTTTACTTTTTACTTTTTGATTTATTTAATTATTTCAGTCTTGAGTACCATTAAATCACAGGTTGATTGGTTTTTTTTTTTCTTTTAATTATGAGTTGCATGAATATTTAAGTGCTGTAATATACTCTTTTTATTCTTCATTCCTTTTATTATATTAGAGTTTGATGCTTGATGATTTAACTCTCAATAGTTTTAACCTATATAAGCAATACTGCAGTCTGCCATACGCATAACCTCTAATTGCTTAATAGGGACTCTAGCTGATTTTCCCCAATTAAGGGGATTCTCCGCTACAGCCATTTTTCGGTTGTTGTTGTGTGGATTTTTTATTTTGATTTTTTGACATTAATTAATTATTTTTTATATTATATATATTTTTTAAAATTTTTTAAAATGTTTTTAAAATATTTTTTAGATTTACTTACAATATTCATTCATACTTTTTCTTTTAATATTCATTCATAAATAAAAAAATTTTAAAAAAAGTCAAAAATTTTTAAAATTTTTTTTAAAATGATATAAAAAATAATTAATTAATATCAAAAAATAAAAAAATTAAGATAAAAAATGACAATTTTTGAGATTGTAAAAAAATTAATTATGTTTAAAAACAATTCAAAAAAATTTAAAAAGAAGTATACATTAAAAAAATAAAATTTGATCAAAAGTAAAAAAAATAAAAATATCTCAATTTTTTTTTAAAAAAAATACTATAAATAATGTAAATAAAAAAATAATAAATAAACAATAAATAACATAAAATAAAATAAAAATTGAGAGAACATAGCATAGTCTCTCTTTTAATTATTCAGCTAATAACTCAATCACAGTTACTTCAGTATTTTAAATTGAGGTCAGCTTAATGCCAATGAATTGTAAGATCTTGGAACCTCTTATTTAAAAAACAAAAGCAAAAGCAAAAGCAAAAGCAAAAAGCACAACAAAGTATATTATTTAAGAAAATACTTTAATGTGCATGAATTAAATTATATATGATATTTGATATATTTTTTATTATATTTTTCAAATGGGCATATGTGGTAACGATTTAATCATAATATCAAGGAAACAAATGGAAGAAAAGAAAAACCCAAGAATTAATAATAATAGGGAACTTTATGGATCATTCTATCAATTCATTCCATCACAGCCTTTTCACTAGGGAAACAGAGGAGGGAAAAGCCAAAAGAAAAAAAAAATAATCTCATTTTCATCTCCTTTTGTGGCTCTTACTAGGATTCAGCAATTTCTTCCACATGCATTTTTCCCTTCTTCCCCAGTTTTTCTCAATCCGCTCAGAACTGCAAGTAGTAGGCAACGAAGGAGAGGAGGGTGGCACCAACCATTGAGCCAAGAGCAGCAGCACCGCTGTCTGTTCCGGGAGCCGGAGCCGGTGCGCTGGCGGGAGAGGCTGTTGCAGTTGGGAGGTGGTGACCACCAGCGGCCATGACGGTACTGACGGAGGCGGCAGCGAAGACGACGGCGCAAGCAACCTTCTTCATCTCCATGGCTGATAGAATGAAGGAAGGCAAATACCGATCGAATACGCCTTTATTTATTGTTGAAGAGTTGATTATCTGAAGCTGCCTGAGGGAAAAGGGTGGAGATAGAGAAGGTTTTATAGTGGGAAAGACGGCTATTTCTGTTATAATCTTTCGTTATTTTTGGATTATGGCGCGAGAATTACGTGGTCATTTCATCCATTTTTGCATGGAAAAATGAATGCACTTTTGGGTATGACAGGAAAAGTCCCCGTCACAGTTGACCGACTCTTGTGGCTTATTTTTCTCTTCTTTTTTCTGGTGATTTTGGGATTTTCCTTTTCTTATTTTTTAGAACCAAGGATTTCATTGTTTATTGGGTAAATTTATTTATCCCTTATAATTTGGTTCAAAATCAATTTGTCTACCATTCAAGCACCATGTGATTTGTTTAATTATGGTTTAATCACCTTATGATATTTTTTAAAATTTTAGTATAAATAATTACGTAAATATTAAAATGATGAATATTTTTATTATTAAAAGTTTATTTAACATATATCTTAAACAATTTTATAAGTGAAACAAACTTTTAATATTGAAATTAGTTATGATTCACAAAATTTTAGTGTCTTATGAGTATTAAAAAAGTACACTTAATTTTCTCAAACAATTATTTTTATGACATTTTACGAGACAATATATTAATTTTTGTTTGGTATCTTAAAATAGTATATGATTTAGGTAAAAAAAAAAGAAAGATATTTTATACAATATTGATTTGAAGGCAAAATTCATAATACATTTAAGATATGATGCAATATATGACATGGTACCATATGTTATTGTTATAAAATATTTTGATACTTTGTTATAAAGTTGTTTTAGTATTTAAAATTTTTTTTGACATAATAATTAAGTGAAAATGTTTAGAGTATAAATATACTACTAAAAATATAGAATTCTTGGATTTGCTTTTAATATCTAATGTTCTTTTAAAAATAAGAATATAAAATATTGAGCTATAGAAGATTTGTTGTTTTTTGGTAAGAAGCTTTACAAGATTTGGACCAAACAGACATACTGGACACACGTCATTGGGCTCCAGCCCACAAGATAAATGGGCATTGAGCTTAGCCCGGCGTTTACTGTTTGTTTCATAAATGTTGGTATATTGACTTCGATGTTAAGATTCAAACTTTCGCTCTCTCCAAAAATATAAAATAATAAAAAATCAATTACCAAGCCACCTTCCCTTTTTAAGGATCATCTCTTTTGCTTTGAATTTTCCAAAATTCTCTCTAAATGTTAATAATATTTGTCTTAAATTGCAATATTTTCTTTTCCAATTATGTAAGTAGGTTTTTTTGTGTGTCTTTATTTATAAATTAAATAAGATAACTTTCACTTTAGATTGAGTGGAAGTTTATATATTAATAAGCACACAAAAAAATGATTACAATATGGCTTATTAAGTTTATTTAAAGAGCTATATGTTTTCAATTAATAATAAAAGTTATTCCTTATGTTTCAAATTATTTGTTGTTTTAGGAACTTTATTTTGTTTTAAATTATCTGTTGTTTTACATTACCAATGAAGTATTAGTTGTTATTTTTTCAAAGTTATCCCTATTTATTGTTATCTTCAATAGAGTAGTAATAAGAGTTTAAATTGATGGATAATTTAATCAAGTACAATTATTTTTTACTATAATTGAAACTATTTAATAGTTACCATAATTCGTATATCATTATCTTAAACGACAAATAATTTAAAACGGAGGGAGTATTTCAGATTTTCAGTTAAACAATTCCCATTACAAGTTTCATTACTAAAAAACTCTAAAATTAATAGATAATGTTAAAATCAAAATTCAAATATTTTCCAAAAAAATGAAATAACTAAATGGCACTGAGGTTTTCCTTTTCTTTTTCTCTCAATCCAAGCACATAATTTTGGCTCCACCGAATTGACTCTCATTTGGCATGAAGTCAAAAAAACGAGTTTGCTATATATCCTATTAGTATCAAAGCACAGTTTATAATCCATTTTTTTTCACCATACGTGTTTGATTCAGTTGGGTAATTAGAAATTAACAATAAAATTATTTTGCTTTATTTTAATATTTAGACTTCATAATTAAGAAAAAAACAAAACCTCATTTTAAATAAATTAGATATAAGTTAACAAGGTTTCTCAATAAATTTTTAAGTAGATATAATTTATAAATTTTTTATAGATTAAATTAATTATAAATAAATAAGTAAATATGTTATATCATCTCACAATCCATCCCACTTAAAATAAAAGGTTCATTTCTGTTGGTATTTTTAAAGTCATTATTTTTAGATTATTTTTTAGATTTAATATTTTTTTATCATTTTAAAGTATTGTTATATGATTATTTATGACATTAAACAAATATAAATCTAATGAACTATTCTCATAGAATATAGTATTTTTGTAAATATTAAAAAATTATTTAATTAAAAAACAAGCAATTTAAATTCAAATCGCGGTGCACCAACCAATGACATGGATGTTTATAGGCTGGTTATATATTAATATATATAAACAAATATAAAACTAATGAACTATTCTCATAAAATATAGTATTTTTGTAAATATTAAAAAATTTTAAAATAAATTATTTAATTAAAAAACAAGCAATTTAATTCCAAATCTGGTACCAATGACATGGATGATAGGCTGGTTATATATACATATATATACACTCATTTTGAGAAATGATAGTTATACACCTAAGAAAAATTACACCATCATCCATCATCTTCAGATTGTGACATGTGTAATTTAAAAAAAAAAAATTCACTTTAACCTTTTCTCTCCTAGTTATTATTGTCTTCTCAAAAAGCTTTCCTCCTGCTGCCATGGAAGGAATGAATCAAGGGATGAAGACTAAACTCGGTAGGAATCCTATTTGATTTGTAAAGAAAGCTTGCTTTCTTCATTTGAAATTCTGTAGCATCCACGTTTTAAATTATTCTGTACCGGCGTCTACTCATTCGAATGCTTCAGCGGAGGATTCGGCTTCATATTCGAAATCAGTGTCAGGTGAGGGTCAAAAACAGTAGAAGAGGCTTTTGCTATTCACGCCCCTGCTATTTCAGAAAGGGCTGCTAGCTCTTGGAGTAAGGGCATTAATTAGGGTTAGGCGGGAAAGGAAGTTAGTTCCAGGATTAGTTCTTTTCATGACTCTGCTGCTATTGACTCATCCGCCCGAATTGGAAAACTTGACTTGCTTTCAAAGCCTAGTAAGTAGTTGGAGGCGTCTTCTTTGAACTAAAAAACTATTTTACTTGAATTCTTCCTGTAAGTGAATCCTATAAACTAGACTCTTTCAAAATTGCATAAGAGAAAGAGAAAGAGATTCGTCTTGCTGGGTCTTTATCGCCATTCGTCGGGTATAGTCGAATGGTAATGGAGGGAGTGAATGCCGGGGAGAAATGAGAAAAATGAGAAGGAAAGGGGAAAGGGAAAAGGGAAAAGAAAAGGAAAAAAATAAAAATAGTACTTATATTATTAATATATTAATGGTGTAAGTTAGGTGTAGTTTTTAGTGGGTATGAATATCATTTCTAACTCATTTTTAACATGGTAGTAATGGGATTCCACCTCTCACTTTTCTTTGTTTTTTATATTTTTTTTATATTAATTTATTATTTTTTATGTCATGTATGTTTTAAAAAAATTTTGAAATTCATTTAGAATTTTATTTAAAAAATAAATTTTAAAAAAATTTGTTAAATAAACAATACAAGGAATGTAAAATTTTTAAAAAAAATTATAAAAAAAATATATAACATAGAAAACAATCAATTAATATAAAAAATTAAATAAAAAGAAAAGAAATTAAAGGTAAAAATGTTATGTTACAATTTTAAAAGCAAGACTGTAGCATAATAAATACTATTATTATATGACGAATTTTATGAAATGAATAATTTATTATAAGAGATGAGAAGAATAATTAATAATTATTAAATAAAAATAAATACATAAAATTAAAATACTTGTTCACTGAGGTAAGATCACACCGATGAGAAATCAGTGTCACACTTCTTGATCACGATATCTTGTTGAGATCACTGTTGGCAATTTTGCCATTGCCATATCTCTTTTCTTCTTTGGTAAGGACGACGTCGGGATCAAGAACGTGATCTGGGTTGGCCTTGAAGACCCCCCTTCCTATGATTGGTCGTATCTAATTTCTTCTACACACAATCATTCAAATCAACTATAAGGATCAAGTCTAGAGCTGCATAAGGAAGATCA
>JASKGM010000007.1:1886416-1920941 GCA_034509205.1 Ceratonia siliqua
CGTGAGAAAATTCGTGAGTAATTAAACTTCTGTGAGAAAGTAGTGAGAAATGTCGTGAGAAATTCTCACGGCTTTTTTTGCCGTGAGAAAGTCCGTGAGAAAAGCCAAGTTTTCTTGTAGTGGGTCAATAAATATTGAAGCTTTGGTCTTTGGGAATTGAAGCATATATCATAGATCTCTTTAATTTACATTTTTTGGGAGAATTCTTTAATTGACTTTTAAATTCAAAACCCATAATTTTATGTTGGAACTGTCATTTAGATTTTCTCAAATTAGACTAAAACATAATTGGTTTGAAAGAAACAATAATAATTTATTAATTAGTTATGTTTAGGTGGTGATTTCCAAGAATTTGAAGTAATTTAGGATTTTATTATTTGATTTATCATTTGAGTTTTAAGACTTAATTGTTTGATTATAAACCTAAATGAAGGCGTTTAATACATTGATATATTATATATCATGGTATTTGAATATTATAATATAGAATACTAAGAAATAAGATATCATAATATTTAGTATTCTTATATTTGGTATACCAATTAAAATTTGTCAAAAAATAAATATACGATTAATATTTATAAAAGTTAATAAAATTAAAAGTGGTGCAATATAAAATTT
Organism: Ceratonia siliqua; assembly: GCA_034509205.1. Lineage (NCBI taxonomy): Eukaryota > Viridiplantae > Streptophyta > Magnoliopsida > Fabales > Fabaceae > Ceratonia > Ceratonia siliqua. The sequence goes on from JASKGM010000007.1 coordinate 1,887,038, forward strand.
TCATGATTTTTGATAGTATGAAATACCACTAAAAATGATGTGATATTATAATATTTTATTATTTTAAATGTTACTTATCATCTTAAATGATAGCATATCAAATATAAACATATTAAATAGCATTTATCATATAAGGTATCAAGATCAAAATATCAAAACTAATCCTCCTTAAATTTTATTGTAAAAGGGGTCTTTATATATATACATATAGCTTGATCAGTTAATCTAGCTCGTATTTTTATAAAAACGGAGTTTAACAAACAAAAGAAAGATATATTATATAAAAATTAGAATGCAGTTAATGGAAGAAGTAGGAAAATGTCAAATATTTATTACTTGGCCGAAATATTTGTTCGTTTGATGCTATGAGTTAATGCATTCATATTGACAATTGAGGCTTTCATTTGATAACCCAAGTCAAGTCATTGCATATATAGAAGGAAATTAATATGTCTTAAAAAGAAAAAGAAAAAACTAAATAAATAAATAAATAATATACACATTAATTTGCTTAGAAAGGAAGAATAATTAATGGTGTATGGGTTGTTTAATTTTTCTTCATATTATTGCTAGGGATCCAGAATTTCTAATTTTCTTTTTAATTTTAAAAAGAGAAAAGAGAGATAAATGGGATCCAAATAAATCACATAGGCTCTCCTTCTAATTTCATCTCTCTCTAAATTGGATCTTTTACAATTTAGACATTTGCAACACGAGTATTTTAATATAAGATATTATAATATTTACAATTTTTATGTTTGATATAATAATTAAAAATAATAAATAAATAAGCAATAATTGACATTTATAAAAGTTTGTACAACTAAGAGTAGTATTATATAATATCCTCATAGTTTTTGGATGGTATGAAATACCACCCAATTAAATGTATCATTTTAACATATTCTAATATCTTGAATGATACACAATTTAGTTAACAACATACTAAATATAAATATTTTAAATACTAAAACTAAAACAATAGCATATTAAACATGTCCTCAATAATGTTACATAAAAGAATTTCCCTTTTCTAAAATTGCTTATTAAAAACATACTAATGTAAAAATTAATTGTACACTAACTATCCAAAAGTTCAAACATATATAATGCAGCTGATCCACTGTCAATCAATACTCATAATAAATTGGAGTCTTATGTTACATCAATTCTTTCTTATCCTGATACATAGCAACCCAATATCTCATTTTAGGAAGTAAATTTTATTAATCCATTTATTCAATTTAAACTAAAGTAATTATCATATTAATATCAATATCATAGGTGAAAATTTTCAAATAATTGGATAATACTAAAAAATATGATTAATAGTTTATTATTACTTTATTTAAATATTTTATTGTACGTTAATTTATTTTATAATGTATTAATGTGATACAAAATAATTTTGAATTATAACAAATTTTGTGTATATGATTTTCATGATATAAATTTTTAATTCAATGGTGAATTATGTGAAAATCTCATCCTATAAGAAGTTATTTAATAATAGAAGATTAAATTTGATTGACACCAATCTCAATTCCCCTCATCATTAACTTCATCTATATATTTTTTTATTGACTGGCTGTATCTCAAAATTATTCATAATTAATATTTCCAAGACCGAGCTAAGGTGTATGGTTTTTCAAATATATAAGCTTGAATCTTTTGGAGTTTCCACACCACGACTTGTTTGCGTTTTCCAAGTACTGTATTTAATAGTGATAGCATCGCGGTACCAAGTTGCTCATATAATCTAATTCATTTTCAACCATTCATTATTGGCCCAATTCTTTTGTGGTTACAAAAGAATGCCATGCGCTAAGAATTTGAAGAAAATGAATGATTGAGATTAAACTCCTCACATCAAATTTTAATTAATCTTTTGATACTTTAAAATCAAAACAAGTGTTTTGTTGGACCCACCTAAAGAATCCTTGTAAACAGCTTATTTATGGGACTTTCTTCAAAAACTATAATTAAATTTTTTATGAGATCAGTCTCACAATGAGGTAGATCATCTTTAATTGTTGGATAAAGTGTAAATTAATATCAATTGTATATTATGTTTAACTTGTTATCTGCTGAACTAGTTATCATTTTATGAATATTCAGTATTATTTGACTAGATAATTAGTTATGGGACTAGGTATTCATTCAATTATCGAAGCAGAATGGGAGATTCAGTTTTGAATATTCAATGTTACTTGATTGAGTATTATATAGTATAGTGTGAGACTGAGTATTCAATTAAGTTCAGGAAACAAGAGACTGAGGAATATAGTTTTGATTTTCTAAGTATTCAGAATAAGTAATAAGTTGAATTGATCAGAGAATATTGTTATTACTTATGTGTCAAGTTAACTAGTCAAAAAATAACCTATGTTACCGAAACTCAACAATTTTATTTGATACCAAATAATCCACCCTTAATTATATACCATGTATAAAGGATTAATGACATATGATCCACTTATAATCTTAGATCGAATTGAACATGAAGTATATACCTAGATTTTTTTTTGTCTTTCATGTAACATTTAGGATTATGATAAAATTAACCTTTTACAAGATACTACTAAGAAAGCTCTAATAATTATTAGTTTCAGAATTAAAGGCACATATGATAGAGAAAAAATAAACAATATTCCTTTGGTTTAACATTTAGGGTATACTTTTAGGAGGATTAATGAAAAAAAAATGAAACCATTTTATATATATATGCTTGATAGAGACCTAATATTAAATGAAGGAAAATGGAGTGATCAGCATCTGCATTCTAATCTTAATTGGCAAAACTATTATCCCAAATTAATATGAAAATTGAGTGAAAATGTTTAGAGTCATACAAAAAAATTACTCAATTAATTATATTTACATCAGCAATATTGCTTAGTTAGATCTATTAATGTTCATATAAATATGATAGTTATAAAAGTATAATATTTATTTCTTTCTATTTTCTCTAAGCTTTGGTCCTTTAAATTTTAGGGCATAATTTAGAGGGGAAAGTGTTCATAGATAAGAATTTAATGAAAAAAAATCAACTATTTGAATTTTTTGAAAAATATATTTCACTAGATAATGGTGCATATATATGCTCATGAATTATGTGACATGGGTCTCCATATTGTACCCAGCTACATTCTAAAGAATTTAAATTCACTTTCACTTATGCCAAATTATAAAAGCAACAAAATTAATCTTCAATTATTTCATTTTTCAAATTCTCTATCAAATTCCAACTGGTAAAAATTAAAATCTTTTCATCTTCCTCTTCACTTTTTTACCTCCTAAATGCTTTTTCTATAACAGTTTATATATATATATATATATATATATATATATATATATATATATATATATATTAAAATTATTTCAAAGTTCAAACCACAAATTCATTCCAGTAATATAAGTGGAGGTTTATACCACTTCCACATGCAATTGATATTCATCACATACACTTACAGAGATATATGCATGCACATCCCTGTCAAAACAATTAAAAAAAAAAACGAAATGAGATAATGTAAAAGAAATAAGATAAGTGGTAATAATCATTTAAAATAAACTTTTTGTGAGAATTATTTTTGTGAGAATAACATTTTCGAAAGAAAACTTCTAAGCAACCCTAGAAACTAGTAGTAGATCACATTCTAAGAGATGCCATTATCTGATCATCAAAGGACAATAGGGTTTCATTTCATTACCATTTTGAGCCGAAAATACTGGTTATTCATCATATCTGTGCAGGCAAGATGCTAAATTCCCGCTGCTGCTCTTCCTTCAAATTTCTCGGTTCTGGCCCACTGCATGCCCACCACCACCAGGTTAACTTGAAATTAGATATTAAGGTACTTTTAACCAAAAATATTGTCTCCATCTTCGTTGCTCTCTGCCCCCTTAATACGCATTGAAAGTGATAGATCATTGCAGAAAAACTGCAGAAGACTCCTTGTATATAAATATAAAATAGCTAAAGGAGAAATTGTCAGGGTGACATGCTTTATAAAAAATATATATAAATCAAACTGAATGGTAATGGATATATAAACATATCAACCATATTTTGAGAATCACCGTGACCTGTTCTAACACATAAACAATGATAATCGGTTCTCTCAAAACAACTAAATACCTAATTAAGTAACACAATACTCCCGTCCCCTCCGATGAATAACAGAATACTTAGATAGTACCTAATACTCAGAAAAAGCAATAGAGGTTAGCAGGTAACTAATTAAACATAATCTACTGTTGATATTAATTCAAGCTATATCCAATAACTAAAAATTTGTCTACCTCATTATGTTACTGGTACCCACAAACAAGATATGATGCCTTAGAATCTTCCATTTTTTATAAACCGGGTAACTAAAAATTTCTCTTGCCAAAGCGTGTGTGGGGGATGTTGTTATTATAACTTTGATTAAAGTGGGTACAAGTGAGGTTGACAGATGAGGAGCCCTGCATAGGTATATAAACAGAAACCATAATTGGAACTCACTGTTCCCATACACATATAACGTCATCATTTCACACTGCAATACAAAAACTTTCAAGTGCTTTCCAGCTTTTGCTAGCTCTTTGATTAATGGCTGAGAAAACGATAGACGAGTTTCTCTTTCAGTGGGTTGTCTTACCCTTTCAGTTTCAACATCATCAGAAGCTTCAAGGAAATTAAATACCATTACCTTCTCAACTATCTGCTAGCTACCTTGAAAGACACAAACACAATATATGGAGCATAAGTGATCTCCATTATCATACAGTAATTATAAGACATATTTTTTACTACAATTTTGGTTTCCAATTCTAGTTTATTAATACAACCCTAATGAAATAATTCTATATATGTCAATAACTTCGAGTGAAGTATCAGTTTTATGCATATTCCATCTCTCCCTCAAAAAAGTAAGCAAGAGCCTGATTAAAATCAATAAGGTGTGCCTTTAAAACCTTTTAAATTCTTATTACTACACATATCATTAAGCTATTATGATTTGATCATCAGAGGGTTAATTATACTGAAACTCTCTTCTTAACTACTCTTATGGAGACTACTTTTTCTCTACTTGATAGTAATTAAGTATTTCATGTTCAGCCCACGAACTACTCTCCAAAGAATATCCCAATATGACATAACCAAAAACAAAGACAGATAACTATGTCTTTCTTTTTGCTAATTTACTCTTTTTAATTGGGATTTTTTGTATTTATCTTTCTTTTTTTAGAAGGGGGGAGGGGGGGGGGGGGGGTTGTGGTGTACAGCAATTTTATTTTTTTCTTTAACAGATACAGCCAAGCAGATTCATCAGCAATAATATGTGCATGTGAACTTACATGTCTCTTACATTGACTCAAGTGTTTGTTTTTCCCCGGCATTCTCATTCATGCTTTTGGCTTTTTTCTTTTTTTCCTCTCTGACCACCTTCAGGCTAGATAGTATTATGCAAGTTTGAAGAAATGGTATATAATCATCAGGTCTTAAAATATGGGTGGTAGATATAATGTTGATTTAGGGTTTTAAGTTTTCTGATGATACACTATTTGACTGAGACCGATCCCAACTTCGCCCGATGGACTGCACAAGGCGCCCTTGAGGAGATCTTACAATTCTACAAGGTTGAGGATCATACACAGTCATGAGATCCTCATATATCTTATCCACAATATGCCACGTCCACATAATGGTTTCACTGCGCCCTACAAGGAATCGTGGGATCTATCCATGCCTATACTATGCGTCGGACTAGAAAAGGATCCAAATACCCCTATGACATTTCCCTGTATGCCCTCATCATCCCCTTATATATGCAATCATGCATCCCTAAGCTCCAAGTATGCATTCTTTATCATCCCTATTGTTATCTGCCAAATTATCTTTAGGATCTCATACTGACTTATCTATCAGAGTACAAGAAGGAGTCACTATTCTCCTGTGTCTCTAATCCTTTGTATTTGCAGTTACCACTGCAAGAACCACCATGGAGTAACCTCGGAGAGATACTGGATCATCATTTTCTAAACTAGGTTCTTAATTTAATGTCGCAATCATTCTAACTACAGAAGGCAAGGAATAACCTTTTGAATGGCTATATTTGTTAGGGATTGATCTCCTCAAAGAAGATATAGATGAGAATGGATGTTTTTTGCACTAAAGAAAGACTATTCAAGATGGTCCCAAATACACCAGAATGGTCCAACTCCTCACTGACAAAATTAGGCATCACAAATAACCCAAAGTGTCACTTCAGGCCCCCATCTATTCTATTCACTTTGTGTAAAGATCTATCTAGCCAACTATCAAATCCAAGGCATCTTTTTTTCTAGAAAAGGTTACTCACTGGCCCTCCTTAAGCAATTAAGCCAAGATCATAAAGACTTCTTGGACTCTCCACTCATTTCTATTGATCAATAGAATTCTATGGTATGAGAAATGCTACTTGTAAGTGATATTTAATGATAACATACGGTTTGTATGTGAGAAATGAGAAGAGGTACAAGTGAGATATGAAAAGAAGTGCACAAAGCATTACTCATACAGAATTGAGTACCTCATAAAGGGTTAACGTCCTCCAGAAAGGCACGTCACTGAAGAATTCAAGGTCTGCAATTTACTGATTAAAAAACTTTAGCCATTTCTTATCAGTTGATACTAAGTAATGGCAAAATTCATTTAATGAAGGCGATGTTGTCAATGGTGCATAACTGCAACCTCATGCTTTTGCTACAATAAGCCTACCAGAGATCAATTTAAATGTTTAAGATTATTTGTTTTACATAATGCATTAATCTAATTATTAAATTTACTTCAGGGTTTAATGGGTTTTTAAGCAAATTTGTGATGAGTAGAATGCAGGGCATCAAAGCCAGAGGATTTATTTGAAAATATTGGATAAAAGGACAATAAGGCAAACCAAAATCATTTTCACTTGAGGAGTGTAACTCCAAAAGACATCACTTTGTGGGCAACGTTAACAGCTTCTATTCTATGGTCTTGAAAGCAGATGGCAACTTTGTTGGGCCACTTCTTTTATATCAAATTCAAGTTAAAATGATCAAACTTGATTTTACACTTGAATTAAATACCAGTAGTATATGTTAGAATGGGCCACTTGCTTGAACAAATAGCAGAATGATGGTGTGGCAGAAAATGGACCTTGTAATAAGAGCACAAGTGCAGAGGTGATAGAGACATCTTCCATAGGATTCAAGGCAATTTGAGAGACTTTGCTATCAAGCTGGAGCCAACCCAGAAGCTTAAACAGAGAATCATATATGAGACTCTGCAGCTGAGTTCTCAAATCACAATACTCAAAACATAAATAAACTTCTGTAGAAAAATTTTGTGAGAGGGAAACGATGGATGTTCATGCTTCACATATTTCACTTTACTATTCATAAAGAATAACAAAAACGACCTGCACTATTGTCAATCCATTTTCTGTCAGAAACCTGAGGATATAAAGTCAAGGCATGGGAGCAAAATGCCACAATAGCAGAATGTGGTTATATGCTCACCTTCACACCTCTTCTGCCCTCAAAAATTGATTGGCATATCCCGCAAATCCAGTGCGAAATGGACTTTTTCTTAGAGCTTATCAAGCTTCAAGAACAAGCATTACCATTGAGTGGTAATGTAGCAATGGGCCTTACCTTACATTCCCTCTCCATAACACCAATGGTGGAGGGGTCCTTGTCCTCTGATATTTAAGAAGCAGAGAATATCCTTTCTAATGCTTCATTTTGACCAATTCTCAAACCCAACGTATGCAAAGAAATCACTGTCTTTGATACAATTGACCTGAAGTTTCTACAAAATTCTAAAGCCCAATAAAAATAAGGAGTCCAATTGAAAGGTGCTAAAAGCATAAAACATGGAAAAGTATACCCAAGATTGTGCGTTACCTATTACTACCATCCTCCAATATCCATGCCTTTGATCATGGTGTAGTTTGAGATGCGAACAAGCATGCACCAACCAAAGAAGTTGGTTTTCTTTGAATAATAATATATTCATATTTTGGATTTTATGTTTGTTTTGAAGAATCAAATCCTTTCCTCCTACTTGATCAGAATTGTGCAATTCAAACTAAGGGTGTGGATGTAAAAGTAGAACATGGTCTAATCAGTTCCTAAACCAAGGACTCCAATTAATAAGGAAAAAAAGAAAGAAAAGGAGAGACTAATTTTTTTTAAGAAAAAAGTAAAATTCTAAGAACTAACTTACAAGAAATCTTTATTAATCTGATAAATGAAGAGATAATCTAGATTTACATTATTACTTGAACATAGCTTAAATCATAAAAAAGGGACGGGATAGAAGCAAAAGATTTAGATTCTTCTTTTTTAAATATGAGGTCAGAAGTCATTGTTCCAAGTTCAAACCACAGAAAAGGGACAGCATCAAGCACTTATGGGGTAACTGGTTTTCGACAAGTTCCATAACAAATTTACCCGATAAATTTTAGAGAGAGACAGGTATTAAAAAAAAGAGAGAGAAAATAAGTGAACTTTATTCTGGTAGCTCTATCTCACTTTGCCTCTCTAAAATTTGCAAAACTACTTTTGGGCAATCATCTTTCCTACAAATTTTGAGAACCGTCACCTGACATGGCATATTCGTGATTGGTTAATATGGCATAGAATAGTTGGGAAGATCCACAAGGCATGATCATAGAGAAGTTTACTTATATAAAATAAATGAGAAATGTAGGAATCCATTCCTTCAGCAGATAAAATTCTCCACTGTTGTTTAGCTTCGTAACTTCACCATTAGTTTGCACTTTGCAGCGTATGTCTGGGACTTCTAACTTTAATAGCTCGGAATGCAATTATTTCAAAAGATATTTTATTATTCTTATTTCCCATGAACGGCTTGTCTTCATGTGCTTTTGAAATTTTCAAAGGCTTTTATTGTGATTTGATATTGGTGTAGTAATTGGAAGAGTTGGGTAAAGCATTTATTTTTCTATTTATGATATATGCCACCTTTATTTCTTTTGTTGACTTTGAAAAGCAATTAATTTTGTGGATGTGTTGTATAAAGATAGGAACGTCACTTTGCTCATTTGTGGGAAAGTAGAAAGGAATTCTTTGAAGTGTGATATAAGATTTGAGACATTTTCCTCTTGATTTCTCTTCCACTTCTGCTAGGTATTTACTCTTTGCATTTATGTTGTTCAGGCCTCTTAGATGTTGAGTGCATAACATCTAAAAAGTTTATAATATGTAGAAAGGATTGTCACAGTTATGTCTTTATATTGTATTAAAGACGTACAATAATTCTTTGAAGATAATAAAATACATGTCTTTATCATTGTCTCCATCAATATTTTTACAACAGTTTTACTTATCATCCACAAAAATTTATGTTGCACTTGTCTTCCTTAAAGACATCCCAATTTCAAGATGTTGAATACAAGAAGAATATTATACTCTTCTCCCATGTCTTAATTATATGATCATCTTTTTTATTATGAAAATATATACGAATTTTCTTTAAAGGTTAGAAAAAATACAACATAAATCAATTTTAAATTTAACTTTAATTAAATTATTTATATGTCTAAAATACCCTTTGTGAATAAATAGAAAAAAAAACTTATAAAACTCAAATCATTCATTTATTCATTATCTCTCAATTTATTTTTTGAGTCAATTTTCTTGTAACTTTAACTGCCATATGGGCATTTAACAATTGACAACTCCGTCAGCTCATCAATAAAATCGTAAAGCAATAATTAACTAGACTAGTAAATGAACTAAATTAGAACAAAATTAATATTTAAAAGATTAAATTGAGACGCTTTAAATTTAAAAATATGTTATATTTAGAGTAACAAATCATTAATTTGTTCTTAAATTTTTTTTGTAGACTAACCCATTGAGGAAGTTCCCTATGTACATGTACATCTTTCATGTTCTACTAAGATTTTCAACTGTCTTATAATGGCTGGCTTATGTACCTCAACATTTTTTTGGGCCAACTGCCCAACAATGCCTTACAACTCTCTTTCTGTATTTCTTTATCAACTTCAATGGGCCAAACTCAACACCATTTGAACATTCAAGCCCATTTCCTAATAACCTAGTGATTGGATAAATTTATACCTTTTAATATAAATTTTAAATAAAGTATTAATTTTTAAAAGAAATTAAGTATTTAGTATTTAAATGTAATTATGTAAAAGTAATTTTCTTAAAAAATTAAATTTGTTATGCTTGAATGTAAAAATGTAAAAATATTTTTGTATTAGTAAAATTATTAAAAAATGTATACAAAAGTATTTTTTTTATATTGTATTTGAAAAAAAAATTTATTACAAATTTAAATTTTTTTATTAAGGGGTATTATTTGAAAAAAAAATAAATCCAAAAGATTCTTCTCGAAAAGATTTCTTAATTTTAATATTCCAAAAGAAATGTGTTAAAATGATTAGGGGTATATTTATCCAAAAATATTTTTCTCTCTTCAACTTGAAATTGTTTTTTTTTTTCAAAAACATAAAAAACTACCTTATGCTAAAAGTCAGTTTTTTGCTTTTTTCAAAAATCGTTGAGAAAAAAAAAAAAAAGCAATACCCAAACACCATATTTGCTGGTTCTACTTTTTTTCCCCAAAAAAAGTTACTTTTTACTGCTAAAAGCAATATCCAGACAACCTCTAACTTGGTTCATGGAATCATAGTCCTTGTAAGGTTCAGTTGATGACTTCACAAAGGCAAATAAACATTGGGGCAGGTATCTGCCACCCTGATGCACTCTCAAAACATCTCAAAGAACAAGTCCACACCAGATGCTTGGACTAATTGAAGTTTACGCAAGTTGACCCAAATACTATATGCTCAATATATAAAACAATACTAACAAGTAGACCAATTGAAGGAAAATTTTCCTTCAAAATAAGTTACATATGTGCTATAAATCTATCAACAGTATGGCAGCACTGTTCCCAGATTCTAGGTCCCTAATATGCAAGGCAGTGCACCCAATGTGACGATGGCTGTGTTGAGGTCAGGTTGAACGAAGGTTGGATCAGTTATAAATCCTACAACAAGGTGCAAGCCGAGTTGGTGATATCTAGAATCTGATGCTCAAGTTAATTCGATATGAATTAGAGAATGTAATAAATACAAAGGGTGTCAAAAGTATATTCATACTTAAGGATGAAGTATTTATAAACAGGTGAAAGGGTGATTTTGTCATTATAGCTAGATGGATCTTGAGCTAACTATAGTTGGGCCTGAGATTTGGTTATGGACACAAAGTTACATAAGAAAAAGACTCATAAAGCCTAGTTTATTGCTCAAGAATAAAATTTGACCAAAGATTCCATAATCTTGTTCAAAATCATACAACCCACGTTTGGTTAAAATTCACAGGAGTAATAAAAATCATTTTAGCTAAAATCAAAATGTAACACATTAGATCATGACTCTATATAACTTCCATGTATTAAGGTTACCTCATTCCTTCAATCTCCTAACTGTATACAACTTATCAGAGAGACAGAGACGAGTGCAGATCCAAGCTTTTTCTTGGTTGGGATCTTTACACTAAAAGAAAAAATGTTATCTTTAAATAAAAAAATCAATAAAACATCTGGATGGGAAGGGAGGGTGAAGATGTTGTCACATAAGAGAAAAGAATGGACAATGACTAGGCCGAAAAGGCCTGGATCTTAATTCGAAAGAGACACACACATTTGCTGGTATGCCTATAGCAACCAATATCAGCACTCTTTCCAGTAGGCATATAGTTTACAAAATTAATAATGTTAGCTTAGCCTGTTCAGTCTTCTTGCAGGGTCACAACAAATAACTTTACATTTAAACCAGTGTTTAGTTTGCACACAGTTAACCACTTTTGGTTAGTCCTCTTTGAAAAATACATCAAAATTATGAGTTTAAATGTGGTTTGTCAACATGTAGGAATTATATGAACATAGTATATTTAAAACTAAAGCTTCATATGCAAGGTAATAGATAGCCTTTTAGCCTCCAATCCTACTCATAGTATGTTTCCAACTAATAATTGCATTTCAATCTTACAAATTCTAGCATATCCACTTGAATAACATATGAATTAAAAAGAGAGTCGGGAATTATTCAAATCAGCAACAATCAAAATACATATGTATTCTCATGTTTAAACTAATATGGATTTGCTATGTCAAAATACCACCGATTCATATTAACTCACCAACAACTACCGACTTTCTGCTCTACAAATTTAGAGAACAAACCACTTTTGGGCATTTTTCCACTAATATCAACAACTCAGCTACCTGAATAGTGAACACCCATGAGGATAATTCTACCCATTATGTACTCAACATCACAATAGTTCAATGAACTACACAGAATGGCATTTTTTTAAGGAAGGAGAGGACGGGGTTTATCTGATGAAGCATAAGAATTTATATGTAATTGCCAATTTTCAATTAACTAAATTTACAGAGCATAGCAGATACCATTTTATTCAATATTTCAAAAAACTTTTGCCCTATTTTCAGAGATATTGGTTGTAGTTCCAATTGAAAACAATATAATGACATTTGAACTTGGTTAAATTCTAATCAGTTATTGAAGACCTATTATCCACAAAAGTATATCAAAGGCATGCATATATATACTCCTTGCACTATTTAATCATCCAAGAAGTTGAAACAATAATTACAGAACATAATTTCAATCGAAATCAACAAAATTTGTACCATTCACAGAATCTAAAGAAAAATAAGCTATTTATTTAGAATACAACGTGACTCCTAAGGCGTGATTCTTGTTCAAGGAAATAATTCAACTTTGTATTTAATGACCCTGAAACAAGAAGGAAATGATGAAGAAACATAAATGCTTCCAAATCGGAAAGGTTCAGAATTCAGAGTAAGGACGAAAATAGCAATTTCAAATATGGAAATAATCAGAAAATAGTTCACAAAGAATCCATTTTCTATATTTAATTTGAAAAAACACAACTGTAGAGTTGTTGTTCCTCTTCTCCTTCCTTCATCTTTCTCTCTTTATGATCTTCCGCTACGAGCCCTCTGCTCATTGGATTCGAGTCATTTGAAATTTCGACCGACGTGCTTCTCCATGACGTTTCTTCATCAATCATGTCGTTTATATCTAAACGGGCTTGGCCCACGGTCCACCCCATTCAAATATTAACGCTTGTTTCGTAATGCTGTATATGATAATAGAATGTGACGAAGGCCTGTCCCTATAATGTGAGATGGAATGGGATGTTAAAATAATAGCCCTTGTTTCAACCATGCCTGTGGGTTGGCCCTTAAACTGGGAGACTAAACCAGATTAAGGATCAGGTCAGTCCCATGAATTAAGGAAATTTTTTTTTTGTTATAAAAAAATATTAACTTAGTTATAAACTTTATAATATTATAATTTTAAGGAAGTTATGTTATGATATTGAAATTTTAAATAAGTTATATTATGGTATTTGAACTGTGAAAAAGTTATATTATATCTTGAGACTTTTTCATCAATATTTTTAATTTATATTATGGCTTGAGTAATTTATAGTTATGGTATTGAAATTTTAAGAAAGTTATATTATGATATTGAAATTTTGAAGAAGTTATGTTATGATATTGGAATTTTGAGAAAGTTATATTATGACTTGAAACTTCTTTATTATGAGTAATTTATGTTACGTCATTATAATAATTTATATAATTTGTATATTAAAATTTTAATGTAATTTAGTTATAACTAGTGAAAAACCAGTACAATATACGACTATATCAATTAATAATTGAAATTAACAAACATAATAATAAGATAAGTTAGCATCTCATAAACATCTTAATCCATCAATGAGACTTCTGATTTGCTCATCCAATTTCTTCCTTATTCTTTAGTATGAGATTAAATTCTTGTAAGCTAGCATCTTATAAGCATCTTAATCCATCAACTTAGAAAATAACAAATACACAGAGATAAAAAACAAAAGAATTTTATAGATTTCAATTTTAAAAGAAGGGTGTAAACACCCGATTTTGTCCAGGTAAATTTAAATTAAACTTATGGGACATAAATAAAAAAATATATAATAAATAAAATAAAATATATATAGGTATTTAGAAAAGTGAGGAAAATAAATAATCCAAAGAAACCCATCATAACATCAAATAAAAGAAAAAATAATAATAAAAAGTAAAATCATGAAACTAATAATAAAACATAATAACTACAACTAATAATAATAATAATAAAGAAATAATCATAACAAGTAAAATGAAATAAGAATAATAAAATACTAATACTAACAAGAGATACAATGTGTGACAAAAGTGAGGGATCTAAAAATTGAGTGAAATATATCGGGCCCTTAACTTCAGCCCAATGTTTTGAGCCCAAACGCTTGCTGTCAGCCCAAATCCTGAATTTCGGACCCATAACCCGAATCGGACCCCAGGTGAAATCCCTCAATTTCGCGTTCCTCTCTGCACGCTCAGGTGGTTCGCGTTCATCTCCCCGGAATTCTTCGATTTCGTCCATGAAGCTCCTCGATTCTCCGTCAATCCTCCAGCTCACAGTGCCACCTGGGGTTGCGTTTCATCTCACGGAATCCTCCCTATCTCCCATTGAATGCGCCGGATGCTGTTCCAGAAGGGGATCTTCGTCCAGAGCCGAGTTTGGAGACTTTCAGGTCAGGTAATGATACTTCTTCCTCAAAATATCTTGATTCCTCTGAAACCCCAAGAATTTGTGGACTTTCGGGGCATGTACACTCCTCCCAACCTCCAGCGCACCAGCTGCTAGCAGGATAAGAAGGAAGGAATTGTTCGGGTGAAATGAAGGCAAAACAGGGTGCGTGCATATGAATTCAGCTATAAATACCGGCAAAAAACAAAAGAAAGGGATCATCCGAGGATTCAGAAAGAGAAAAAAAACTATCAGGAAAAAGAGAAAACTAAAAACAAGGGAGAAAGAAGAGGACAAAGCAGATTCAAAGAAGTAATTCAGGGTGAAAGAGCTGAATCCTAGACAGAGCAAAGGAATTTGAGGAACTAACACTTCAGTGTTATCACGAATCTGGGAGGGCTTTGATAAGGCAAGGTGTTAAGTTTTTTATGCATTATTAGGACTTGTATGGATAAAAGCTGCACTAAATTCATTAGTTTGATATTGAGCATATACCTTCTGGCTTTGGATAGTTGAATTAAACCAGGGGTGTAATTTCTGCCTGGTCAAACTGTTTGTCACTAAAGGTTGTTTCTAAATTGTGGTTCAGCTGCTAAGTCAATTTCATTTACTGTATGATGCGTAGTGTTATCCCAGACTTTATAAGTTTGGCAGAACGTTTTGACTGATCAGTATAGGTAGTTCTAATTGTTGGTTTCTGCCTTGATTGTCTTTATTTTGTGAGTTGCTTGGTGGGCTATATAGAGGTGCTCCAGGGAAGTTCTGAAACTGTACGGTTACTAAGAATTGAACCAATTTCCGGCCATTACTTGGTACTTTAGGAGTTAAATAGCGCAGGGACTAAATTTGGTTCAGATCTTATTGCTGCTGGGAGTGGGGAAAATTAGAAGTTGAAATCTATCTTATTGCTAATTTTGAGGGGAATTTCAACCAATTCTGTGGTTACAAAATCTGACTTTTATTCGTGTCATTCTGATTGGTTTGGGTAATTGTAGTTTGCCCATAAAGACAATTATGATGTAAGTTCATCTTAGTTTTGCTCAGTTTGAACCCTTTCTCTGTGTTGTGAAATCTGGTTGTGGCTAAAGTTAGAACTGTATGCTTTGTTCTGACAAACTAACTGAGGATTGTTATTTAGGATTAGGGTAAACTGGGTTAAGGGAAGAGGTTGAATTTGTTATGAATAAATATGACAATAAGATGGATGCATAAGGTTTAGTCTCTTGAGATCAAATGTGGTAGATTATTCGAGACATCAAGCACGTATTCTGAATCCTTGGTGATTTTTTAAAAGTTCATATGGGTTGTCATCATCAGTCTAATGGTGCTCAAAACAAATATGATGCCATTCATAAGCTTAACAGATATTAGGTACCCCTCTTTTATACTGTATTAGCGTTGGGGTTTTTCCTTGATTATGCCCTATTCCTTCCTCCTATCCTAGCCTAACATCTTCTAATGTTTTTTTTTACTACCTGCTGTTGTGTTCTACTATTGCTTTTACTACGTTTGGTGTTTGATATAACAGCTGCCTTTAGTTTTTGGTTGTGCTCCTGTTAAAGGAATAATAAAATGAAAGGATAAAGGAGGTAGAGCAATTTGTTTAGGGAAGAAGAGGAAATAGCACCAGTGGGAAAATTTCAAAAAAACAAAACAGGTTTCAAAGAAGATATTGAAATGATACGAATTTGGAGCTCCAAAGGCTTAGCAAGTTGATAGAAATTATCTTTATAAAAGCAATCCGGTAAGCATCTCAAGGGAAAAGAGGTAATGAGTACATTAGGTTCCAATGACCTTGGTAAAAAAGTGATCTCATGAAATTAATGTTTACATGGAAAGAAAAAGGAAAAAGAGCCAAATATTCTTTTAAAAATAAGATTACTTTTTAAAAATTGGAACCAAACACTCTTTATATTATCTTTAAATTTTTCTGCCAATACTTTTCATAAATTATGTTTTGACCCCTTAAATTCTAAACATTACTTTTTGACCCCCTGATTCTTTTGAAATTGCACTCCAAACCCAAGTCTTTAAATATTCATTTTTGACCCTATATTTTTGTATGGAAATTTTTGCCCGAAGTCTTTTGGAAATTGTATTTGGATATTAAAAATCTTCGTTTGTTTCCGGAATCAAAGGATATTAGAAATGGGTCACTAATAAATTTTTATCATCTCTTACTTCTCTCTCACCAACATTATATGGAGAATTGTTCTCCTATAATGGTTAGGCTATAAGTGAAAAATTATTTTTCCTATAGACCTAATTTAGCACAAACAATATGTGGACAATTATTTTCTTATATTGTCCTGAGCTTTATCTGAAGATTAATTCTTCTATATTGTCCCATTTCATCCCTAGGTTTTGGGTGGAGGTTCATCCTCCCACACTGTCCTAACCACCTAAAGAGTATGGGTGGAGATTTATTCTCCCACATTATCTTATCAACTCAAAATACTATCTGCCTTAGGGTTGAAATCATATATCCGCCCTAGGCAATTCATCAAACTCATATCGAACTACGTGGACCTTGATCCCCATTGGGGTACGTAGGCTCTTACACAGTAAGTCAGGTCCGATTTTTTATCTTTTATGTTTTTTCTTTATCATGATAATAACAGGGGTAATTAAAATAATTAAAATATAATAAAATTAAAGCACAGACAATTAAGGGTAACCGTCCTTAGGATGGACGCTGTGAGATGCCTAACACCTTCCTCACTCGTAATTCGACTCCCGAACCTTTTCTCTGATTCCGAAGGCCAATTTTTAGATTTTTAGAGGATCCCAATTATCCTCCTAATTAATTGGTGGCGACTCCATTTTTAAAATCTCTGTGTTTTGGCCATCCGTCACGTTGTGACAAAGAGTAAGAAGTGAGATGTGTAAGCAATAGAGAATGACAAATTTCAGCCTTCTATTAGCCCTCAATAAACATTTTAATTTAGAATATAGTATAAATAAATAGATTAGATATAGTTATTAAGTAATTTTGTGAAAATATTAATTATAGTTATTAAGTAGTTTGGTGGTCACCAAAGGTTGGGCTGGGGTTTTGTAGGCCCATTTTGGAAGACTAATGTGGGCTGGGCGGAACTATTCTATATTGACTCTGTGACATTGAGATAATTTGAACTACATTTAAATATTTATAAATTTATATATATATATATATATATATACACCAAAAAATTAAAAGTGAATTTTAGTAAAATCTATTAAAAAATATCTATTTTTTTATTATTTGTTTGATAAATTATTTTTTTGTAAACTTACCTTAAAATTTCTCATGTAATTTGAGGGAGAGTTTGATCTCTCTAAGTTCTCACAACTAAATATATTTTGATGTTGTTAAATTGTGTATTAAAATATTAAAATGGAAATGTCAAGATACATAGAACAAAAGTTTAACTTTTGAAAAGTCAATTTCTTGGGAAAATTACTCAGTCGTAACCCTTTGTTAATTTGATTTTGATTGAGATTCAAACAAGTAACTAGACTCAACTAAGATGAATTCTATGTGGAAATCTATCCATTAAATTGTTTGTTAAACTAATTAGAGAAAAAAAAAACTCTCAAGTATATATATATATATATATATATATATAGTCAAATATCCATGTGAGCCTAATCTTTTATATCTTATCTAAAGTCTAAATTCAAAATATAATTCAAGTCAAATACTTCAACTACATAGATGCTTTTACATTTGGAAAGAAAAAATAAACCCTCTTAGTTGCTTAACAATAAATCAAACATTATAACAAAAGAAAATTTATGTGCCATGTAATTTTAAAGTGTCTCTTTAATCGGATATCTTAATATGAAGAAATCAAATGTTATTCTAAACATAATAAATATTATATTACTAAATTTCAAAAATTAGTAATTTATTTTACTCTATTTAAATTATATATAATAATAAACTTACCAAGCACGCATTTTTTACTTTTAATTACCAATTTTAATATTTATTTATGTAGTAGCCCATACTATAGATATTTAATTGTCAAATCTCCCATGTATAAGAAATAGTAATTAAATATTATTCTTAAAACTCACCTTGATCGAATAGAGATTTTTATAAGGAACTTGTTATGTTATAGCTCTAAAAATGGAGTTATAATATAGCTTCTCGCATTTAAATTTGATATTTTTTTAATTTTTTATCTTAATTTTTTTTACTTTTTAATATTAATTAATTATTATCTATGTCATATAATTTTTTTAAAAATTTTTAAATTTCTTTAAATTTTTTGACCTTTTTTATACACTATTTATTTATAATTTTTTTGATACTATTCATTCATAAACAAAATTATATTTTAAAACTACAAAAATTTAAAAATTTTTTTTTTAAAAATATAATATAAATAATAATTTATTAATAAAAAAAATAAAAAAAATAAAATAGCTAAGCTATCCCTCAATTGGGGTAGAGCTTAAAATTGTCTTTTTTATAAAGGCAATTTTATGCTACCGCTCCAGTATGGGACGGTAGCATAGAATTTATATATTTTTTTAATTTTTTAATATTAATAAAATATTATTTATATTATATATATTTTTAAAAATATTTTAAAATATTTTAATTTATAAATAAATAATATAAAAAGTTATGAAGTGAAGCCCGCACGGCAACCACCTTATTATAAACACGTTTACAATTACAAATGGAAAAGTCGTTTGTTTCTTTTTGACCATTCCAAACACGCCACCAATGATTTGACCTTCCGGCGTTTCTCAGTTGAACTATACAGTTAAAAAAACTGTTTTCTTTAAAATTATCCTATTTTTAAAATAATATTATATAATATTATTTAATGTTTTTATAAGATACTAATTTCAAACTGTTTGAATCATTAAAAAATAAATAAAATAAGCTAAAAATAAATAATTTTATAAAGTTATATTTTAAAATAAAATAAAATACATTCAACCCGTTGAAATAATAAAGATATTTTACAATTTCATCCATTTTATATTTAAAATAATATTTATTTTTATTTAACTATTTTAACTAAGGATATTTTATTTAACTTACATATTAATATGATGACATGAACTTTTGATTTATATTAATTAAATAATTTTTAATATAAGAATGAATTAAATTCATAAAAAATATAAAATAATTGTCTTTTACCTTTTTATAATAAATAAAAAAATTAGGACACTTAGTTAGTAGTATGCTAATACTCCAAATCAAATGTTTTTTTTATTTTTATATATAAAGTTTACGGTGAATCGAAGTTGATGAAAGCATCACTCATTATTAAATAGACATGATATTAAATAATATTTTTTCTTTTAATTATTTATAACTAATAAGATTTAATAGAATGAAACCTAACAATTAAATACCATCATAAACTTATATGAGGGCAAATCAAAATTATTAATCTATTTATTTGAGGACAAATAAATAATGAGGCTCAGGGAATGGCGTAATCTTGCTGGGAGAAGATGATAAAATTGTAATAAAAGAAGATTATATTAAATTAAAATGATAATTTATTTTGAAATCAATTCCTAACTTTTTTGAAAAATTTGGATTTTGAAATTAAGAAGAAAACTGTTTTCTAAAAAATGAAGAATTGAATTTTATTTTTAATTGTTTTAAATAACATAAATTAAAAACTAAAGTTTTAAAATTGAATTATTAATTTTAAGAGTTTCAAATTGACTCTATAATTATAGATAAGAAAGCCTAATAAAAAAGATATTTGTCTTATGTTTCTCATAAATTTAAATCTTTGTATAAAAAATGTCAATTGCTACAAATTAAAAAGTCATGTTACTCATGGTTAAATAATGTAAGTTAAATAAAATATTTTGTTAACATATTTTAATTTTATCGTTAATTAATTTAATTAAATAGAACGGAGTTTTATTTTAAATATAAAATAAGGTGAAGTATAATATTTTAAAACTTTAAAAGGTTGAGTGTATTTTATTTTTTAAAATTAATATTTATAAAAATATTTAAATAAAATTAATTAAAAAAATATAACTGTTAAGTAATAGACTAATAGTTACTCTTTTTATTTATTAAGAAGGACTGAATTGTACCCAAAAAAAAAGAATAAAGAAATCAGTAAGTAACTAAAGAAAATTTTATACTACTCTTAATATATCCTTTTGTTTATGTAATTTATTCTTTTATTTAATTATAAAATTGTTTTTCAGTTAATAATAATATTTTAGGAATGGTATAATACACAAGTGGGTAATATAAAACGTCCATATACTTTTTTTTATTTTAATTAAATATATTCTTTCCCTTAGTTAAATAATATAATATATCCACTCTTTTGTATCTATTAAAGCTAGGCAATCAAATGCTTCCATACTGATAATTTGTTTATGGAAATTGTACAGCTAATATTAGCTCTTTAAAGTTTCCAAAGAATGAAAATGAGAAACTTTTATGCATATTATATTTGATGTACAATTTTTTATTAATCAATTTAATAACAATTATTTTATACTATATATTATAAATGGAATTTTTTAACAAATTAAATAATACATATCACAAAACATTCTTTTGAAATATAATAAATATAAATATATCAGAAAAGAATGAGATAATTCCTTTGAGTTATCTCTACAAGATATTATATTTTAAAATATTTCATAAAATTTATTTTGTTTTTTAATACTTTAAATTTCAAAATAATAACATATGATAACACTAAAAGAAAACTGAAATATCAAGCCATCAAAAATTAATTTATTTAAATATTTAATAATTAATACACTAATATTTAAAATTTTCTCATAAATGAAATTCGAGGTGAAGCGAACCTTCCAAGTTGCAACTTCTCATACGATACAAGGAGTCACTTGAAGGGACAGAACATGCGGGGCCCACCAATGAGTGTGCGGTCAGATATATGCACCGGCCAGCCCTCCTCGTTTGAGTCAATAAAAAGGCACTTTTGCTCCGTTCAAAGCTCGCCTCCCTCCACACATATCTCCTCGGTCCTCTCTTCCTCACTTCCAAGCCTTTCGCTTTTTCAAACCCCTCCTGCGAAAGGTGAACCTACGCCTCCAAGGATCTCGCGCAACCCACCAATCTCCTCCTCCATTTGCTTTTCAAAGGTAAACGATACTTCTCACTTTCTCACGCAATCACCCCAGATCTGAAATACACTTCACTGTGCTATATCTTCTACGATTCACTCTTTCAGATCTATCATTATACTGGTTACAGTTTCAAGGTTGAATTTTGTTTTTTGTTTTTGATGTTTACTGGAACTTCCACTCATATACTGTTTTATTTGAATCTCTAGCTGTTCGATCCCCACGTTTTCAGTTCTATTTACGTGTGCGGATTTTTTTTATTACTGGGATTTTCTTTTCATTTGTAAATCTGTAGAGTATGGCTCTGAGATCTTATAATTTTCTGGGACTCTTGCATCTGGGTCAACGCTTTCAGATGATCTGATCTGAATTTGCTTGATCTGTTAGCTGAATCTTATTACTTCTGCTGCAGTCGCAGAAAAGTTTATTCTTTTTCACCATTGGTTGGATCTTTCAATTATATGTTTAATGGTTGAATAAATCATAAGAATATGGCTCATGCTTTTTGAAATGATAGAATATGAGATGATTGAATCATGGTGGCCTCTATACATTTGATCCATGCTTTGCTTCATTTAACTTAGCTAATTGTCGTACTTTTCATGGTTCATGCTCAGACGAGCTGCTGCTTAGTCCTAAAACCTGCTTTTTATAATAATCTATTTTGATTTGGTTTGTTATCGCGGTTCTCCTTTCATCATGAATAGTTCATGCATTTGATGACCAACTTTTCTGAGTATGCATTCTTTAATTACCTTGCTTTAGTCCCCCACCAAGTATTATTCAAGATTTTATACTATTTCAATCACAATAGAGGTTGAGCATGCCCCACTTCATTTGTTGTTATGTTTTGGCGGAGACCGAATACCCTCATTGGCAATCTTGGGTGGGTATATGTTTTAGTTAAATTTCTCTTGAATGTCCAGCTTGTGAGCTCAAGTGTACTTTCCTAACAAATGGGAATTTTAGTTTATTTGTAGGAACTATTAAGTTGTTACATAATGTGTTTTGTTTCATCCTGGTTAAACTAAAATGCATTACATTTCCTCCTTTAAACCTTCTCAATGATGATATGACAAGATTTATATGTTCTTTTTCTGTTTTTTATTGGTTCTTAACTTGCCTCTGACCTTTTCTTTTTAATGACTTTATTATTTATGAACTCAATATACTGATAGTCAGATACATAGTGAAAGGGTATTTCTATATCATCATATACTATAATTCAATTTACAATCACGTGTTTTGCTTGTTCTGATTATCACCCTGTGCCACCTGTCTGTTTGCTTATTAGAACCCTTGAACTAAGGTAGAAGTATCACAGTTATAAGGGTGTGTTCTAATGCGTGAAATTTTAGTTTGGGTATCCTTTGGCTCGTATCTTTGTGTTAAGATCTAGAAGTCTGCATCTTAGAACTGTTGGATTGTTTCTGTCTAAATATTTACTTCCCATGTGATTGGATGTTTGAATGAATCATGGCTTGGTCCTTAATCTTGTCATAGTCAAAGAATTTTACATTAAATTGTTATAATATCATTTCCTTAATTTATAAACCTTATTTGACATTGGGTCCTTGCATTCTCCAGGGAAGTCATCATGGTTGATCAGGTTCAGCACCCTACAATCGTTGAGAAGGTTGCTGGCCAGCTCCATCTCCGTTATGGTCTCTCACCTAATATGCAGAGTTATGATGGTAGCTTCCATCGTCCTGCTATCCACCAGAGACGCTCATTTGGGAATTACTCAAATGCTGCATTGCAGTACCCTGTGATTCCAGCATGTAGAGCTACAGCTGATTTGTCTTCTGTTGCAACAACAGCCTCCCCTATCTTTGTTGCAGCTCCAGCAGAGAAAGGCCACTTTCTTATTGACTTTCTCATGGGTGGAGTCTCAGCTGCTGTATCCAAAACTGCTGCTGCTCCCATTGAACGTGTTAAACTTTTGATCCAGAACCAGGATGAGATGATCAAAGCTGGTAGGCTCTCTGAGCCCTACAAGGGTATTGGTGATTGTTTTAAGAGAACAATTCAGGATGAGGGTTTTGGTTCCTTATGGAGAGGTAACACTGCTAATGTCATCCGTTATTTCCCCACTCAGGTTAGTCGTTTTGTACCCTTTTGATCATTCTTTCCCAACTCTTTTGGTTTAATGAAAGTGGTGCTAAATCTGCAATTCAATTCAAATTGTGCCAGGCTTTGAACTTTGCTTTTAAGGACTACTTCAAGAGGCTTTTCAATTTCAAGAAGGACAAGGATGGATACTGGAAATGGTTTGCTGGCAACTTGGCCTCAGGAGGTGCTGCTGGTGCCTCATCTCTTTTCTTTGTTTACTCCCTTGATTATGCTCGTACCCGTCTGGCTAACGATTCCAAGGCTGCAAAGAAGGGTGGTGAAAGGCAATTCAATGGGCTTGTTGATGTCTACAGGAAGACATTGAAATCTGATGGTATAGCTGGACTTTACCGTGGTTTCAACATCTCATGTGTTGGAATCATTGTGTACCGTGGTCTCTACTTTGGAATGTATGATTCCCTGAAGCCTGTTCTCCTAACTGGAAAATTACAGGTTGGTGTTGATCCCCTTTTCTTGGTTATCCTCTTTGTGGTAATATGATTTGATTCTTTTGAAGATGGAAAATTACTTGTATTCAATTTGAACCAAATCTTATAAGTTGGGCTAAACTAAGGACTTGTTTATTTCAATGGAGTCGGGTGGGCAGGAAACCTTTGTTTGGATCTTTTGAAGTAATGGAGTGAGGTGGATTATGATGGGTTCCTAAACCCCTCTTTCCTACTCCACATACGTATTTTCAAACCCTCCCAATTTAGGGGGTTTGGAATAGATTGTCTCCCCGTTATTTATTCAATTACTGTATTACCCTTATTATACATAGAAAAAAATTATATATATTTATATATACACACACACATATATATATTGGAAAAGGATTGCCCCACTTCATTAATTACAATTATAACTTCTAAACTGTGGATATGTAACCCTACTTTTCACTCCCTTTTGTCCCACTCCACTCCATTAATGACTATTCCATCCCACTCTTCTCAAAACTCCCAAACATTGCCTGAAGTGTGTAAGAAGTTCACCTTCATCATAGTATTTGGAAACAAAGGAATACAAGAAGATTCATCGGATTTTTCTTTTAATTTTCATTTCACCATTTGCTGAAACCCATTGTCATATTTTCCTTCCTTGATGATTGCAGGATAGCTTTTTCGCTAGCTTTGCCCTTGGGTGGCTCATCACTAATGGTGCAGGTCTGGCATCATACCCAATTGACACTGTTAGAAGAAGAATGATGATGACCTCTGGGGAAGCCGTGAAGTACAAGAGCTCCTTCGATGCATTTGCTCAAATTCTGAAGAACGAGGGTGCCAGGTCATTGTTCAAGGGAGCAGGTGCGAACATCCTTCGTGCTGTTGCTGGTGCTGGTGTGCTTGCTGGTTATGACAAGTTGCAGGTGATAGTGTTTGGGAAGAAGTATGGATCAGGTGGTGCTTAAGTTTTTTTCAATGTCTGAGTCAAGTTTTTAGCTTTAGATGGTGATGAAAATGGTTGAACTCAGAGAATTGACCAATTGCTGCGGCAAATTTTGTTTAATAATTTATTCAATGGGAGATGATCCCAGAACAAAGTTTCAATTTTGGATCAGAATTTGGTCCTATAAACATGATTTATTTGAGTGGCAGGCAAATCAACTGTCACCTGGAGTTCTCCATTTTGTATAATTTTGAGATATTCTATATATTGTTCTAGAGTTACCCTTTTCATTTCTGGAACAAAATGCAGCTGAGCCTTTTGATTTCAGTATGTGGTTCTAGTTGATTTGATCTATGTTTTTTTTATTATACAACTATATGATAAACATTGATGTTAATGGAGTATGGGGTTGAGAAAACAAGAATGGAAAATGTGTTTCTTTACCACTTTGATGTTCCATGGAAAGCGAATAACTTAGTTCTCGTACCTTCGTGAAGAAACCGTATATTTCACGAGAATAGAGTAATATTATTTATACAGATTTTATTTATAAATTGCATATCTAGTTTGATGGGAAAAAAAAAGGCTATAATTTATTTTGAGCCACCATTGGCTATCAACGTTAATTTGTCCTTGTTTATAAAAGGTCTTTGTATTGATGTCTCCTTCAATGAAAAGTAAGAATAATTTTCTTTATTTTTACTTGAGAAATATTAATAGTTTATTTAGTTGGCATATTATAAAATGGTAAAATCTATCCTGCCGTCACAGTTTGTGATAGTAAGATATGTTTTATATATTTTTTTATTTTTAATAGTAATGAATTATTAATTATATCGTATATATTTTTTTTAAAATTTTATAATTATAAATGAATAGTATCAAAAAATTATGAATAAATAATATAAAAAGATATAAATTTAAAAAATTATATGATTTAGACAATAATTAAATTTAAAAAATTATATGATTTAGACAATAATTAATTAATGTTAAAAAAAATAACATTTAAATACTGAAATATATGATACAGTCTCATTTTTAGAATCGCACCTTATAAAATTTGTCTAATGGTTAATATTATTGTCAATTAGACAAAGAATAATGCTCCTCACAAACGAAGATTCTTACAAAGTCACAAATGTAAAAGAAAAAATAAGTGGCAAAAATGTCATAGAAAATGAGTTGATACATAAAATGAGTAATTAATATAAATTTTGTGAGTAATAAAAATTATAAAAGTAGCGTAAGATGTTGACAATTTACAATTATTATAGAATTTTTTAAGAGTGAATTAATAATTTAATTTTTTAAATATATAAGTCTTCTTAATTTAACCTCTCAATATTGAAACGTCTCAATTTGGTTCCTTAAATATATAAATCATCTCAATTTAATTCCTAAATATGTAAGTCGTCTCAATTTAAGCCTCTAAATATACAAGTTGTCTCATACACGTTCAAGTATATTTCTTTATTGTAATATTTATTAATAAATAAGACGTCTTAATTGCATCTTTGATGTGGACGTATCTAGTCGTTCATGTATATTTGGAATATTAAATTGAAATGTTTTAATATTAGGAAACTAAATTGAGAAGAAATATATATTTAAAGTACCAAATTATTAATTTACTCATTTTACAATAAGGAACCATGGCCTTATTCTTTATTAAAAGAAAAAATATTAAATTCATATTTCCATGTTGATAAAAAAAAAAAAAGAAGGAAATTTAAATTAAAGTGTTATTTGAACAAAGTTCAAAGAGGATGAGTGTAATTTAATCTAAGAATAAAGATTTTAAAGTGCAAGATACACTTTAAAGTGCATAATTAAGGTAATTTATCCTAAACAAATTTAGAGAATTAAATTTTGATATTGTTAGAGATATTATATTCTAAGATAATATTGTATAAATGTTTTTTAATATTATAAAAAATCATTTTAAAATTATATGAAATATTAAAAAAATACATTTTATAAAATTATTTTAAAGTATAATATATATGAAAATACTGAGTAAAATTATGAAAAAAAAATTAATATAGTGTATAAGTTCAACCAACTTGACCCAACATGGGTCGGTATGGAATAATGTCTTTGGGTTATTTTGACCAACTTTTAAACATATTATTATATTATGAAGAAAACCCTATTGGCTTAAGAAAGATCAATTCTTTGCTTGAATTCAAGGTTTTGTATGGTCCATGAATCTCATGACACTTTCAATTACTCTCTTCCACATTGGATGAAGCTTTATGTCCCTAATTAGAGAATCCACTTTTTTCTCCATTCAATTTAGGCACTTTTAGAGATAATTTCTTAGATGCATGTGGCTTATGTACAATAAAAGAGATAAATTTTTATGGTCAAACTTGATCCTGTCACAGTATCGGCCTTTTTACCCTGTGACATTTGAATGAGTTACATCATATGACGTGATTTATTTAATATTGTTAAATAATAACATGACTTGTTCTGTGACAAGACGAGATCCAGACTCAAAATTTGTATATATATTTTATAAATCAAATTAATTGTAAATATATATATAAGAATACTCAAGACTCATTAAGACTTATCTTTCCCATATTTATATATTTATTTATAATTAATTTTATATATTTATTTGAAATTTCAGTATTATATATGTTCGTCTCACTTAGAAGGCTGAAATCTTAACCCTCCATTTGTACATAAAACATAATAGTATAATACACAATACCATATTCACAGCACATTTAAGAGGTTCAACATTTTCACTGTGAAATATATTTGTTGATTTGATTAAATTATAATTTAATTTTATGTGATTGTCTCTCAATATTATGAAATAATTTAAGATAAAAGTAAAACATATTTTGAATAAAAAATATGTTTATTATTTTAATATTCACATAATTATTAATTAAATAGTACAGAACAAATCAAATAATAAGTTTTAAACTACGAATCAAGAGTTAACTTGTAATTTAACCTTAAAATTTATTTTTTAACTTAACTAATAAATTTTATGATAAAAAATTTGATATGTATCTATAAATAAAAAAACTCAACCTCCTAAAAACTGAAGTTTTTTTTTATAAGATTACATGACTTTTTAAAAAATTAAATAGACTTAATTTATAAAAAATATATAAAACAAATTAATTATGAATGAACCGTGACATATATATAACATGATAATTTTAATCTACAAATTTTTTATACAGGAAATCTAATTAAGATTTTTTCTCAGTGTCTTTCAAATTGCTTACTTATTTTTATGAAATATTTTGCACATATACTTAGCTTATATATATGATTTTAATAGATTCTATGTATAATATAATATTTATTAATTAGTTACGTTTATAACTTTATATAGATATAATCTATAAAAAAAAATCCGATTTCTTTTTTTTTTTAGTGGGCATTTTCGTGGTCCCAAGACAGTTGTCCAAAAAAGTGGCAGGCCAATAGTACAAACTCCCAAAGTAATATAATGTTAAATATTAATATTGATAATATTTAGGAGTAATTTTTTAATTTTAAATTTTAAAATTTTAATTTTAAAAAATAAGTTTAAAAACTACAAAAATTAAAAAAATTAAAAAGTATTAAAAAAATTTACATAACACATTAATTAAAGAATAAAAAAACATAATAAAAAGATCTTTTGATTCTTTTTAAATTTTTTTTTAAATGAAGAAACCGCCAATATAAAGTGAGCAATGTCATGGTATTCTTGTCACATACTTTATTTTTATTTATTATTTTTTTTATATATTAATTAATTTCTTAACTAATTTATTTATATAATTATTCTTTTTTTATTATTTCCTCTCTTGAAATATCAAATTTATTTTTTAAGTTAATTTTAATAAAACTAATTTATTTTAATATATTTATTTTTTAGTATAATTAAAATTATTTAATAATTTTTTTAATTCTTATATCGTCATTTTAAATATTAAATAAAAAATTAGAGGGAGGATTGCTTTTATTTATTGGGTTTTTGAAATTAAAGCAAATTGTACTGAAAATTGATAACTCCCAAAGATGTATAGCAGATTGAGCTGAACAAAATAATTGGACAGAAAAATGTTGCCAACTTAATTGTTCCTTTTGTGACTCACTTGCGTAGATCTAATTTATAAAAAATCTATAAATTAGATCAATAATATATATATATATATATATATATATATATATATAAAATACATATAAACATGTCATACGTAAATATTTATAAATTTATTTTTAAAATGTTTATGTGGATTTATTATTAATTTAATATATAAAAAATGTGTAGATCTAATAATTTCTCCTTCCTTGCTTTTTCATCAAATGCCTGCCAAATCTACCTCTTTCACAAATTTCAACCACCAACTACTTTTTCCTAAATTCTTACAGTCATGTTATCTCAATAAAATTTATTAAAATTATGGTTATTAAATCAGAATTTAACAAAAACAATTTGACATCACTTGAATTCATATGCAATAACCTCAATAATTTATACAAATCTTATAATAAAATTAATATAAGTAACATTACTCAGCTTCTTATAGTCATCTCTCTTCCTTTTTTGTTATGAAAATATTGTATCTACTTTATTTTAAGTTTAGTCAAATTACTGTAAATTTCTATTTATTTTAAAATTTTTTAATTTGTTTTTAAAATTATTGTATCTTAAAACCATGTTTATATGACTTTTATTCTTTTCCTAATAACTCAGATAATTAATATTATTAATGATCTATTATTTATTATCAAATTACAATAAAAATATCCTCTACTGCTAAAACATCATTAATTTATTAAAAAATTACAGAAACCTCACTTAAAGTATGTTATATAATATTTAATCAATGAATTCTATCTGTATTTAGATATTTTTGTCTTTATATGGGTTTTACTTAAAATTTTATTTTCATATTTTTAAATAATAACTATCCAACTATCCTTGTAATCAAACCATACTATAGATGTTTTAGGTTTAAATTTTGGTGTCATCATTTATAAAATAAAAATATAAGGTAGAAATTTTTAATTTTTAATTTAAAATAATAAGTGATTTCATTTAGTATTTTTAATTTAAACAAGCAATTTTATTTGTTATGCATGTATCTAAGGACCCATTTAAGTACAGGTATTTTTATTTTGATATTTTATATGTTAAAAGATATTTCAAATATCTAGTAATATTTAAAATACAAGGAAGTATTGGATATTGATATTTTGGGCCATATCCTATTACCCAAAAGATTATGAAAATATCATATTTTTGAATTTCTAATTTTATAAATTTTATAAAATATTAATTATATTTTTTTAATAAATTTTAATCACTATATCAAACATAAAGATTTTAAATAACATAATATCATATATCATGATATTTAAGAAACTATAAATCATAAAACATCAGTGTACTAAATAATTCTTAAGTTTTGTACAAAGTTTTCTTTCCATAAGGGAAATGATCTTATTTTTTAAATTAAATAATTATTGGTATGACCCATAATTAATCCTCATCGTTGTGATTTTAATTGACAATCTCATAAATATAGTGATAGAATCAAACATATATACAAGACTAAATGACTAAGTACATAATTATAAATTATGTGATTTTAGTATTTTTTTGGGTTACTTTTGGGTCTACAATGCTAAAATAATGAGAATATTATAATTGTATTTGTAATTAATCTTAATTTAAAGGAACCGTCTAACTTATACTACAAATACTGATCGTGTAAGTCCCACTTCCTTTGGATGAGGAATCATGTTTTATCTTAAGAGTAGCTTAGCGCATACCTGATTTAAAAATGTCTTACATAAAAATATAGAGCTTTCTTAAATAGGTTCAACGAGTAAATGTATAATACTACATTATCGTTATACAAAAATTTCTTTTACCAAATGATAAAAAAAAAAGCCACGAAACTTGATCCAAATAATAGTTGTACCATACTAAGATTTTCTTTTCTTATTCAACCTCTCTCAAATGTATATCATCAAATTTAATTTTTTTAATAATATAGATTTAAATGTGATAATCAGTAAAATCAATTATTTGTTGCCCAAAAAACAAATTAATTATTATTTATTCTTCATAAATTCTAAATCATGAATTTAGGAGTTTGGTAATCTGATTATCAAATCTTTGACTTGTGTTCTAAAGTAAGTGGTTGATTTTATGAGTCATATGAAAGAAAATCTGTGACTACCCCCACCAACATCACCACTCTCTACCGTCCAACTCTTACCTGCCAATTCTTCTGAACCTTTAATTTTAATTATTATATTCAGATTTAAAAATACAATCATATTAATAATTTCTAATATAATCATATAAATAAAATTACACAACAAGAATACAAAATTCAATAAAATTTTATCTTTAAAAATATCCCTTTTCACTAAAAGAAAATCTATTTATTGTGAGAATTCTATTTCTTTCGTTGCATTACTCGATTTCGTAATCATTTCTCATTTATTGTCTCATTTTAATATACATGTTTCTTGTATCACTATACTATTTGAAAATTATTTTTATTTTAAATACAAGAATAGTATAAACAGTATTTAAATGAAAGAATAAAATTATATTTTAAAATATAAAAATTAATAAAATATTAAATTAATAGTGATACTATTATTCCATAAACAAAATAACAAGGATATGGCTGAATTGTGAATTTGATTTTAAGAATTTGTAAAAGATTTAAATTTGACTTAATAAAATTTTATATAAATTACAATTCAAAACATACCGTTGGAGTTTTTTTTTGTTAAAAAAGTTGAGATCTAAGCTATTATTGTGATAAAAATAAAACTTTAATATTATTTAATATTTAAGAATATAATTTTATTTAACATTCACAATTTTTTTATTCTAGTGTTTATTATCATTTTATTTTTTTGAAATAATAAAATTATATTCTTGAATATTTAAGAAATTATAAAATATGAAATTAATAACAAATTTATATTTGGAGAATCAGAATATAAATTTTTTATCAATGAAAAAATATAAATACAAGTAAAAACAAAAAATAGAAGACCCTTATTTTTTTTATTAGTAAATAATATTTTAATGTCAAAAAAGTGAAGATTTAAAATGTTAAAGTTAATTAACATTTATTGTTAAAAATGTGTTATTTGAGCTTATTTACTGTTAACATTTAATTTTATTAAATTAAACGTGATGTTGTTAGTTTGGGTATTAATAAAAAAAAATAATGATACTCATATATTATTTTTAATTATTAATATATTATAAAATAATAATAATAGATGATAATAAGTAATAGATATAAAAAAATAATAAATATAAAAAATATATAAAAGTAATGTAACAAAATAATACATTATTCAACTAAAATAATTTGTTTTAGGAGAAATTATCCTACTGTCCCCTTTTTTACTTTTTCATTTTTTTATTTATAATATTTATTCATTTTTTACTTATAGTATTTAAAAAAAATTTGAAGATATTTTTATATATTTTTGAAATTTTTTTACTTTTTCTTCAAAATTTTTACATTTTTTAAACATATAATTTTTTTTATTTTGTTAAATTGTTTTTATATTTATAATTAATTTATCATTATTAAAAAATTAAAAAAATAAAACAATCTTTTTTAAAATATTTGTAAATTCCCCCCTAAAATTGGGATGGTAAGGGAATAGGTTAAAATATTCTTAGCTATTTAAAACCAGGTGGAATTTATGCTAACTGTGATATATATATTTTTACTTTTTTTTAACTTTTTAAATTTTTTAATATTAATGAATTATTGTGTATGTCATATTTTTTTTATAAATTTTTTAACATGTTTTTATATATTTTTAAAATTTTTATACTTATAAATAAATACTGTTAAAAAATTTATAAATAAATAGTATAAAAAATTTTAAAAAAATTTAAAAAAATTTTCAAAAATTATATGATCTAGACAATAATTAATTAATATTAAAAAATAAAAAAATTGAGATAAAAAATTATGGTGCAGCTCAAAAAATAAAATTACACCATAACAAGAACCTTAAAACCATCCATACTCTCTCACTAAAAATGACTTCAAAAATATTATCTAATCTTTTTTAAAATTTTAAAATTCTTTTTAATTATGATAGAATATTTTATTTTTTTTATATTAAAAATTATAAAAATAATTTATTTATTGACCATACCCAAAACTTCGAGAGGTAGCTTGAGACCTATTAAATTATTATCTTTTAGCCACACCTTAATTTTTGTTTTGTTTTTTTAATATTTTTCTTTATTTTTTTATTTTTTAAAATTAATTAATTATTTTTTATATGATATATTTTTTTAAAAATATTTTAAAAATATTTTTTGTATTCTTTATACTATTTATTTATATTTTTTTTTATTATTCATTTGTAAGTTAAAAAATTTTTAAAAATAAAAAAAATATCTCAAAAAATTTTAAAAATTTAATTAATAATTAAAAAATTAAAAAATATATAAAAAATGAAAAAAAAAATCCCCTACCGCCCTCCCCACACAGTAAGCGCCGTAGGAGAGTAAGGGCCTGTTCGGATGTGCTTTAAAAAAAATGACTTTTATAGAATGAGAAGTTGATTCTTAAAAAAGAATGTATTTTAGTAGAATGAGAAGTTGT
>JASKGM010000007.1:1921041-1935606 GCA_034509205.1 Ceratonia siliqua
TTTTTATTATGTTTTTTGAATTATTTTTTGATTAATGTTTTATGTAAATTTTTTTAATACTTTTTAATTTTTTTAAATTTTTTAAAATCCTTTTAACTTATTTCTTAAAATAAAAAAAATTTATATTTTAAATTTTAAAAAATAAAAATGCTACCCATAGTATCCCCCTTAAGAAATGTTCCCCATGAAGAATTTGGAAATTGAAAATGTTAAGGAATGAAACCCTAGTTTTGTAAGGCAGGCATTGTAACAGAATAAAGTTCAAGGCAAGTATAGTTAACTATTAACTGTCATTCCCAATTCTTTACTCTATATAGAACAAAAGGCCTTCCATAATCAAAAGTACTAATCATATAATTACCCCTCTTTGAAATATTCAACAATGTATCATATACAAAATTATTTTTCATCTAGATTAATTAGCGTTAATCTAATCTTGCAAGTTCAATATGTGATTCTAAAGGGATAAGTACAGATAATATATATAGAATAAAAAGGTTTTGTTCTTATATATTTAGGTATCAGCAAATTGGCTTTATGTCAAGCTTAGGAGATACATAACACTGTTACTTTACTATTCACAACTGTATTTTCTATACAAATTAGAAAGCTTGACACTTATATATGACAAGGAAGAGCCAATCGATGACTGTGCCTCAACTACCTTCCATTTTTCAAAACAAAAGATCAATTGCTATCTATTTTAATTAGAAGCAACATTTCCTTTAGGGTTTGAAAAGTTAAATTAACTACAATTATTTTGGCGTCTATCTTTTTTTTTTTTTCCCTTCTGTTTAAAGAAGAAAAGAAAATGAGAGAATTTCACATAAAGGGAAGTTGGAGAGTGGCCACAACTTCAAGCATGAAGAAGAAAAACAAAGAATAGAACTAAAAACCCACCATTTCAAGCACAAAATCTGAAAGTTTTCATCTAACTAGATTCAAATAGTATGTGGGAATATTACTTGCTGTGGGATACCAGAGAGTGACTACCGGTAGGATGTTTTAACGCCGGGGAGTGGCCATAGGTGGGAAGGTAGGGAAAGGGATTTGAGAATTTTGGGGCAAAAATTTGAGATTTTGGAGAAAAATTGCTCAGAAAATGATCTGAAGGGGAGGGGGACTAACTATATCAATCTAAGGTGAAAAAAAATTCACCTCAAATCCCCTTCAAAATTTAAAGAGGCGAAATAAAAATTAAAAAAATATATTATTTTGGATGCACAAGAATTCGTCTCCTTAGAGGCGATTTTTGATGCAAAATTAGTTGAGGTAGAAAATTTCTCCCTCTATATATTAAATTTTTTTTTTGAAAAATTAAATTTCTGCTTCTATATCTGCCTTAGATAAAGACGGATTTTTTTCCTCAAAATACTCTTTTTTTTTTTGTAGTGTTTGCGATTTTCAAGTGACTATGCCTCCCAATTAATAGGAACCCATCTCATAAAAAAAACAACAAAATCAAAATCAACACTTTCGTTATCATTCATTAATGTGTTTTTGTTTGTATATATCTTTTAGAAAAGCAATTAATTTGTTGATAGAAGCCCAAACTGTAACAATCAACGTCTGTGACAGGGGGATCATGAATTGCTCATAATAACATCTAAACCCTTCATGTCCAAATTATTCTATAAATTACAGCAAAATGTCTTTGTTAATGCGCACGGATTCCTCACTTGTCCTTGTAGCTTATATAACATGGAAAGGTATAACAAAGTCTTACTTGCCCTTGTAGCTTATGTAACATGTAAAGGTATAACAAAGGTGATAACAAAGTCTTGAAAAGGACAAAAGAGAAACTAATTAATGTGAACAATCGTGATAGCTTTGTGTGTCAACCGAGGTTAAGCTCATCTCCAGATATTTAAAGATCGGCCTTGATCACATCCTTTACATCCACCTGATACATATATTTATAAAAATAAATTCTCTTAGGTACTAGTTTTAAAGTTTGAACCCGAATAATCAAAATTAAGAATACATCTTCTTAATCACTAAGTCAACCATTACATAAACTATACTTAGATCATTGTTTTTCTTCTTCCACATAAGAATATGGATTTAATTTTAATTTAAATACATGTTTTTATGAAAAAAAAATTCATATAATTTTGGAAAGCGAGAAATAATTGGTTAAAAGTAGATTTTTTATTTTAAAGAAATATCAATAAATTTTGAGTTCAAATTAACCAAAAAAAAAATCACGATCCTACCCATAATTAAGTTCATAATAAAGGCACAGTTAGTTACAAGTTTTCTATGTATTTCTTCACCTATTGAGTTCTTTAATTAGTGATATGTGCAAATATCTAAAGAGCAAAATAACATATTTCTTCTATAATTAAGTTACATGCAAATTAATGGTAAATTAGTCTACAATGTGGATACAATTAAATACTTAATTATATATGTGTCTAATTTGAAAAAGACATATGCTGATATGCCTTAAAACCATCATCTAGACCTACCGAATTAAAGGCTGTGTCTGATATCTTTTACTTTCCGATTGAGACAAGTTCTATATATCTCACTCTGAATACTAAGAAGAGTTGGAAAGGAGGGTTGAATTGGAGTTTTACTATGTTTTGAAGAAATTAAAAAGGAGAGTTGAAATAAAAAGTGAAAACAATTTTCTATATATATTTTTGTGACTTGAACTTAATTAATTAGACACCTCTAATCTCCATCCATCCCAACAATTTGAGTTATAAGGAATGAAAATGGATCAATCACTATTTATATATTCCATTCTTATAATATTTTTTTTCTGTCCAAATATAAGATGAAAATTGAGTGAAATTAATGTAAAGTTGTCATCCAATTACAAAATAAATCTATAGTTTTGCAAATTTACTCTTATAAAAATATTAATGTCGAGAATAATATATATGGTTATTAGATATATATAATAAGATTTAATACACACTTCTCAAAATTTTATTATAATTTTTTCAATATTCAAACTAATAAATAATTATTTTTTTAAAAAATCAAATATTTTTATCTAATTATCTATCTTATTGTCAACTAAATAAGATATGAGTACTATCAAAAAGTTTACCATATATTAATCTCTTATATGAACTGCTTTTATGTGCACCGCAAACTGCAAATTCAATCCAGTAATATAATAATGAGTAAATTATATTTTTTGTGTTTTCTAAAAGTATCATATTTCATAATAATATTGTATGACACTATTACAGAATTATTTAAGAGAGTAAAATAAATCTTATGACATATGATTTTAAAATACTATATTTAAAAACATCATTTTCAAATATTAATAATTACAGATCTAATGAAAATCCACATGCAATTATCATGGCACAAACGTATATAAGCCGTATACACATCCCTGTCAAAAAAAAAATTCAAAACCTTCCCGGCAAACCCAGAAACTCCTGGAATTTGGATGTTCTTCTAACAGATGCCATCTCAATATATATATATATCGACCCTGGGCCCTTGAGCCGAAAATGTGGGTTCTGCAGCAAGAATGCAAGATGCTATATTCCCGCTGCTATTATCTGCAAATTTGCTCAGGAGTTGCTGCCCCACTGGCCACCACCACCACCACCACCAACTTAACGTGAAATTAGAGATAATATTAAGGTACTTTTAACCAAAAAAATATTGTCTTCATCTTAGTTTCTCTGTCCCCTTAATACGCAGTGAAAGCGATGTATCAATGGAGGTGCAGCTGCAGAACTGCAGAAGACTCCTTGTATATAAAACTTTGATTAAAGTGAGTAAGAGTGAGGTTGACAGAAGAGGAGCCCTGCATGGAGATATAAACAGAATCATGATTGGAATTCACTGTTCACATGCACATATAACGTCATTCATGTATATATAATTCTCATTGCATTCCCAAATGGCAGCCATTTCCAGCTGCTCTCTTTTGATTAATTAATGGGTCAGAAAAGGATAGGCCAGTTTCCCTTTAAGTGGGTTAATTTGTCTTACCACCCCACTTTCGGTTTCATTTCAGCATCATGAGAAGTTTCATGGAAATTCTATACAGTTCCTTCTAATATCTGCTTGCCTAGCTAGCTTGAAGGAACAAATTACAACATATGAATTAAGCACAAAACGTAAAAACTTGTTTCTATTTTATGAATATTAAGGTTAGGAGCTTATCATTAAGTCAAAAATTATAATTATTAGTCTACGCTCATGAGATTCGAATCCCTCACCTTAGTTTGATATTAATTGTCAACATCAAGCACTTATCACTAAACTAAAAACTAAAATGGTAAGCTAAAGTTAAGCACCACAAATACAAGAGAGAAGTTTATGAATGTGGCTAACCTTTGGTTTACCAATAATAAATTCCATCTTTACCAAAAATAAAAAGTAATCATGATCCTAATTATAATGTCTGTACCTATAAAACCTCCGATATTATTATTTTTGCATAAAGCTATTCTGGAAACTTTTTTTTCAATTTCTTAGGTTTTTATAACTGATTTGATTATCAGAGACAGAGGGCCACACTGAAACTTCCTGCTCTAAGCACTCTTACGGAGAATTTTTCTGTATCTGATAATAATTGTTTTATCTTCAAGCCATGATCAAATCCCAAAAAACTATACTTGAATTTATTCATGTTCTTTTTTTTTTTCAGAGTTGCAGGTACTAAACATATATGAAAGAAGACAGCATACAGTTCCATCTGCGAAATAGATGCATGTGGACTTGCATGTCACTAGATAGTTTTTACATTGAGTCAAGTTTTTGGTTTTGTCCAGCTTCTTATTTATGCTTGTGTCATTCTGGCTAGTAGTGAGTCACCAGGTGAATATAAGCAGGTTTTGAAATTTGGGTAGTGGAAATTATGTGTCATAAAGCCGAGACTTCAGATAGAGGTTGAATTTTCTGAAAATAGCTTGCTCGCTAGAAGGTAGAAGCCTACTAGCTAAAATGGTTAATTTTTTCAAGGTTTGATCTTTTGAAGGAAAAGGGAAAAGACAATAGAGATGAGAATGGATTTTTCCTGCAATAAAGAAAAGACTAGGCTATATGGTCCCATGCAAAATACACCAGATGGAGACTAGACCATCCCCTCACAGTCAAATTGGTCATCACAAGTAACCCAAAACGTCAGTATGGGTCCCGCATGATTCACTATATTGTTTTAGATTATCTAGCAGACTGTCAAATCCAAGACATTTTTTCCTGAAAAAGATTGCGAACTCGCTTTTCTTAAGCAATTAAGCCAAGATTAGACTACTTAGATTCTCCACTCTAGCACTTCTGTTGAGCAACATGAGAGAGTTGAATTAGCTCAGTGCTTAGGGAGGGAGGAGATTTGTGTTAGAAGTAATATGATATCCACTACAACTATATAATAGAAGAGATATAAGTTAAGTGTGAAAAAGAAGTGTGTAAATAGCATTGCTCTTAGGGAAACGAGTACCTCATAATGGGTTTGACGTCCTCCAAAAAGGCTAAGAATTCAAAGCCAGCAATTCACTGATACAGAAGCTTTAGCCATGTGAAAGCAAATAAACAAATTCCAATCTCTTAATAATTGAACATAAGAAAGCAATGGACAAACAGGACAAGTACCATAAAAATGTCTTAGATATATATATTTTTTCATTTGTTCAATGAAATTACTTCTGGTTTGACTATTTTTTTCAACCAATTTGTGAGATGAGATAAATCCAGAGCATAAAAGCCAGAGGATTTGTTCGAAAATATGGGATGTAAGAACAATACGGCAAACGAAAATCATTTTAATTTCTAAGAGTAAAAATTCAAAAGAGCACCAGTGCAGAGATGATAGAGACATCTTCCATGAGATTCAAGGTCATTTTAGGATTTCTTTGTCAAGGTGGAGCCACCACACAGAACCGTGAACAGAGAAGGAAGAGGTAACCCGTAGTTATAGAGAAGTCATGTAAAAGCAAACGTGTGAATCTGCAGCAGAACCAAAAATCGAAAATGATATTTAAAACCCACATGCCATTCAGTTCGAGGAGCATAAATTCCCTTTCAGCAGTAAAATTTTCGTGAGAGCAAAAGGTTATTGCTGCACAAAGATCACATATTTCACTTCACCATGATCATTGTCAATCCATTTTCTGTCAGAAATGACTCAGAACCCAGAGGCCTGGGAGCAAAATGGCATAAGTAACAAAATGTAGTTTTTCAATTTTTCATACCTCTTCTGCCCTCAAAAATAAATGGGCATATCCCCGCAAATCCAGTGAGAAATAGACTCTTTCGTTTAGAGCTTATGAAGCATGAAGAACAAGCACTACTATTTGGTGGTGCTGCGGCCATGGGTCCATACTTTCCCTCTCCATTAAACCAAGGGTAGGGGTCCTCGTCCTCTGGTTTATAAGAAAGCAGAGAATATCCTTTCTGTTGCTTCAATTTTACCAATTCTTCTCATACACGTTGTTTCAAACACAAAGAAATCATTCCACCTTTGACAGAAATGACATGAAGTTTGCACAAAATTCTAAAACCCAATGAAGTGTAGGAACCCAATTGAAGGTGCTAAAAGCCTAAAACTGGGGAAACTACTCCAAGTTGTGTAATGACTATTAATACTGTCATCCAATCTCCACGACTTTTAAGATCATGGATTCAGGGTGTAGTGTGAGATGTGAAAAAAGAAAGCACTAACCAAAGAAGCTGGCAGCCTTTGACTAATCAGAAATATCAAATATTTGAATCATGATTTATATTTTCTGTTTCCTTTGAAGAATCAAATCCATTCCTTCTGCTTGATCAGAATGGTGCTATTTATTCTTCACAGGGTGTGGATGTGCATGCAGAAGAACATAAGTCTATGAGTTTTTGGACGGGGAAGAGTTTTTGCAAGGTGCATTTAGAGAGTAAACTGCATACCATTTAATGTTTTTGAAGACATGCTAATAAAATTATTCAAAAATTGTATAAAATGAAATTCAAAACTCAACCTATTTAACACTTTTGATTTGTATCAATTGACTCCCTGTATTGATATTTATGTCAATTAACTCTTTAATATTAGAATAAACATGACACAAAATCAGTATTTGCGGAACCAAATTGATATAAAAAAATCTTTGAAAGAGTTATATGATATCAGAGAAGG
Source organism: Ceratonia siliqua (assembly GCA_034509205.1). Taxonomy (NCBI): domain Eukaryota; kingdom Viridiplantae; phylum Streptophyta; class Magnoliopsida; order Fabales; family Fabaceae; genus Ceratonia; species Ceratonia siliqua. The sequence goes on from JASKGM010000007.1 coordinate 1,928,141, forward strand.
AATAAAATAAAAATTTTCTTATTTTAGATTCAATTACTTCAAAAGAAATTTTGGTAAAAAAAAATGTAGATGTCATTGTTAAGAGCTAAAACTTCAAACCATAGAAAAGGGAAGCACCAAAGAATTCTGGGCAACCCATCATGGCATCATCCTTTTACTGAAAACTCTCAAAACCTTATCATGAGAAATATATTATTGTATAATAATGAGAAATGTAATAATGATCCATTCCATCAGCAGATCATAAGAGTCTCCACTGTTCATTAGCTTTGAAACTTCACCATCCGTTTGCACTTTCCAGCTTATGTGTGGGAATCCGGCCAGTTTCAGAGATTATAATATTTGTCATATCTTCCTCAAAATCCACTGTTACACTTGTTTTATCCTTCCACACATTAATATGTAAAACTAAGGAGCATCAATGGAGAGAATACTAAATTAATTAGTAGTGAATACTAAATTAATTAGCCAAATACTAAATAATGTGAAACTCAAGGTCAGAAAGAATATCAAGGACCACAACAATGGTGGATCTACAGAGAATAGGAGGATTAGCACTAAGAGTATGAGACGGAATAATGACTCTATCTAATTAAGATTTTGATGGTCAAGTCAGTACAAACTATAAGAATATAAAAGTAGAAACAACTCAAAGAGAATAAGATGATAAAAATTCTTAGGGTTTAGACAATGAAGTTTGATTATCTAAAAATGGTGTGTTAATTTTGTTTAAATAAAGTTCAAAGGTGGCCGTTCGGTGAGGGCACTTTGGTCAATTAGCATGTATACGTAAGAGCTAATTTGAAAAGTAAATAACATAACTTCAAAAATTATGGCGAAGACAGTTGAGAATATTTTTTTTATGATTGAAGTCATTTATAAATTTTTTTTTATGGGTTGGTCTTGTGTAATGGGATAAATTAGGCTTGATCCATAATGGTCATATTAGTCCAAAACATAATATTTATGATTAATTTAAAATATTATGTTATATTTAATACGATAATAACATACTTCAAACAAACATTATCCAATTTTATAAAATATCTATATTTCATGGATGTAAAAGGAAGGAATATTTTTACCCAAAAAAAAAAAAGATGTCGGAATATGATGTGAATGTGACCTTACAACTTTATGGTTCTACCAGGATGTTTAACTGTCTTATAATTGATATTTATAAACCTTACAACCGTCTCTTTCTCTTGTCCATCACCCCTTAATATATCAACTTCAATGGCCCAAACTCATCACCATTTGAACATACAAGACTTGCAGATGATGAAGAAGGTGAGGAACTTGGGTCAGGGCCTTTAAATCCGGACCATATCAGATGTTGGGTCAGGCCTAGGTATGGCCCAATATGCAAGTATTTGATCCTAGTCCAAGGAATAAGCCTAGTCGCACCAACTCTATTTATAATTTAATATTTAAATTATTAATTAACCATATAAATAGTCAATAACTTATTTAGTATCAACGGCTATTAGGCTTTCAGGGCGGCTCAAAACCAGTAATTTCTTTCAAGTCAAATACTCTAATTATAAACGAAATTCAGATAAATTTAGTATGTAAAAAATATATAGATCAAATTAATTATATATTAACATATAAACATGTGAAAAATGAGTTTCATTAAAAATTATATTTAAATATTTATTTATAATTAACTTCATTTTTATATTTTTATAAATAAGATTTATTTTTAAAAAATTTCAATATTATAAATACATGTCCTTAATTGTCTAACAACAAGTCAACACGTGGTAATTTTGAAACAATATTTGACATGACAGGTTATTTTCAAGTTTATCATAAAATTTTTTATTTAGATAAAAAAAATTTTATAAGCACAAAAATTTTGTTCAAAATTTTACCATTTTCTTATCTATATAATTATAAGAAACTAATTCTAAAAAAATATGATATAAATAATAAAAACTTTTTAATTTAAAATATTTTAAGTAAACAATATAAATATATATTTAAGTGAGTTTTGTTTTGTTTTTGTTTGACTGAAAAATTATGTAACAAACTTTGCTCAATTTCAGCATTGGACTTGGGAAGTTTCCAAAGGATGATGACTTTTTGACTGATTAACGTTGAAGGGTCTTAGGACGAAGGATTTGATCTGATGCTGACGTGAAAAATCACGCCTTTCAAAACGAGCAATCACGGGCCGCCAGATGCCAACCAGGGTCCCACCCTATGAGTCTGCGGTCAGATATAGGCTCCCCTCACAGTGCCCATAAAAAGGCACTTTTGCTTCATTCAAAACCTCGCCTCCTCCACCCAACCTCCTCGCGTTCCTCTTCCTAAGTTCCATACCTTTCGCAGAGCGAAAGGTGGAGAGCACCTCCGAGGAATTCGCGCAGCCACCAGTCATCCTCTTAGGTAAACAAAGCTGATTACTTTCTATTCTTTCACTCTCATCTGAAATATATTTCCCTCATTCGTTTCTTCTTCGATTTACATTTTGAGATCTATCATTGTATACTATTGGGTTCAGTTTCAAGGTAGAATTTTTAGTTTTGGGTTTTGTTCTCTGTAACTCTCTGTTTTATACTGTCGTGTTTGGAATTTTAAACTGTTGAATCCGCACGTTTTCACTTCCATGTCCTTCCGGTTTGTGTGTATGGCTTCGTTTGTTTTTCTGGGATTTTCTTTTCATTTTTAAATATGTAAAATTTTATATTTGAATCGCTTTCTTTTTGGATGTTCTGATCTCTCAATTGGCTTGATCTGTGAGCTAAATCTGATTACCTGTACTGGGTTTATCCTTTTTTACTGTTCCACGGATCTTTCAATTTCTGTTATTTGTTGGTTTTGAAATTGGCGCTGACTCAATATTTTGTGATAGTTTATAATTTAATTAATCAGCATATCATAGAGATACATATATTGAAGGAGTATTTCTGCTTCCTATACGCTTTATAATTCATTATACAATTTTGTCTCTTGCTTGATCTGATACCAACTTGTGCTGCCTACCTGCTCTGATTTTGACGGGCATAAGGATTGATTTATCCTGTTCTGTTGTCTATTACTTGTGTTAGTATGTCAGAGTTATATGGTGTATTCTCTTGCTTGAATTTTCTGTGTCCTTTATTTTTGTGTTGAGAGAAAGTTATAGAAATCTGTACGCTGGATCTATCAGATTATGGGCCCGTTTTGCAACTGATTATTTGCCAGAAAAGTAATTTTTTTTGAAAACAAAGCACTTTTATTTTTTAGTGGTGTTTAACCAGTACTTATATTTAAAAGTATTATTTTATAAAAAAAAATTAAAAAGCAGCTATTTTGGCTTCTTGCTAAAACTAATTCGGAGTGAAAGCGAAAAAAAATGAGGGACAAAATTATTTTTATATTTTTATTCATGTCTATTTTATGTATAATTTTTTTTATTAGATTTATAATTGTAATAAAATTATAATAATAAATTTTATTATAAAATTTATATTTATAAAAATAAAAATAAAAATTCTTAATAATTTATTTTATAATTTTAAATTTAATTTTAACAAAAAATTAATTTTTAAAATTTATGATAAAGTATATTTTTATGTAAACATAATATAAAAAACACTTTTACATATTATTTTCAGTAATTTTACTCGCACAAGAGTGATTCTATATTTTTATGTCCAAACACAACAAATTTATTTTTTAGTAAAATTACTTTTACATAACTACATTCAAACATTAAATATATATTTTTCTTAAATTAACATTTCTATTTAAAGTACATACTAAAAAGTATAAGGACACCCAAACACCAAATTTCTATCTAAATATTTACTTTCCACCTGGTTGGATATTTGTGTAAGCATGCTTGGTCATTTTGTTTTGTTTTTCTCGTGATTGTTGTGAATACTCATGTCAATGCAATTAATAGAAAGCCTTTATGGTTAATTTTCTTCAATTTATCAAGCCTTATATGACGTTATACTGACTTTCTCCAGGATAGTCACCATGGTTGATCAGATTCAGAACCCTACAATGAGTGAGAAGGTTGCCGGCCAGCTACATCTCCGTTCTGGTCTTTCACCTGACATTAAGAGCTATGATGGCAGTTTCCATGGGCCTGCTCTTTACCAAAGACGCTCATTTGGGAATTACTCAAATGCTGCATTTCAGTATCCAGCAATGCCAGCATGTAGAGCTACAACCGATCTGTCTTCTATTGCAACAACTGGCTCCCCTATCTTTGTTGCTGCTCCAGCAGAGAAAGGCAATTTTCTTCTTGACTTTCTTATGGGTGGAGTTTCCGCTGCTGTATCCAAAACTGCTGCTGCTCCCATTGAACGTGTTAAACTTCTGATACAGAACCAAGACGAGATGATTAAAGCTGGTAGGCTCTCTGAGCCCTATAAGGGTATTGGTGAATGTTTTAGTCGAACAATCAAGGAGGAAGGTTTTGGTTCCCTATGGAGAGGTAACACTGCTAATGTCATCCGTTATTTCCCCACTCAGGTTAGTCATTTAATTCCATTGTGTTTTTCCCATTTCTTTTGTTTAATGAATATGATGTTAAACTAACAATTCAAATTGTGCCAGGCTTTGAACTTTGCTTTCAAGGACTACTTCAAGAGACTTTTCAATTTCAAGAAGGACAGGGATGGTTACTGGAAATGGTTTGCTGGTAACTTGGCCTCAGGAGGAGCTGCTGGTGCCTCATCACTTTTCTTTGTTTACTCCCTGGACTATGCTCGTACCCGTCTGGCTAATGATGCAAAGGCTGCAAAGAAGGGTGGAGGAAGGCAATTCAATGGGCTTGTTGATGTCTACAAGAAAACATTGGCTTCTGATGGTATTGCTGGTCTTTACCGTGGTTTCAACATCTCATGTGTTGGAATTATTGTGTATCGTGGTCTCTACTTTGGAATGTATGATTCCCTGAAGCCAGTGCTCCTGACTGGAAAGTTGCAGGTTGGTCTCCCCCCCCCCCCCTCTTTCTTTTTTTATGGGTTATATTCTGTGTGCCTTCATATTTTTTGAAGATGGCAATATCATTTTCTTCGATTTGAGAATTTTATGTGTTGAGCTTTCTTAAGTGTGCTTTATTCATATTAATCCTGGTGTTTTGAAACAAACTATGGCAAGGAAGATCCTTCTTGTTTTTGTTTTGCGCTTCAACTTTTTGCCAAAACCATGAAACATATTTGCATTTTTATCGATGAGTGCAGGATAGCTTTTTCGCTAGCTTTGCCCTTGGATGGCTCATCACCAATGGTGCAGGTCTAGCATCATACCCAATTGACACTGTTCGAAGAAGAATGATGATGACCTCTGGGGAAGCCGTCAAGTACAAGAGCTCCATGGATGCCTTCACTCAAATTCTCAAGAATGAGGGTGCTAAGTCGTTGTTTAAGGGAGCTGGTGCTAACATCCTTCGTGCTGTTGCCGGGGCTGGTGTGCTTGCTGGTTATGACAAGTTGCAGGTGATAGTGTTTGGGAAGAAGTATGGATCCGGCGGTGCTTAATTTCTAAATTTCTGAGGCATATCTTAGGTTAGTGGTGATTAAAATCATGAGTTCTGAGAATTGACTAATTGCTTCAGCAAATTTTGTTTAATAATTTCATTTAATGGGAATTGATCCCGTAACCGTTTTTAATTTTGGATCAAAATTTTATCCTAGAAACTTGATTTATTTAGTGGCGGGCAAAGTAACTGTCACTTTGAGCTTCCTGTTTTTTTTTTTTTTTGTATGAATTTGAGAGATGTTCTATATATTGGGTCCAAAGTTACCCTTTTATTTTTAGAATAAAATGCTCTTGAACCTATAATTTCTTTATATTTTGAACAGTTATTCTATATGTTTGATCTATGATTTATAGGGATCTCGATCTAATCATGTTGACATAACTGATCCTTTTGGTACCAACATAATCAAATTCTGATCTAATCTATAATTACCCTTTTATTTCTAAATAAAATACAACTGAGCATTCACTTTCTTAATGCTTTGAAAGGAGTAAATTCCGTCCACTTAGCATTTGATCTTTCGTCTTTCACCATACAAACATATGAGTGAATTTGAGTTGATAAATCTTAGTAGATTCTCTAATGACCAATTTTTTGTTAATTCTGTTAATTCTTTTTCCATATTCATATTCTGAACCCCTAACAATGGAAAAAAGAAGATGGAGACATAGATTTGGATCCGGTCATTTTTGTAAGATTGTGACCGTCCAAATAGTTGGACAACCACCATACTTCCAAGTCAAAAGTGAAATTAAAAAAAAAAAATACGTTTTTCTTCCTCAATTCCACCCACTTGGCTCTCTCTCTTAATTTCTTCTCTACCATCTACCTCACTTCCTTCTATTCTATCTCCAAATGTCACCTAGCTCTAAGGTCATATCCTGACATTGCAAGATTCCATAACCGCCATCAAACTCAGGAAAACCAGTGATTGCTAGCTACATAGTGCTTGTATTGACGGTGGAGTGGACATCGTTACCGCCTGTGACATAAGGTTTTGGAATCCATATATGGTGGAGAAAACCCGCCTGGGATGGTTTGGCATATTGTTTTCATTTTCTTTTCTCAACTTTCTCAGTAACCAAACACGCCTTGTCAGACTCTTCCTGAACGCCTCACATAGTTCTCCATCCCGCAAGATCTTGTTCTTAAAATTCTTGTCATTTGATCTTCTTAGTTATGGTTTCTGAGTTGCTTTTGCAGTTGTTTTCAGAGATTGATCATAACTTCATCTGCTTTTCAGTGAATATCTGAATTGCTTTTCTGCTTTTTCTGAGGTTGGCAGATCGACTTTATTATAATAGGAGAAATTAAATTCGTTTGTGTTTTTTCTGCTCGCTTTTGCTTTGTTGCATTTTAATTTTAGTTTCTTGTGTCATCTGGTTGTTGAGAAAAAATTGGACGGAAAACCGAAGAGGTTGAGATTTGGTAATGAGAGCCTTTTGTCCTTTTGTTTTCTGGTTGCAAAGTGAGGCATTTGAACTCGGTTGAAGTTTCTGTTATTCTAGTTTCCTGGAGAAGAGAACTTGATCAAAATTTCTGTTTCTAGCTTCCTCAGCTCCAATAAAACTGAATATCAGTTTGTGCAACTGTTCCGGCAGTGGTGCTTCAAAGAAGAGAGTGGCAGGGGACAAAATGAATCCAGATTGGGGAGAAAAAATGTTTTCTTTTTAATTTCACTTTTCACGTTATAGTAACGTGATTATCTAAACATTTAGACGGTTGCTCGAACGGTCACAATATTAAAAAAATGATCAAATCTAAATCTTAAAGAAATAAACAAATAATTATAACTTTAAAATTTAAGTACAATTTTATATTTGAAATTTTCAAAGTGAATGACAAAACTAAATATATAGGTGAACAATGAAATTTGAATTAATGTCCAAGTCCAGAACCTCACCCTTGTTTACCCAAAAATCTTCCAAGCAAATTAATTTAAAATTTTTTAAAATATTGTTTTGATTCTTCTCCCACATTA
>JASKGM010000007.1:1935706-1947264 GCA_034509205.1 Ceratonia siliqua
CTATTAATATTAAAAAATAATCAACCCCTTAAATATATGTTTTTGTGTAATTTATTTATTTTGTTAGTGATTTAGTTAAATTGTCAAATAAAATTATTAACAAAATAAATTACATGAAAAACTTTAATAAAGTTGCTAATAGAATGAATAAATTGCATAAAAACTTATCTTTAAATGGTTAATTAGTGAGTTTATCAACAAGGTATCATAAATGAACTCCGATCCCATCATATCGACACAATATGATAGAATTTATAACATTTTGACAGTTCAATTTTATATAGACACCAAAATTTTGTACAATTTTTTATATTAAAAAATATATTTAATATAATAATTATAACAAAAAATAAAATTTATTTTATACAATTTAGAGTACAAAATTAAAAAATGTAAAACTGTCAAAGTTTTGGATTATATAAAATACATTAAAAATAATAACATATCTTCTGTCATTAGACATTTTAACTATTAATATATCATATACTTCAACATGAAAATAAAAATATGATAATATCGAGCCATTCTTCAGTCTTATTATTCAATTGTCTAATTTATAAATAAAATTAATGTAAATAACATAAAATTACTCCATTCATTTGACCCAAATATATATACTCACACCATATCCTTTCCCAACTTGTTACAACGTTTTTTTTAAATTTTGTTGGAAGAATTATTATTCAAAAATATAAAAAGTGAAAAAAAAAGATTGAAAGGGATTTAGGACTTGGGCTTAAATTTTTGTTTTTATGAAGATGTTTCAATTAAAAGAATTTTATTAGAAATATATTTTGCCTTTGGGATTAAATATTAATATTTTTAAATGAATATTTATTTTAAAGAATTTTTTAAAAATAAGATATATAAATAAAACCCGACCTTAATTTATGTGACCCGATCCAAAACAATAAAGCAACACTAGAACTCTAAACGTACACATTACGCAATCTCCGTTTAGTTCCTCCTCCTCCTCCCGCTTGGCCGTCACGTTCCCGCCAAAATGCCCAGGAAACGGAGGGTTCCAGAGGTTTTATGGCGTCTATTTCGGCACCGAGCACGCACTATGGCAGAGACAATCGTATCGTTACTTCCTCATCCCCGTCCTTCGCGGGAGAAGTGCCGCTGCAAGGGGCTGCATTGCCTTGCCTGCTGCACTGACGCCATCTCGTTTCTTTTCAGACCAGACGATCCCTCTGACTACCGCAAACTCCTAACTCAGTGCTTCGTTGTCGTCTCTGACAATGCGCCTTCACGCTCAGAGTTCATCCCTTACTGTCGCTGGACCCAAAGTCTGGTATAGCATATTCCGCCTGTTTACACCTCCCATGCACCTGCACACATGACTGTGATGAGGACTTATTGAAAAAAAATGATTATTTAGAATCGGTGATTGAAATGATAAATTGGGTGTAACAATTTTGAAGTTTCTTAGGCCTGGTTTCTTTCTGGGACATGAGAATATCCTTAGTAACATTGTCTAAAGGATTCTGCATTCTCAATATTTCGTAGACATTGTCTTTGTGTCAGTTGCCACAGGAAATCTGATTTAATCTTTATTAGGGATGGGTAATGCTTTCAGAATTACTGACTTATCTTTCAGATTGTGAGCAGGACCATCGAACTGATTTTATGGGAAAAGGAATCAGTATGCTGCAATGTGTTATGCTCTGGTTATAATAAGGCAAGAAACTTTTTCCTCTCTTTTTTCCGCATCTCACTCGGACTTTCGTTTATGCTCTGTCCTCTGTTTGGGTGGCACTAGTGATATTTTTTTTGGTTTTATTTCGCTGGGTCATGAATCCCTCTTCCCCCGCACCCCACATTTTTGTTCCTATTATAACTTATCACATAAATTGTTGGATTACTTACACTTATTGCACGTGCCATCATGAAGTAGCGTTACTTAGGCCGAAGAGTGATTGGTTTGATAAATTGTTCAGCTGTTGATTGAACTGAACACTTCAATCGTGATTATAAACCTCAAGATAATTGGGTTTTGTGTATTCGCTGTTCTAAGGATGAAAGGATGTTAGCATCGTCATTCTCTGTGAAGACTAATGTCATTTATCCCTCCTTTATTTTTAGAGGGTGGTGACATCTATATCTTTACCTCTCTCTCCCCATGCACACAGCACACATATGGCATGCTTGTTTCTATGTGTCCATGTCTATGTATGTGTATATGTATTGCATTTGTTATTTTGAAGGTTCTGTTCATATGCAGAGCAACTGTTCAAGCGCCACAGTGGAGCTTTTATCTTGTTCATCTTGGGGTCTTCTGTTAAGTAGGGTATGTTATATATGTGTGTGTGTGTGTGTGTGTGTTGTAGATAATGAAGCTTCTTTATTTATAGGAAGCTTCTTTTTTATATTTAATTTTCTTGTCTTACTAAATTAAGGTAAAAATTTGCATGTATGCAGGTTGGGGATGATTTGATGGTTTACCTATTAAGGTATACATCGATATTCGTGCCAGTTCCTCGGAAGAAACACCATCAGGTGGCAGGTCCTCCTATTAGTAGTCTGTGCTTTAAGACGACAAAGTGTTCATCAAAATTTGACTCTCAGCATGCTTCACTTCTTCAAGGTGGTAATGCGAAGTTTTAGTATATCATATTATAATCTCAGTAAACATGTACAAGTGTGTAGCATAAAATCCTAATTGAAAATGATGATACATATGTATACGGGCAATCAATCATTGCATATTAGCTGTAGCATTATGAGTGTTTGTCTCTTTTTCTCTGAATGAAGATTTCCTATCATGGGTAGGATGTTGCAAAGATGATTTTTGAGTTGCAATTTTCTCTCAGGAGCCCAAAAGAAGAGAGAAAGAACTGGTGATTTCGACTCAACAGTAGAGAAACAGAACTGCTGCAATGACCATTCAAGTTTTGCTGATGTTCCCAAGCCAACTGTTCAAAGTAAAGAGTCAGAAGGGGAAAAAAGCTCAAATGATGTTACAGCTAAGCTTGGAAAGCGTTCTAGGCCATTTAGTTGGCAGCGTTGCAGAAAGCGGAGGCAATTAAGATTTGATGAAAACAGTGAAAATATCCAGTATAATATGTTTCCTACTAATACAGACTGCTTACCTGGAAGCCTTCTGTGCAATGAAGCCAGCTTAAGCCATCATGAAAAGGTGATTCATCATTTTCTTGAAATATTGTCATGCCACTTATTAATTTATATATCAAATTTTTTTATAGGTATTAGAATTTTTTTTTGTATCTAACCTAACTTTCTTACATTATACATGCATAATCCTAACAATGTATCATATATTAATGATTGTAACGTTTAGTGCAATAACATTTTCTACTGACTGAAAGTAGTTAAGGAAACTGGTAAGCTGTTTTACTTAATTTCGGTGAATAGGGGCATGACATTGATTGCTGATGTCTAGTGGTTGTACAAAATTTTCGAATTACTGAAGCTTGAAATATGGCAAACCAATTTGTTCCTCTAGAGAGAAAATTGGATTGTACTTTTCTTTAGGTATTATCATCTCACTCATTTTCTCTATATCTGAACTTCGATTTAGTTTCACTTTTTTGTGGCGGACAGAATGCTATTGTGTTGTTATCATGGAATGTTAGAAGAATACAGATTGTGTGCCTTCAATTATCACAGTAAGCAGGGTTCTGGCTGGGAAATAGTAATTTTCTAAGCCACAGGTTGTCATGTTGCAGCAATTTCTACTGTAGTTGAAGCTGTGTGCTCAAAGTAACTTAGTCACAAAGGCAAACATTCAACAGAGGCGCTCTACTGGAAAGTGAGCATTGTCTGCGAATGACAGGAATGGGTGTTGTACTGAAGTTTGGGAGGCTCAGTAGGCACTTTGATATAATTATAAATTTATAGATAAAGTTGAATATAAGGCATAACATAGCCCACAGTATACTGGCATTGTTAATGGATTTTTGAATTTTTTCTTCGATCTTTAGATTTCTTGGATGCCTTGTTGTTGCTGTTGCTTCTGACAAACTAGAGGAGTGTGAGTAATTCATTTCAATCTTCATAAGACATAAATAGTAATTTATACTCTTTCGAATCAGTAGCTTACACTGTCTGTGCAAATGTGGATTGTTTGATTGTCTTATTATCTCGTCCTCAATTTCTATATTGTTTAACTGCAGATGCCATGGCAATGTTCTTGTTGTTTAATCTTGCAATCTCTTCCAACTATTCCCAAGAGGACTGAGATCAAGAGGCAATCCATCTTCTATAATTTGGAGTCTTCACTGTCAATTCTTCCTAACAAACGTATCCATCAACCAGTTCTGAATCTATTATAGATTTTGCTTCTCTGCTTTGAATGTGGTTTTTATTTATTTATCTCTACTATTACGGGCATACTTTTTATTTTACTATCATTATTTTGGCTGGCACAAGCAAATTGGTTTTTAGAAGTTCTATGATAGTCAGTTAGTCACCCTTTTTTAAGTTCCAAAGAGACATAGTTTTACCTCACTACTGTATTGTCATAACTCATATGGGCTTGCTCACCTTGCCCTAGGTTAAAATGAATATATAACACCTTAACATATGATCTTTCAGACATATTAAATTCTCTGAGTCCAAATTTGGATGGTTCAAAGCATCTCATTAAAGATATTTTTGGCATATCAGAGGTAAATGTCAAAGATCATTCAACGACTTGCTTCCACAACAGTGGCTCTTGTCTCATTGGCTCTGCATGCCTGTAAGTTTATGGAGGCGGTTTTGATTACAATACATTCTTTAATATGATGCCACTAAGGTAACTGTCGTAGTTCATCTCTGTATTTTGTGGTTTCAATGCATATTAAGCTCATTTTACTCTATGCAGTCCAATAAGTGTCTGGAGTGCATGATGTAGGACGGATTTATACTCTGGCTCCAGTGGTTTTGGAGGATTCTTTGGTTCCAATCTTTTTTTTTTATGTTTAAGGGGTCTTATATTGAGATCTTATAGCAAAGGGGTGGTTGGAATATGAGTATTCATTAGCTGGAAATTCTAGGCAGCAGTAGATAAGGTTTTCGAGGGTTTTTCCATGGTTGCCTTTGCCTACTGTAATGATACCTGGATGAATCCTCTATAACCAAATGAAGAAGAAAGAACTAAAGAAAGGACGTTGAAGAAGAAAGAACTAAAGAAAGGACCTTGTCTTACTCTATAAATTTTAATTAATCAATTTCTGATCATGAATTTGGCTAGGGATCACGTATCAGCCTTCAACTTGTTATGGTTGTCCTTTCCTGTTAAGTTTTAGGATGGACCGATGGAGGATCAATAGTTGAATGCAACTTTCAAACAAGGGAAATGGGCAAGAATTGACTTAAGGGCCGAAAATTGAGTTAAAAATAGGCCTACTCTAGGGGTTTTGGGTATTGAGTGCTAAAACCTCTAATGTTTTGTACTAATACCAGATTGTTCTAGCTGCGAACTTAAATCTTGGATATGGAATTTAACTGAGTACCTTTATTTTTAGGCCTTGATACTAGATTGATGTGGGACTGATTTGAAAAGGTTCTTGATATAATTTCATCATATACTTCTTGATAAACTTTTATACTAAATAGGCTAGCTTTATTATATATTTATGTGGAAGAGAATAGAAGATTGATGCTTGAGATGGTGCTGTTTTACTAGTGGCAGTGGGTCCCTTGTAAGGACCAAAGTTCCACGTTGGGGAAACTAGTGCATGTGATGATCATATTAGGGATAACTTCAATTACATTCCTTTTCTATATTCCATCTCTTTTTTAGGACGGGGTTGAATAAATGCAATAACATAATAATTACTACAATATGGGACAATGTGACAATCATATGGGTATACACATAATTTTATGTCATTATCAATACGCATTTATGTGGCATTATGTTAGACCTTCAGTTAGGAAAGTCTGTGAGGAGAGAGAACGAACAGCCACAACAGTTATGGGATGTTGGAGAAAGAGTTGAGGGAGCAGGTGAGAACTAAGAGACAGTTGCCAGCTGTTAGGAGGAATAAAGGAAGTGGGAAAACAGAGGAGGGGATCATCTGGAAATTGATCAAGGGTATTCGGAGTGACTAGCATACTTTGAATGCTAGAGGGAGTGGCTAGCATACTCTGAATGTTAGAGGGTCATGTGTATCTTACTGTTGTCATATCTTCTTGTAATTTCTAGTGGATTGTAGTGTTTGATATTGTCCAGAAGTACTTTACCATGTAAAGTGTAGGAGTGTGTTATGTATTTGTGTTCTGTTTCAATGTGTTTTGGTGTTCTGTGTTATGGTACTGGTATGTAAGATATTCTGTTAAAGATATATTATAAAGTGCAAGTTTGTATATTGGGTGGTTCCCAACACATTATCCTATACCATACCTTTTGCTGTTTTTTTTTTCTTTTTTTTGGGGGGGGGGAGGGTAGCAGCATATCATTGTAACAGTTATTAATTGTTATGTTTGCAGGTATCACTCACTTGTTAAGTGGTGTAAGCGCATCATACGCAGGACCCAATTTTGCCAGCATAAAAAACTCTTGGATAAGCATTGTGCTGTTCCATCATGGGATCAATATCCAATTGCAAGATCTAGCTCCACACTTGAGGTTCTTAATTTCTTTGGGATATTGAATTCATAATATGTTGGTTGAAACCTGAAACAGTGGAAAAAATGGAATTGATTTGGTTTTATAAATCAACTCGTGTAAAACTTGTTTGGAACAATAGTACTTAAAAAAAATTGAATTAATTTGCAAATCAATTTTTTTTTTTTAAATCATGGATCAACAAATCCAACCAATTTAAATAGGATTTATCTGAAATTGATTTCAAATGAGATGAAATGACAATTTTACCCTGAACAAAATATAATTTTCAGTTGAGATGAACTAAGGGTAATAAAGTGAAAATATATATTAAAATTGAATTTCAAGTATTTGATAAATGTTCCAAACAACGGAATTCATTTGTAAACTGTTGGGAACCAAATAATAAAGAGGAAGTATTCTGATAGAACAAAGATCTAATCTGATATAATCTTCAAATACTGACATTCTATGGTATTAATATCACTATCATTGGATTACAACACAACACAGTAGTACACAATACAGAAATTACAGACAGATACTAAGAACACAAACCTGGCATTTCGAGTGGCCGGAAACTCCCAAATTCTAGCACTTTGAGTGGCTAGAGACTCTCCCAAAGTCTCAATTCCCAATTCTAAATTCCAGATTGACTTCCCTGCACTCCTCCCTCTCTAATTTATCCACTTCTCCCTGTGTAACTGCCTTGTAACTGCTCTTCTCTTTTCCCTGGGTTCTAACATTACCCCCCTGCACTTTCACCTCGTCCCCAAGGTGAAATTCTGCAGCCCATCAATTCCAGCAGCATCTAACAGCGATTATGGCAGCCCATCAATTCTACTAGTCATTGATCTTCGTGGATCCAACAGTCACCAACATACTATCAATCCCTCCCATAGGCACGGGTGGCTGGTACTCAGGCCTCCTCCCCTTTCACTCCCAATTCAGGCAATTCGAGAAGCCATGGTCTCCCTCATCCAATTCCCAAATTCTGAATTTCAGAATGACTCCCCTGCACTCCTCCCTCTCTAATTTATCCATTTCTCCCCATGTAACTGCCTTGTAACTGCTATTAGCTACCACTTTCCCCTGGGTTCTAACATAAACCAATATTGAAAAAAAAAAAATTTTAAATAGGTTCTAGACATAGACTTCATTTATAAATCAATTTGACCTAATTTCTTTTCAAATGAATTCACTTCACAATAAAATTTTCTTTACAGGGCAATGTATCAGAGACAAGAGTGCAAAAGAAATCGCATGGTTTTGATGCTTTGCAGTATGAGGCAGTTAAATCTTATTGCTCAAGAAGTCAGGTAGTGTCTTACATCTGGGCTGTCTCTAGGAGTGTACTTCCCCAAGAATTGTTAGGTAATCCTTCTCATTGGAGAATAATGAGGAGAAATATTTCCAGGTTTGTATGCCTAAGGAGATTTGAGAAGTTCCATATAAAGCTGTGTATGCATGAGTTGAAAACATCAAAGTTTCCATTTCTGTCAACTGAATATTTCTCGAATAGTCAGAATGGCCGGATTCTAAAATATATAGAAGGGTGTAATGAAGACCTGCAAAAAGAATTCAGAAATTGGAACAGTGCTGTACATGTTATCAAACATAAGCTTCTTGAAAGGTGGATCACTTGGTATTTTTCTTGTCTGGTTGTGCCTTTGGTGCAAGCAAACTTTTATGTTACTGAAAGTGAGCATGGGAAACAAGATGTATACTATTATCGGAAACCAGTTTGGGAGAAGTTGACAAATAGCACGATTGCTTTCTTGAAAGGTCGGCATTACAGTTGCCTGGATGATGTGGCTGTTAGGAATATTCTTAGAGGTAGACCGTTTGGGTTTTCAAAGCTCAGACTTAGACCAAAAGAAAATGGAGTGAGGATGGTGGCTAATCTTAAAGGTTCTTCAAGAATGCCAACCTACATGTCTTCAGTAAAAGTTCAGTCTTTTAAAACAGTGAGAAAAGCAAATCCTCATAAATATAAATTTGATCGTTATCAATCTGTGAATTCTGTTCTTCGTGATGCCCATACTATTCTAAAGGGTATCCAGTTCAAGGAGCCTGAGAAGCTTGGTTCATCAGTTTTTGATTACAATGATGTTTATAAAAAACTATGCTCGTTTTTGATTGGACAGAAGGAAGGAGCAAAAACCATGCCTAGTTTTTTCATTGTCATTTCTGATGTATTAAAAGCATTTGATTCTGTTGATCAGGACAAGCTGCTAAGTGTAATGAAAGATGTTCTACCAAAAGAAGAATACTTTCTTAAACAGTATGATCAAGTTGTTTGCACAAAGAAATATTTATGGGTTCACAAGCAGCTTAGATTGCTTGATGAAAATATCAGCACTGGTTATGAAAGATTCACCTCGTCTGCTCCCTTCCGTTCCTTACATACCATTTTTGTTAATCAGGTATCATTATTCAAATTTTCCACTAATTGTATGGGCGTTCTCTGGTTCTATTGTGTTTGAATATCCTGTCCTCTCTTGCCCACTGTTTATGCAGCTTTGTGTTATTTGATTATTTACCTATTTAAACTTTAATGCCGTGTACCGTCAATTCTGATTGTTTCTTTCCTCATATAGGATCTGCATTGTATGAAATTTGTTTCTTCTGTTGAGTGGCCATATGTAATGTACTAATGTTACAATGCTGAAAATTTTCATGTGTTACTTCATGTCCAGACTGATTTTTCTGACGAAAGCAAAAAAGTGTATCTCTTTTAAACTGAAAATTTGTTTGAGATTAAATTCAATTTACTCTAGAAAAGCTGGTTGAGGAAATTGCTGGGAAACTAAAAGCCAGTTGTAGTTGGCATATCCATGTGTTTCTGGTTATCGTAATTGAAATTGCACAATTTAGTGATCCACTGGGTAACTATAGGTCATCTCACTTTGTTTATGAAGATTAGTAGTATATGTTTAGGGCCCATGTCCTAAAGCTACAATAAACATTATGCTCTTTTGATCCCAATATGAATTTTTTCTGGTATCACCCCCTCCCCTCCGGGTGGTATTTCTAGAACTGTTGTGACATCTTGTGCTTTAGCTTCATATTTCTAAGGTGGCTAGTTTGAGAAGGGTTTGGTCCAGGGGGGTTTAGCTGAACTTTATCACCAGTGCTAATTAACATTTATTAAAAAGGAAGTAAATTCAAGAACTTCTTGGTTTAATGGCAACTCATTCATCTTTAAGAACAATGAAAATGTTAAAATCATGGGTTAATGGTGAACTGTGTAGTTAATATAAATAAGGAGTAAGATTGCTCAATTCCCAAAAAAATGCACATTGCTCAAGCTTTGGCATGTTGATATTGCTTTGCTTTTAAAGAAGTTATTGTGACAGATTCTCTTATTAGATAACCATCTAGGACTGTGGAAAGTTTTAATCAAAAGGGAAAAAAAATTTAAATTGTGCTCAATTTAATAATTTCTAATGCCACAGGATCAGGTCAAGCATGTGAAAAAGAAAGTGCTATTTTCAAATCTTAGGGAGCATGTGAAGTACAATGTTTTGCAGTTGGATAGAAAATTTTACTTGCAAGGTGTTGGTATTCCTCAAGGAGGTGTTTTGTCGTCTTTGCTTTGCTCCTTATATTATGGACATTTGGAGAGGCATGTGATATTTCCATTTCTTCAAAAAACACTTGAATCTGGCAGTTGCAAGGAGAAACATACTCTGCACATCAGCGATGATGATGTGTCATCCCCGTCCTATATGCTAATCCGATTTATAGATGATTTCCTTTTCATATCAACTTCAAAAAAGCAGGCAGCTAGCTTTTTCTCCAGGCTGCAAAGAGGATTTCGTGATTACAACTGCTACATGAATGAAAAGAAGTTTGGCGTAAACTTTGATGTTGGACAGATGTCAGGATCAGGATCCCTATTGAGCAGGGTTTATGTGGGTGAAGATGGCTCATCATTTCTTCGCTGGAGTGGTCTGCTTATAAATTGCTGCACCTTGGAAGTTCAGGCAGACTATACGCAGTTAATTCTTATCTAAGCTTTAAAGTGATCATGTTATTAGCATATAATGTCTTTCCTTGTCATTAGTTTGATTTTAGATAATTAATTTCTTCTGTATTTATTGGCCATTGCTATTCAAATGCTAAGAATTTTAAACTAGTGGTAAAAATTTCAGGATTGTATTAAAAGAATATAGTATGGGTCCAATAATGACATTTTTCAGTAGATGGAAGACATAATTTTTGTGGATATCGTCTTCTTTCTGATTTTCTTCTTCTTCTTCTTCTCTTGATAATAATAGTTATTGAGAGAGGAACAGTACAATGTCTTTGGTTTCTCTGTTTAGGAGGGTATTTTATCCTCCCACCTAGTTGTATTTTTCCTCTTTTCAAACAGCTCTTTAATCTCTGTAAATGCAACAAAGGTTCTGCTTTTTTTTTAGTAGTGAAATGTGAAATGGGTGCTCTGGTTATTTTCGTGTTACACAATTTTACTGAGTCAGTATAATATCTCTGTAAACATAATATGTTCATCTGTCTCAGTTTGGTCCTTGATTATAAGTATATTATATAGTTTTTACACTTTATAATGATATGATTGGTTTCAATAGTTAAGTTTCCTGTTTAGGGATGATCAGAGCTTATGGAACTTTCTAATGGCTTATTTTGGTAAATGTCACATGTCATGAATTGCACATCATTGGATTATAATTATTATTCTTTTTGTGTGGTAAGATATCGCCTTCCACCCTATCAGTGGGGAGAATCAGAAGAAGAACCTTGAAGGAGGGGTTGGTTGGGTCACTTGGGTTCAACATTGGGATGGTAAATTTGAGAAGTATACGTACTCTCATATACCCTGCAACTATGGTTTGACGGATGAGCGATGATTTTGAGATAATTGACTCTTTAAAATTGCCATGGAAAATATTCACTAGTGAATAGAGTTCAAGTGCTGGATGTTTATTAGATTTTTACTTTTAATCATAACAATATTATTATATAATGAACTGCATCT
>JASKGM010000007.1:1948893-1964480 GCA_034509205.1 Ceratonia siliqua
ACAAAAGAAAATTTTCCATGTCATATAAACAAAAGAAAATTTTCCTATATGATTTTCATAATAAAACAAACAATAAAAAATCGTACTATGAAAATATTTTTTTAAGAAAACTCTTTTAAATATTTTTTTGAACCAAATAAATGCAGCCGTATCACAAATTTTCCAAAACAAAAAGACTTCACATGTTACGCACGTGTGCAAATCCTAATTCAATTTGCCGGAAAAACAAGACACTGTTGGGTCATTCAGGGATCATCTGGCTCAACCCTATTCTGACCTTCGGAGTTAGCGTCACCATCTTCCTCATTTCCGAGCATCGCTACTTTGACTCTAGGGTTTCTCAGAGATGGCATTGTCACGCCGAATCAGATCGGGCATCTCTCTCTTCCACAAATTTGGGCATCTGACCTCTGATTCTCTCTCTGCCCAGAGATCCACATTTCATCGAGTCCTTTTCGCCCCTGCCAATTCCCTGGTATTTGGACTGAAACTCTCGAAAATAGTTTCTTTTCTTTCACATTGATTGACCCAATTTTACTTCGATGGTGTATCGATGTAGTTAAGCGATATTTGGTCGTTTAAGGTCCGCCTAGGGTACACATACATTTTGTTAAAGATTTGAAATTTAGTTTTATTTATGATGATGGAATTTTTGCTTAGTAGTCGAACGAGCTAGAGTTTACTATTTTTGTTTCTTTCCCATTTTATGGGTGGTTGTGCCAGAAAAGCCTTTAATTTACGCTCTAACACACGCTGATCGTTTCCCATCTGCTTCTGATTTCGTTAGCTTTTAAAGCATATTTCTTTCTACTTTTAAGAATCTGCGGTCTTCTGCCTATTGATAACTCAAACTGTGTTTTCTGTTCTGAGGATCAGGACTACTGCATGCTGAGCTCAGTTCAGCGCATCGCGTTTCTGAACTTCATGTTATCAGATGCTTGAATTTTAACTTTTTTCCCATCTTATGCTTGCAGGGCTCAAGAAATTATGCCACCGCAACAGGGCAGAAGGAACAGAAAGTTAAGGTAATCGAATAATAGAATATACTGTTTTTCAACATCTTTGCTGATGCACTTCAGCATACTATGTATGGAGTTGTTAATCATATATGTGCATTCTTGTCAGTGTGTGTCTTTTTCTGTTGAACTGTTCTTTAGATGGACTTATTTTGCATGGCTTATTGTAATTTATTTATTTCTAATTGAAGTATGCCAAGAATGCTTTTCCCTTCATGTTTGACAGTATTAATGGCATTGATCAGTTTCTGCCTTGTCTTGTTGCTTCTTGATTATTTTGTAGGTGCCTCTGGCTTTGTTTGGGGGTTCAGGAAACTATGCCACTGCTTTGTATATTGCAGCAGTGAAGATTAATGCGGTGGAAAAGGTTGAGTCTGAGATTCTTGACCTTGTTGAGGCAATGAAGAGAAGTCCAAATTTTTCACAGTTTACTAAGGACTTGTCTGTGCCCAAAGATACTAGAGTCAAGGCCATCCAGGAAATTTGTGGTGAAGCTAAATTTTCAGATGTTACAAAGAACTTCCTTGGTATGATAAGCTTCCTGTGTTAGAATGATTTTGACTAGTTATATTATATTGATAATGCTACAATGAATTTGGGGGCATGTTGTATCCTTATGACAGCATGTGTAATTTAGATGTCTTAGCTTATGTTCGGTCTTTCCAGACTCAGAGAGAATTAAAAAGTAATTTCTTGTTGTTGGAAACCAAGTGTAACTGATGGAAAACTTCTAATAAGCTAATGGAAAACACTGTAATTATATGGAATGATTATCAAACTGTTACCACATACAACTCAAAGACTACATGATTACAACTCTGTTCCACATTACAGCATCTGGCTTACACAGAAACATAGAAACATAACACAATATGATACAATACACAATAGCCAACCCTAACAAAATACCTAAACACAAATCTGGTTTTTCGAGTGGCCGGACACTCCCATTCTAGCACTTCGAGTGGCTAGAGACTCTCAAATTCCCAATCCCAATATTTTCCTTACTCCCCTGCACTCCTTCCTCTCATTTATACATGACAGCCAAGTAACTTCCATGTAACTGCCCATAAATGCCTCTTTCCCCTAGGTTCTAGCATTACCCCCTGCACTTTCACCTTGTCCCCAAGGTGAAATTCTGCAGCCCATCAATTCCATTAGTCATTGATCTTCATGGATCCAACAGTCACCGGCATACTAACAATCCCTCCCATAGGCAGTACTCAGGCCCTCTCCCTTTCACTGCAGGACCGGAGCTGCTCTGATACCATTGATGAGAACCAACTCTGCCATCGTCTAAAATATGGTACTGAATATGATACCGACACTTCGAGTGGCTGGACACTCCCATTCCTAGAATTTGAGAGGCTAGGACTCTCCCCCAAATCCGAATTTAATAATTGTCTGCCTTCTTTGCATCCTTCCTCTAAAATTTATACAAGTTGGGGCCCAAATAACTTCCTTATAACTTTCTTTATTTAAAATACTCATATTTTATTTCCTAAATACCCCTGGTATCTAACACTTGTCAATGATCTTGGCATCTCTTTCTGCCTTTTTAGAAAAATGGTGGAGGCTTTATGTGGGTTTTAAGTGTTTGCTATAGTTGTAACTTTCTAAGACAAAAAAAGAGAAGAAAAGTAATGTTTGCAATAGGTGCCTTCACAGGAATGCAAGCAATGAATGTATAAAAGCTTAATTTATTCAAAACCGCCACCAGAATATTTGAAACGAGAACTAAATTAGTTATTGTTTTAAACTTCGTTTAATGATTTCACAACATCATAGGATTCCTTAATTAAGTAACTTCTAAGCATTTCAAAATGTTAGTATGTAATGGTTTGTTAGACCAATATTAGTATCACTTATGTAGGTTTACTACTTGAATGTAGACTTTGGGGGATTTAGAAAGATCTTATACTGTAAGAGGAGGGTGCTTATCCTCATACGCCTAAATATCATACAAGCCTAATTTTAAAAACTGGGGGTTAGCTATTAGTATCTTTAGCCAACTAATTGGCAATGAACTGGTACATGTGAACTCGCTTCTTCCATTGAAACACCAATTATGAAAGGAGCCAGCAATATTTCCTTGTAACTTCTTCACTTAATGTTGTATTTGGTTTCTCTTTTATCCTTTTAAATTCTTCAACTTAAATATTCTTTTTCTTCTTATTGAGACATCTGTGTTATGACACGGTATGTGATTTAATTTAACCATCTGAGAAAATTCGGCTTTTATATATCTAAGTTTTATCCATTCTCATGTTACTACTCCACCCACCTCAGCATGTCAACCACCAATCTTTACCTGTTTGTCGAATTCTTGTTCCTTATACTTTATTTTAAACTTACTAACAATATACGGTCTTTATATGTCTTACCCAAAATTAGAGATTTTATTCTACCTAGATTTAACGTAGTATTAATTCCAAATATATTTTATCATCTGGCACAATACCATTTTTGTAAATTAAGCATTTAGGAACATCAATAGTCATCATTAAAGTGGAAAGGAAAGGGCTCAAGGTATAATGGTAGCGAAAAGGAAACTTGCAGAATAACCATAACTTATTTTCTTGGTCAGAAGACTCTTAACTGAATCAATTACCTTTATACATTCTACTGGCTTATTGATACATCAAACATATTATTGACCTCATATCAAATACTCTACATTTGGACCTGCATGATATAATAATTTGCAGATATGGTGTTTGCAAATTTTTTTAACTTTTCCCCCAAATAATGTGATCACATATCATGCAATGACAAGCTGATTTTTAATCATAAATGTGATTTATTATGGTTTTTTGTTGTCTTTCAAGACAAGTTGTCCCTTGGCTGTCCTTTTTGTAACTTTTCCTGCCTTTATTTATCTACAAGTAATTAGATGATATCATGATATATAATTTTTCTGCTGCTATGATTGATTGACTGGTTGATTTGTCTATTTTAAAGTTGTGTTAGCTGAGAATGGGAGGCTACGTTACATAGATAGTATAGCAAAGAGGTTTGTGGAGTTGACTATGGCATACAAGGGAGAAGTGAAAGCCACTGTGACCACTGTCATTGTAAGTGAAACTTCTTTGATGGCTCTTTTCTGTCTAAGAAAAGTAATGCAGCATGAGTGCTTTCAATAGTTGATTTCACTTCCATAGTCTTTCCCAAAATGATGACTAAAATTGGTATTATTATGGGAGTTAGCATAGCATAGGTGATATGATTGGACTACATCCTTCCATATGTGCAGTTAATCCCTAATATCTTATGTTGATAAAGGCAAGGTGGAGGCTTTATTCCATCTCCATAATTTTTTCGAAATATTTCAGAGCACCTTTTGGTTTTCACCCTGGTATTCAACATGCCCTGTGTTTGGTATGTTGGTATCCAAAATGCTTACAGGCTTAGAACTATTTTGGTGGTATCTCGTGCTATCCAAAAACAACGGGTATTTTACACCCTTGAATTTTTAGCTTTTCTAACTTGTATGAAATACCATTATCCTTTATTTGATAACCTTCAATTGTCATACCAAACATAGGATTCTTAAATATTATGGTATCTTATACCATGATACTTTAGAGAATGTAAGATATTAGGTACCAGATGGCTTTTTTAAAAAAACTTTTAATGTCCATTTGGACAAATCAATTTAAGTTTTAGGTTTAAGAATAAAATTTAAAGACAATAATTTTGAATCAACCTCACCGTTTTCTCACCCTATCCTTCCTAGTATCCTCATATCTTATTTCTATCATTTTCTCTTCTTGCCATTCCCATTATCTCACTTCTTTTTTTAAGGAATTTCAAACTTTCAGGTTTCAATTTAATTAAATTATAAATTTTCTTCCGCAAACACATAAGTGCATCTCCTTTTCTAGTTGTTAATAAGCTGTCTATGTAACTTGGTTATTATGATTGTATTAGCAGTTAGAAATGGCTTTTGTATGAACTATAAATATTTCTTGAATATGTCATACAAGGTTATCTCATCAAACAATGGTCTTAGTATTTGCTGCATACCTAAATTTCTATTTCCTTACTCCAGCCTCTTCCCCCTCAAGAGGAGAAGGAACTGAAGGAGACTCTTCAGGAGATCATAGGAGCTGGGAAAAAGGTTCAGCTGGAACAGAAGGTATTTAGTTTGTAATATTTTTTGTTGCTTTCTCTCTCCCTCTCCCCTCCCCACTCTATAAATTAAGTGACAAAAATTCTCTCTTTTCTTTCAGATTGATCCAAGTATACTTGGTGGTCTAGTGGTAGAATTTAGCCAGAAGGTCTTTGACATGTCAATTAAGACTAGGGCACTCCAGATGGAGAGGTTCCTCAGAGATCCCATCAACATTTCCAACCTCTAGAAAGGCAACAAATTTCTGCTGAGAACCTCTGTTTTCATCTGCATCAACTACCATTGGATTGCTTAAGAAAGAAAGAAAAGAAATCTCTTATTCTTGTTTGTAATAATTTTCTCGGATCTGGATTTGTATTGGATGGAAGGCCATCTTTTTGCAAATAAAAGCTACCTCTTTCCGCCCTCTTATAATGCTTCTTTTCCTTTAAACGAGTATGTGCTTATTTGGCTTTTTTGAGGTATTAATTTGCTCGAAGTACTTCTGTACCATATTCAAGTTTTAAAGACAGCAGATTTTTTATGATATATGATGCCCCTTTGGCTAGTTGGCTGGTGCTTGTCTCATGATAGGGATATCTAAATATACAAGTAGCTTTACTTTTTCATTCTTTGAACCCTCTCTCGGTAGCTTGTTTAGGCTGGTGCTTGTCTCATGATAGGGATATCTAAATATACAAGTAGCTTTACTTTTTCATTCTTTGAACCCTCTCTCGGTAGCTTGTTTATTTCTTAGTATTATGTTAGTGCATGTGTATGATGTTGGAAGTGCATTGCAGTTTCCACGTATTGATTTACTCCCTTCAAAATCATATTTTCCTCCTGTCATTTTAGTATTTTACTATGATGCCCCCCTTCCTTAAAAAGACCTCAGCATCAACATTTTATTCATAGGATTGCTTTATATTGAAAAAACTGAAAGTTTGTTTGGGTTCCTTTTAAAGATTTTCCATAATATGAACCAACTTTTTGGTATGAAGTTCTGTTCCAGGAAAATATTATGTATGCTTATTTTTTCATATTTGTTTAACTGATTCCATCCTAATCTCCGGCTAGGCTTGAAGAAAATTGGTTATTCAAAATTGCGGAGGAAAGATGTCAAATTTCTGGGATAATTTGAATGGCAAAGCATGCAGGACTAATACTGTACATAATTCCCTTATAAAAGGGTGGAGCCAGAGACGGAACCAGAAAATTCATAAAGGGAGGGCAAAAATCATTTAATGGTACAGAAAAAACATTAAAGAGGGACAAAAGATAACTTATTCTTAAGAAGAAATAGTTATATATATATATATATATATATATATATATCAATTTTTTGGGGGAGGGAGGGGGCAACTACCCCTATTCCCTAGGACATGGGTCCGTCCCTAGTGGGTGGAGCTACAGTAATAATAGTATTTTACAACACTAGTAGTTTATGGAAGAACTATTACCATAAGACCTGATTATGGAGTGACTTTTTTTATTAGATTTTATTTTACATAGACATTTGTTGGGTTTAAATTTGAATCTTTTAAAAATTTAAAGTAAAGCTCCCGATTGGATTCCTGATCAGATCGAATTGTCTCACGAGGTCAGGATCAGTTCTAATTGTCACGAGATATATTTGAGCCAGCACTATTTACCCAAGTGGAATAGGGTATCAAGTCTTCATCTTCTCTGAAAATTCTTGCATATGATGCTTGAGGCTTCTCAGATTTGCAGGCTAATGTTTGTCCACTCCTATATAACAATTTCTCTTTTTAGTCTTGGTCTGTGTTAAAGAATTCCCTTTCTCTGTCACATTTTTCTTTTCTAGATGGAAAACTTGCAGATGGAATTAAATGGCTGACATTCATTGATGAACCTCTTTTTTCTGGTATGTAATTCTGATCATGTCCCATAGGTGATGATTGAAACCATAAATCTACATATAAAAGCTAAAAGAGATAAAAGGAGGCAAAGGGGCAATTAGATTCTGTACCTTAGTTTTTTTCCAGGATCAAAATGGTGAAGCTCAACAATATTGTACTCCCATGTTTCCTTTTAAGTACTTTCACTTGTTTGCTCATGATGTGTTTCAAAGTACTACTTTTCTGCCCTCTGTATTTTAGTAACAGATTCTTATAATGTAGTACAAGGTGTAACACAGAATCCCAGAGGTGAGTTGTTCTTTCTTGTCTTTCTAACAAAGTAGAATGTTGCTTGGGACACCCTCATAAGCATGACAAGATTTTCTTTCCATTTTTTTCCCTTTCTCCCTCTTCTCTCCAGGACAGCTGTAGAGCTTTTGAAACATCTGAGTAACTTGAGAGTTTCTGCCTTACTTTTTCTCAGAAAATTGTGGGAGTCCTTGTCAGACCAGAAACTGTGGGTGTGAATAACTATAATGCCCTTGTAACATTTAGAAATTGACAAAGACTCCCATGTATATCTGGTTTTGATTTGGACAACGACTGAGATTGCAGATGAATAGGATTTTCCAAGGTTCATGAAAATTTGTGTATGGGGAAAAAATAATTGGCATGTCTGAAGGGTGTGATTAGGTAATGAAAGGGAATCACCCAAAGAGTTATACTTTGACAGCCAGGAAGAAAAGGATAGATGTGTCCATATTTTATCTGCAGAGGCCAAAAATCTTGCTAATTATGCTAGTGTTCATTCAATTTCATATTGGAATATCTATTTGATCAAAACATGCTCAATTTAGATAAAACAGAACAGAAAGAGGTGCTCTCTGAATTTTTTTTTAGAAGGACAAAGGCCCAAACAAGGTTATGCAAAGGGTATCGATTTAAACTGTCTCTTAATTATGGTTTATTAGGGATGCTGATGGAGAAATCTAAAACCAGATTATTATAGGAAAAAAAAAAACAGGAGGTAGGAAAAGAAACAGTTCTTTTCCAGTTGTTAAAATGGATAAGAAACACACGTGTACTCCTTCAAGAGCAAGTACAACTCCTTATCAAAGATGGAACACCAAGAAAGACTCAACTAGTTTTTACCACAAAATTAAGTAATACTTCTCAAGTTATACAATTATCCACTTATAGACTTGACATTGCAAATAAATTTTATTTTCACTTTCATTGCTTATAAGAGAATCTTAAATTCAAACTCTTCTAAAACTAACAAAATAAATATTGATTTAGAATCAACTTGGGATTAGCTATAGATCTTTTTCCTTCTTCTGTATTTTGCCAGGAATTAGACTCATTCGTATGGTCACATATGAAGGAGAAGAAATCCTTTAATTGATGAACCTAATTATTACTCAAATTTATGGTACATTCTTGCTTTTGTGTTCTACAATTTTAATTCTTCCAAGTACTGCAACTTAATCATGATTATTAATGTCATCCCTTGGAGCAGTAAATTCTGCAGATTAAAAGTGAAAGCTTTTGTACTTCAAGTTTTAACCCTGCTTCTATATATTATTAATACAATCTTGTTATGATATTTAATGTTAGGCATAATTATTAGAGCCGTAATCTCTAATGTATGGCAGTGATTAAATTATGCCAAGAAAAGCAAAAAAGGGCATTGCTTTGTTGGGATTGCACATTATTTGCTTCACAAATATGCCAATTAAGTGGTTAGCCCTAATGAAACTCATGCAAAGAATGTAAGCTTCACACAACCTAAAATAAAGATGGAAATCAACTTACAGTTGTCAAGCGTGCAACACTTTTGCCATAAATTAAAATCTAAAAGTAATAAGGTGAATTTTGAATTTTAATTTTGTCAATTTTCTAAAGTTAAGTTATAAAAAAGTTTTTTATAATTTTTTAGTTTTAACGTGAATGACTTATTTTTAATTAGATTAAAAAAATAAATTAGTTGAAGTGTATGTATACAAATTGATTCAAATATACCTGATTATAATAAAAAGAAAATCCAAAAATAACATAGTCCTATCTCTCTCTAGTCTCAACACACGTGAATTTGAAGTTTAAAACCTAGAGAGAGAGAGAGAGAGTATTATGTGAAGTGGAAGCAAAATTGTTTCAGTTTCATTAAAAAAATAAGGAGATGATGATTACCTTGTGAGTGAAGTAAAATATATCGAAAATGACAAGAATTGAGTCAAAGACAAGAAGACCAACCATCCTTCTCTGTCTCTATGATCACTCTCTCTTTCTCTGGGTTAAGGAGGTCCCCCTCCAATCCGTTTTCCACTCTACCCATCAACCAACAAACACAATATCCCTCTTCTCTTTCTCTCTCATTCAAATTCATATTCATATTTTAAGCAAACCCCACAAGCATCACTATCATCATCACCATTTCCACACCATGAAGCCTTCTTCCTGTCTCTCTTTCAAATACCATTCACCTATATAGCTTTCTCTTAGATCTCTATGACAACCCACTTAAAAGAAGAAAGAAACCCCTTAAGAGCAAGCTATAGACTCATCTGTAGCTGGTGGCAGCTATAGGCAATGAGGAAACCAGATCTGATGATGGGAAAAGACAAAATGAACAACAACAACAACAACAACAACGTTGTTAAGAGCAAGCTAAGGAAGGGGTTGTGGTCGCCTGAGGAAGATGAGAAGCTGATAAGGTACATGTTGACTAATGGACAAGGTTGCTGGAGTGACATTGCTAGAAATGCAGGCCTCCAAAGGTGTGGGAAAAGCTGTCGTCTTCGCTGGATTAATTACCTAAGACCTGACCTCAAGCGTGGTGCTTTTTCTCTCCAAGAGGAAGATCTCATAATTCATTTGCATTCCATTCTTGGTAACAGGTAGTAATTTTCTCTCTCTCTTTCTTGTCATTTTCTCTCTCCTCCATCATGGGAATTATATACGAAGCTAAATATAACAGAGAAAATTGTGAGATCATTTCAGATAAATTCAGGCATTTTCTTTTCGTTGCATTGCATTGCATTGCTGAGTTTTTTTTGATATCATGTTTAATCTATTTATATATGATAATAAACTAGAAGAGACACTGCTAATTAAGCAGCTGGTGTTATTAAAATATGAGTAAACAACTAATTGGTCCTTGAGAAATGATTTTGTAATAATTAATTCAGTCCTAAAAAAAATACTTACATTAATTTACTACATCAATTTTAAAATTTAACTCAGTCAAGAAGAATGTTTAGTGTTAAAAGATTGAGTAATTAACATCAATATAGGACAATTAATTAAATCAAATTTATATATTCATGCAACAATTAGGTAAATAATCATTTTATGGACTAAATTTAAGCAATTTGTATTTTTACTTTTTAGACACCAAAATTTATAGGATATTACTCTTCAAATACCATAGATAAATGCATACTGTAATTAAAAAGTTCATCAATGCTGTGCAAGCAGGAGGATTTTCTTAACAGTGCTGACGATGAGGATTGATTTTGTTAATTTCTTTTTCTTTTTCTTTTTCTTTTTCTTTTTGATGAACTATACTTTTTGTTTCCAGTCTGTGGTTCAGAAAATTCTTGTTAGAGAATGTCAGTTCATGGAATGTGCCCCTAAAAGATCTTGTTAATGACCTTTGCCTACATTATCAGCTCTTCGTTTTCCAGCTCAGTACAGTTTAGAGATTTTTTTGGTCCTTTCTAACCATAAATCCATGGTGAATTTTCTTCTTTTTTTGGAGTTACCTTTAGAGCTTTCAGTTTCTGTATCTAAAATTTGTAGACACAATAATTCTGCAAGTTTTTTTTCCCCCTCAAAATTTGAACTGATATAGGGTATACCAACTTAAAGCATAGGGTTATACAAAATGGCGTTCCCTGAAAAAGCAAGTCATAGTTTTTGCCTTATAGCTAGGTCTAACTTTCTACTGAAGGATGGCCTATATACCCATAAATAGACTATAGTTGTAGTCTTTGAAAATCTGATCTGCTTCACCATGAATTATTAAAAATTAGTGCCGGGTATTTCATCCACTATATATAGCTGTTACTGGTTTTCTGTCTTGCCATTTTCTTTAATCTTTTCCTTTCTTAAAATCTCAGGTGGTCTCAGATTGCGGCACGTCTTCCAGGACGTACAGACAATGAGATTAAGAATTTCTGGAATTCCACCTTGAAGAAGAGGTTGAAAAATAACAGTACTACTACTTCCACTCCTTCACCAAACAACAGTGACTCATCAGATCAGCCTAGAGATGGTTTGGGTGGGATCATCATGCCCTTAAATAAACAAGACCTCATGACCATGTGCATGGACTCATCATCATCAACTTCATCATCATCCATGCAAGCTCTGGTTTTCGGTGATCAACTGGATCCATTTTCTATGTTGAATAATCGTTATGACATGACAGGTGCAGCAGCAGGTTTCCCCGATATGCCTCCATGCTTAACCCAAGTTGGCATGGTGGATGGGCTTTATGGCGATTATGGGATATTAGAGCCTAATAAAATGGGGTTAGAAAGAGACCTCTCCCTTCCTCCACTAGAAAGTAGAAGCGTTGAAGACAATAATGTGAAAAGCCACAACAACCACTTCAATAATAGTTGCTTCAATAACACTGATCATCAGAATATTCAATATCAGAGCTCCAAAGTAGATCAGGACTTGTTTGGGTTTGAAAATCATGGACAAGGAGAAAACTTAAGAATGGGAGAATGGGATTTGGAGGGTTTGATGCAAGATATATCCTCTTTTCCTTTCCTTGATTTCCAAGTTGAATAAGCATCCATCTTTGGACCTCCCATTGCCCCCTTTCTCTTACACACATTCTCACAAACACAAGGCGACCCAAACCTTCTCCTTAGGAAATTTTGGGCACCATTTTTTCCCACTTTCAATTCCTCCAAATATAATAAACAGAAACCCTTTTGTTCATCATATCTTGTTATACCCATTGTTTCTCTCAGCTTTTTTGTTCACAAATTGTACACACCCAAGATCAACCCCATTGTGTTAGGAATAGTTCTGCAATGAAAGTTGCAGTGTGTGAATAGGGTGGGCAGGGGATTTCTTGCTTTTGATTATGTGCCTCTCAGTGGTTTGCTTGTGTAGCACTTTGTGTCAGTTTGCGGGAATAGGTTGGTGCAACAATATTTCAAAGGATCCTATCATCAAAGAGAGAAATGTGAATAGTGAAGATTTAGAAAGTCAAAAGCAGAATAAATAAAGCTCAGTTGTTGAATTGTACGTAGTATTATTGTGTATAACAGAAGGAATAACATGTGGAGGCGGAAGTTGTTATTGAATTTAGTGGCAGCTGAAAGATGTACACGATGATGCAAACACGTCAATAAATAGCAACTTTGAAATTTGTATTCTCTCTCTGTCTCTCTCATAGTTTTCTCATACAATCAGAATATGACAACTACAATTCTTGTTTCTCTATCAAATTGAAATAAATAACAAAGTACAAATTATCTTACGTAACCCCATCTGCTAGGATTAGGTAATCCTTGTTTTGTGCTAACTACCAAGTCCAGAGGCAATTTTATATATTCCCTTTTTGACTCATTCTAGAAACCTTGTTCTCCATTGCACTTCGTTCTTTTTAGGTAGCAAAAAAGAAAACGATAAGTTTGACTCATATTCAAACAAACCTTGTTCTCTCTTGCACTTCGTTCTTTATTAGGTAGGAAAAAAGAAAAAGTCATTCAGTGATTCGAACTCTCGTGAGAAATAATTTGCTTGCACACCCTTATCAGCTCGCCAAAGCGGGTTTGCTTACTAGCACTGTATAATAACTATATAGCTTTAAGATGATTCTATCTGTATAGGCTTCTATTGACCTCCATCTCTGTTCGGCCCAGGCCCATCATAGGCCTTAATCCATTAACTCTTATTTCTCTTAATTGTTTCCTTTTTATTTCTCCGAGATATTAGTAAGCTCTTATGAAATTTATATAATAGAAAGATTTGGTCAATTAAGTTTATATATATATTTGGGTACACCTTATCTTTAAAAGTTAATCGTTGAGAGAAAGATATCTAAGGGAGTTATAAACCCCAAACATCTCCCTATCCCGAGCGATGTAAGACTGCTAAGGTTGATGGGATTCTAACAATCTATCTCGCTTACAGCATCGACTTCCACGGTGGTAGCTTCACAGATCCTGCATCCAGTAGCAGCCTTCCTGCCACACAACGGATGTGGTTATAAACCGAACGACTCTGATACCATTGTTATAACCTCCTTAGATAAGATTCATTCTTAAAAATTAGCCGTTGAAGGGAGGATGTCCAAGGGGTTATAAACTTCCAATATCCCCTTATCTTGAGCGATGTAGGACTACTAAGGCCAATGTAGTCGTTCAGTTCATGACCACATCTGTTGTGCGGCGGGAGGGTTGTTACTCGATGCAGGATCCGCGAAGTCACTGCCGTGGACATTTGTGCTGTAAGGGGGATGGAT
The DNA here is from genome assembly GCA_034509205.1 of Ceratonia siliqua. Taxonomy (NCBI): domain Eukaryota; kingdom Viridiplantae; phylum Streptophyta; class Magnoliopsida; order Fabales; family Fabaceae; genus Ceratonia; species Ceratonia siliqua. Next base: position 1,962,370 of record JASKGM010000007.1, read on the forward strand.
TATTAGACCAACTTTACTTTACAAATTTTCATATAGACCAAGACGTTCGTCAATATACATACAAGCACATTAGAAGTATGTCTTATTACAAAGTGTGCCTAATATACTTACATGTTTATTGATAAATATTTGACTTAGTTTATAGAAAAGTTTACTTAAAAATTTCTTCCATTTCTCATTTTCTTAGTGGACATTGATATGATTATATATGAATTATATGGCCTTACGAGGTTTTTTGTTTGGGGAACAAAAAGGTATTGATATAGTTACACTTCATTTATCCTTGATAAAAATCAACAATGTCCATGATGAAGCTTAAAATCTTCACTAAATTACCGAAATTAACTTCTCAATTCTTAATATTAGAGGACACCTAATGGCTTACACTTTAAGTTATTGGAAACAAAGTGATAATATTGAGAAAGAAAAAAAAAACAAAGGGATTCTTAGGAGAGAGGAAAACATTATACCATTAATTGGACCAAATTCAAGGGATGTAACTTTGTATTTTAATTAATTTACGTATTCTTGATTTTATTTTATTATAAATTGAACTTGATTCATATTAATTTCCTAAAACTCTTACTCATATAACTCATCATCATGAGCTTCTAAAGTAAGGTGGCTGGATTAGGATAGAATGAAGTTGGATGATGTCAATATGAAATAAAAATTTTTTTATTAATATAATTCTAAATGTATATTTTAAAGTATTTATGATCATCAAGAATAAATATAAGAAAGAAGAAAGAAGGGAAACCAGGTGATTTATCACAATAAAAGAAACATCCTAAAAGTTTAGAGCTTATTTTAATATAAAAAAAAGAAAAAGAAAAAATATTAAATATTGGGTTGAATGATGATGGTAGGGTGTAGGGAGAGGTGGAATTGATAATGTGTTGGTATAAAAGCAAAAGGCAGTATTATTCTATTACATTAAACCATGCATTTAGCTCAAAGTTATCTTACTATCATTACCCTATATGGCCACCCACCCTTGCATAACAATCCATCTTCTCTCTTCAAAACCAAGAAATATTCAATTCAATTGCATATATCCCTTCTTCACTCTTAATCCTCTCCCATCCATACTATTATTTTAATTCAAATTCACAATCCCATATAATTTCAACATGCTAATTAAAGATGACAAATTAATATCAAAATGAAATATTATATTTTAGAATTAATTATTTGTTATGTTTATAAAATATTTTAAAATACTAATGTTTCAAAATGACATGAATTTCATAAAATACTAATATAAAATAAATAAGATGCTTATTGTGTAGTACATACTGAATGGAAAAAAAAAAGGGGGGTGGGGAGATTGAGTATATGAAGAAGCATAATTATTAGTTATTGGCCATGAAATTATAAGTAATATAGAAGTTGTATTAATTAATATAATTGTGGGGGGTATTGAATTGTAGAGACTACGATAAAATTATGCGTGAGTTTTTTCGAATAGTTTACAATTTTAAATTAAAATAATTTTAATATACTATTAAAAAGTTGATAATTAAGTGACTAGGAATTTAATCTCTATCACTTTTATTTTAAAATATATTAAAGATTGTTATACAATTATTTATGAATTTTTTTTATCAAATCAAAAAACTATTTAGGAACACATTGGCTCAAAGAAACAGTAATTGCGGTAAAGCGTGACTACTTTGTTATCATTTCTAGGATGTGGAAAGAGAGACATTTCGGTGTAAAGCAAATTTAATTAGTGCCCATTTTGTAGGCGCAATCTGCAATAAAAGGACTTCTCTATCCAAACAGATCCTATATCTCGCGTAATTAACGGATTACATTCTCTTCTTTTCTTTTTTAATACAGTGCCATTTGTTTTGATCCATTTTTATAGTTAAAAATTATATGTTTACAATAGTTTTATAATTACTTTTATTAAATAATGTATTAACCAATCTGTATTTTTTACAACAATTTTGTTATCAAACACAAAGTTTGATATCTTTCTACAACGACTATTTTATGACACTTACAACATATAATATTCTCAAATAAAGCTTAATTTAAAGTATATATTTTTATTATCTTAAAATTATAGAAACTAAATTAATTTATATCTTAAGCCATAGTTA
>JASKGM010000007.1:1964580-2017594 GCA_034509205.1 Ceratonia siliqua
GGTTTGATTATGATTGGAAGAGGAAAGGAGGGTGGAAGAGGTACTGCACGTATCAGAACTCTGATTCCTGTGCTTGGATTTGGCTGCAAATAAGTTGGAGAATTTTTTTGAGCTTGGGAGTGGCCTTGCTTGTCTTCTACATTGCTACTAAACCTCCCCCACCTCAGCTCTCCCTTCAGGTATTTACCAATTCTAAATCCCTTAATTATTTTCAACCTTTTATCTATAGCAACAAAGATTGAAGTTAAAAATCACTTTATTTAAAAATTTGTTAAGTTTTGAGCTCAAAAAAAATTGGCAAAAGCTAAACTGGTAACTCAGTCAATATATAATTAGGTCTGTTAATCAAAGTTAAGCATATGATAAATTATTTAAAATTTTCATCATTATACTACAAGAAATATTTAGGTAGGCCGGATTTATTATAAATAAGAGCACACTAGCTATAAATAAATATATAAACATATTGAAAGAATTTATTTAAAACTTAAAAGTGTATTAACATATCTACATCAAATAAAACTTAGTTAAGATTTCTTATGTGTTTCCTATGGAATCCTCCTATTAATGAACGAAATGTGTATTGATAGATGATAATAAAAGTAATTGGACTGATTAAGTAAAGATTATTTATTACTAGAATGCTTTATTGATTAGAGAATTTGATGATAAGTATTTAAAAATATTTATTTTAGTTTTATATATTTAAAAAAATTAGTTAATAACTTCAATCATATAACTAAAGTAATAATATTATTATATAATTGAAATAAAGAAGAATAAATTACTATAATAAGACACGAAAAGGTGCAATTACCTTTATTCATTGACTGTAATTTATATCTATTAAGAACAGACATAATGGGAGATTGAAAATGCTAAAAAATTTGTGGAAAGTGATAGATCATGTGGGTCCAACCAACATGTCAAATTTCTTGTCTACGAAAATTGATATGCCTTTATCCAATAAATAAGGTACTGCCAGAGAATTTCGAAAGTAGGACCATGCGGGGCTGGGCCGCGAGAAGCCTTATGGTCTCTAGTTCTAAAGCCCATTATTGGGAGACAAGGCCAGCACGCACTGAGAAGTCATTACTTAACAAGTTCATAACTATACCTAGGCCGGATCCCGTCTTGTAATAGAATAGATCATCTCATGATTCGATGACCATAAGATAATAGGATCCATCCTATCACAGGACTAGATCCGCCAGCATAACTATACCACTTGTTGACATGAAAAGAAAGAAGAAGAATTATATCACCCTATATTAGTTTGGATAAAAATATGGTACAACCAACCACATATAGTGTTTTTTCGATGTCTTTTAATAAGAAACGTCACGTGATATGATTGGAACGGCCGTTGCACAGTGCAACGATTGGATCGGATCGTACATTTACTCATATTAGTTCTATCATAATTGGATTTTTCTTTTTTATTTGATTGATTTGCAATTTAAATATAATTGGTTGATTGCAGATTGCAAGAATTAGAGAATTTAAGCTAGGGGAAGGAGTGGACAGAACAGGGGTGTCAACAAAGATCCTCAACTGCAATTGCTCCATGAATTTACTGATAGTCAACAAATCCAAGTTCTTCGGCCTTCACATTCGGCCTCCCATAACCCACATGTCATTTGGCATCTTACCCTTTGCATTATCACATGTAACTATACATCCTTCACTATCTTTCATCAACTTTTCTTCTATTATAATATTAGATCTTAGTTATGAGTTGAGTTTTATATTTTATTTGCATATAAATCGTTTGCACCGTCAAACAAGTCATCGTCTTTATATATAAAATATTATGATAATAAACTTTTAATCATATATATATGCAGGGCCGTGAATTGTATGCAGAGAGTGGATCAACGATATTTAAGTTAGAAGTGGGAACGAAGAACAAGGCAATGTATGGAGCAGGAAGAAGCATGGAGGATATGCTAGATTCTGGAAGAGGATTACCGATAGTGATAAGAGTGAGGGTGAGCTCAAGTTTCAGAGTGGTTCCCAACCTTATAAATCCTAAGTTCCACCACCAACTTCAATGCAGGGTTCTCCTCAACAAGGCTTACGATAAGAAGCATCGAACCCAGGCATTTAAGAGCACTTGTCAAGTAACTTCATAGTTCAAAGTTAAAAAAATAAAACCTCTTTGTTTGGGCTTACTTTTATTTATAAAAAAAAAAAAGAAGACATTATGATGAAAATATGGGTGTTTGTATGTGCTTATAAGAAAAATGAAAAGTTAGTTAATAAAGAGAAAATTACTTATTTGATAAGGTAAAAATTTTAACTTCTCAAGATAAAGAGAAAATTGATTTATTTAAAATTTGTACAAATTTTGAATTTATAAATATACTTGAGTAAAAATAAATTTTATAAAATATGATTATAATTATTTATTAGTTTCATTTCAAAACTTATTTATTTTTTAAATCATTATCATTCCAAAAATTAATTAATTTTAATTAAAAAATTAAAATTTCATAAAATCATGATTCTAAATTTAGTAAAAATAATTAACTAAAAATTATTTAAAATTCTTCATTTTTTTTACCAAAAAAATACAATTTTTAAATTTTATTAGTCAAAAGTCATTATATAGTTTTGTATTCAAACACTTTTTTTAATTCAAAAGTCATTTTCAATTACTGCATTCAAATACAAAATAACTTTTCATTTTGAAAAATGTATTCTTTTTAAAGCACCAACTTAAAAGACCATTTTTTATAAATTCAAAAAAATATGCTTAATATGGTTGCTTACACAAATTTTATTTATAAAATGTGCATAAATTATATATAGATAATTGCATTAATTTAAGCGGCCCCACTTACTTTTTTTTTCTGTTAAACTTGTATGTAACTACCTTAATAATTTATACACAATTTATTAATACATTTAAAAATAGCATTATTCAAACTTAAAATCATGTGACTTCAAGTTAATATATGGGGATATATACAAAAGATGAGGGGGGGGGGAGAGAGAGGATAACTTGATGAAATAGAAGCTTCAAGTGGTTAAATGTTAGTGTTTTGTAGATAGATTCATATAGTTTGTACTTGTGTACGTTGCACATGTGGAGTCTGAAAGGAAGAAGAAAGAGTTGTTGGCTTGGCAGCAAGGCCAGTTGATCTCCAACAACAATCATTCACGCATGAGCCTTTGTTTACCCTAACTAATTAGTAATGGAAGTCCACGGGTTTTGTACCCATAACCCATTCCCTGTCAAATCAACTCAATTACCCATATGAGTCATATGACCACCATGACCATGCATGTCCACAAGGAATCATCGGAGTACATTGTGGCCGACAATTGAGAAAAACTTAGCATCCATATTCACTTGCTTTATGTATATACATATATATTCTCTATTTCTCTTCGTAGAAAATATATAATGGTTTGTATTGGTGAGACAATATTAATTGCATGTACCTAGTACTTATGTTTTTCTCAGAATGTTTCTTCGCTAATATGATCATAGTTTGGACTATAAATGGATTTGCTAGGAAGATATTGTGCCCAACAACATTTTCTGAGAATGTTTCTTCGCTAATATGATCATATTTTGGCGTGTAAATGGATTTGATAGGAAGATATTGTGCATGCCCTTCAACATTTTCTCCACAATATGCATTATTGTGTCTTTGTACTACCTCCTCCATACAATTTTTTTATATATATATTAAACATGATTGTGAGCTGGAAATTTTATTTTACATAAAAAAATAGAGATAATTATTGTTTGTTGTCTTATGGCACATTAAATTCTTACACGGTACTATTTTTTTTATTTCTGTTTATCTTCAGTACAATTCCTTACATAATAATCATTTTTTATAAAAGTGATTATTATATTTCTTTTTTCTAACTAAATAACTATTTTTTATAATTTGATAACTATTTTTTTGTTATTGAATGACAATTTCTTATAAGTAGATAACGATAATAAAATAATAAATTTGTTTACAAAGGGTATAAAATGAAAAAAATGTATAATGCCCCTTTGACATCATATAAGAATATGGTGCACATGAAATACCATATAAGAATTTAGTGCCTTATGGAACATCAAACATAACTCTCTCAAAAAATAATCAGATATTCATACTCAAAATTTTTAAAAATATTCATAACTAGTCTCGTGATCAGCTCTTATTTATACGTCCAAACTCCAAACTAGTTGTTTAGGTGTATTTGGTACAAGGATTTCTTTAGGTTATCTCAAAATATATATATATATATATATTTTTTTTTAAAATATTAAGATTATCATGATTGGTATAAATTTTTAATAAAGTTTCCTAAAAATTAATAATTTTTTTACTATTTTTTATTCATCAAATATGAATAACTTTTTCAAATGAAACTATATATAGAATTTTTATTAAAATCTTAATTTATAATGAAAAGGTAGATCCAGAATAAGAGTCGAGCCAAATCAAGTTTAATTATGAGCCAAGACCGGGAGCTAGCCAACTCCAGGGTTTGGTCTAGGAGCCCAGGTTGGGTCAGTCCTAAAACATTAATTTTAAATACTCTTTAAAATTGCATAATCAAAGTAAACATTACAGAAGAATAGGTAGATTTAGATTGTCTAAAATTATTTTCATATGATTAAGATATTTATTATATTTTAGTATTTGTGATTGCATTGGAATAAGAGAAATGCATGCAATTTTATAGACAAATTAATGGAATTAATTATGAGAAGTTCAAATTAATTAAAACCATATTCAGATTAATACTACTAATTCCAACTCAAAGTATTAAATGAGTTAGAACTTGGAATGTTCAATGGGGGCAGTGAAGCCAAACCCAGAAATTTGCTGAATGATATATGCCTCTACGTGTATTTGTATATATATACAAAAAATTCTTAAATAATTTGCATGTATATATGTATAAATATATATAAAACGACTTAGATTTCATATAATTAAAGGCGATCATCGCAATGTCATATCAAGTCACGTCAAAGTGGTTATAATCAATGTAGCTCTAAATTTAACCTAATTTAATGATCAATACTATAAATGACTAGTGCTAGGTTGACAACATAATTAGTAATAACGGACAATAAATATCTTTAATAATAAGTACATGCAATATAGTGTTTGGAACATTACTTAAAAAATAAATGGAATCGTCACTCATAAGCACATATCAAAGTAGAAACTCTCAATGAGCTTGTGGTGCAATACTATTAAGGTCGTATTAAGAGTTGTGAATTCAAACACGTACAATTGAAGTATATATAAAAACAAAAGTAAAAGCTTGAAAGTGGATGTTCCACCTAAACATGATAAGAGAAATAAATTAATGTACCCAATATATAGTGGGCTGATCCACCCCATAATCACACAAAAAGAAATAAATCTAAATATGATAGTCTCCTTGAAAGACAAATTAAGAAAAGTAATGGTCTCAGCATTTTGATTCAGGATTGGAAGCCAACGATTCATATTAAATCTATCTTTATATGCTTTTGATATGTGGTTATTGTAATGCGCATTTCGTAAATCATGGAATGTGTGATATTGTTGTTGGATTTGAAACGTCACATTTCACTTACCATGCACTTATCATATTTGTTTTTATGTATATGCTAACTTTTAATTGCATACATTATATCATTTTCATAAGGCATTAATATTTTATTGAGTCATTAAGAAGAATCAGTGATATAGAAATTTGAAAAAGAAAATGTTTTTGAGTATTCCATGAATACTGTATTTTAGAACAACGTCTCACGAACGCTGTCTTTTTCTCTTATATTATTTTGGGACACAATTTGAAAGAACTAAACAAATATTATGCTTCATGAGACACTTAGTAATATTTTTTTTAAAATCATTTTGAGTAGATTGGAAAACTTTGAAGTTTATATGGAAGCATTGTTTTGTGATTGTAAAAGTGGAAATGATGTTATTAAATGAAATCTAGAATGACTGCATTTAGAGGAATGGGGATTTAGGTAGTGATTTGATGGGCAGTTATTAGCCATATTGTTATTGCTAGGACTGTATATAGTGGAAACCCATTTGGTTTTATGGAATTACAGACAAGAACTTGAATGCATTTTTAGCCTAAGAGATATTAACTTTTTATTTTTTTGTTTGATACGAAATATTAAACTAATTAAAAATCTCTTAAAATTACCTAATTTAAAACTACTCACATTCTCATTCAAATACGTCTTTATCAGATGGTTGGTTTGTTGGGAAGAATTAGTAATGAATTTATCCTGTTAATTATAAAAATAATAGAAAGTATTCAATATTATATATATATATATATATATATATAACAACTTAATTGCTAATTAAAAGGAAGATCAGTGCTTCGACATTTTCAGCCAAGAAAAGGTATTGGAAAGTGAAATATATGACAATCTATCCTTTAATTGGAGGAAATTAAATAATTGCCGTTTTGTTGGTTTAATTTATTTTATATATATATAATTATATATATGTTATACAAAGTAAAAAGGAGTGGCAGAGAATGAGTGTTGTGTTAAAATATTTGTATTATTAAGAACTTCATGAGTTATAGATAGTGGCCAAAATGGAAAATAATTAATTAAACGGATGAAATAATATTATTATTATGTCAACACAGAAAGATGCCTGCACTTATCAGTTTTATTATATTCCTAATTCCACTATGCTTAAGAAGGAGAATGAATCACATCTTTAATAATTTGACAAATAATCATTTAACTCTTCATGCATTCTCTTCCCTTTCTTATTTCTTGGATCATTTCATTTCTCTTCTCCTTTCAATTCCAACTTATACGGATCAAGATTTTCTTATGTTTAGAGAAAAATAAGACATAATATAATGTGAAATTCAATAAATTTCATTTATATTTATTATTTATAAGTTTATATACCTTATATGTATATCTTCCTTCGAATATAATAATATTTAAAGACAATTCAAAATGTAATCCTCAAAGTGCTTAAAATTAAAAAACAGTAAAGGATTTTGCATCCATCTTGATGACATAAAAGAATCTAGTGATGGTGCATGGGCAAAGATGGTGGTTTAGCAGACGAAAGTGGAGATTAATATCAGACTCCTTCGTACCAATATTGTACTTATCATAAATTGTTTATAGTGCGGACACTTGGCTTCCACACGAAAGTGGCTTCCCAACTATTACAATTGTTGTTATTATTATGACCTAAATGATTGCCAGCTCCTCTCCTTTATATAATAAAGTCTTTGATTTGTAAGTTTATATACTATGCTCTTTTATATCTAAGTTTGGATTAAGATATTTTTAAGGGAAAATACAGCACTGTTATATTATAAAAGAAAGAAAGAAATAAAGAAATAAATAAATAAAAAATATATATATATATATATAAATAATAAATATAAATAATATTCATTAAATAAGTAATGAGTTTCATATATTATATTTATTTCTGTTCAGCTTAACATAAGAGAAAATTTATTCAAAATTTTATTCTTATGTTATAATGTTATAACCACAAAATTAATTTTAATATATTGAAATAAGATACTTCATAAATTTATATCTAAATTATCATAATTATTGTTTCACATTAATTTAAAATTATTTTATGATATATATCACTATCAAAAAACAACGTACAATATAATTTTTAAATATAACAAATATTTACTAGCTATTTGTTTATATTGTTATTTTACTAGGGTTTGACTAACTACCACTTATATTATATATAATTAATTAAAATTTAAGCTAACTAAGCCTCTCAAAATACTCACTCAACTAATAATATATAATACCTTCATTTCTCTCTAGTTTCACTCTTCTCTAATTATTAGATGGGTCTGAGAAAATATACATCAAGTTCTCTGTATTTATGTATATTGTACACAAAGTCTATTCGACTTAGGCTCAAATTTGACACGGCTTGATTCATGAATAGGTCTAATCCTATCAAAAGATGATGATTAATTTCAATTTGTGATGTTATCATTCATATACCACCTGTTAGGAAATGAGATTTCTTTGTTTAATTTCTGAGAAAACCTTGTTTCAATAGATCAAAGCCAACACCCAGAAAAGACCAGACCAAATGAAGCCACCGAAGTCTACAGAGTTCGAAGACAAATATTGAAAGCAGAAAAAGATAGGTCAGGTTGCACATTGAGGGTTTCCAAGTTTGTGGGTATAATGGGGCGTTATTGGAATTCCCACGTAGCCCACATTAGCACAATTAAACTTTGAACCCTAATGAAAGGAACCACTACATTTTGTAGCCTAAAGTAGGACAATATAATATCCTTGAACTTACAGCCACACACCTTATGAATCTGTGGTTGGCGTCCACAGAAAATTCAATCTGCTTTAATTTTTGGTCTTGCTCCAAACCTGTCACCCTTTATCTGATCCTGTTTCCTACTTTTTTTTTTTTGGTTATTTTCCCTTATAACGCATTCCCTCCCATGAGGGATTAAATCATATGTCTCTCTCTTCCACACATGCATTCTTTTCACCCAAACGCATGCCTTTATAATGTTTTTTTAGTTTGGTCAGATAATATCTGAATCAACTGTACATGTCTTCATCTATTCTTAACTTACATTTTTTCAGTTCAATTAACTAATATAAATATATAAAAATATAGGAAGAGAAGGGAGTTGAATGGGGGCAAAGGAATACTTATAAAAGGGGGAGTCTAGGTTAGATTTGTTGTGAGTGAAAGGGAGAGCTCAACTTGCATTCTGATCAGTACTCTCTCTCAGACTAGCGATAAACAGATACAAAAGAATTGCAGGTATGCTTATTCCATGTGCATCTATAATTGGTAACTACGTACCTTGCATTTCTTAATAGATTTGTTCATTTGTATATAGGCTCATGCATTTTCTAGTTTACCCAAATTATAGCTTCATCTTTATCTGTATAATTTGATCTGCATGCATGCAGAACCAACGTGTCAATATATATATATATATATATATATATATATATAAAGAATTGTTAACATCTTCATAGTTATGTCAATTTTCGCTTTTAAATCATATAGATGATTCTCAAAATTGGTCATATATATAGACCGACAGATAGAGAGAGGCTGTGGAAAAATAGTCAATTAGCTAGCTACCTAAAAACCCAAAAGAAAAATAAATATATAAGGCTTTTTCTATGCTCCTAGGCTCCTAGCAATATTTAGGAGGAGTTGTTTATCTTTTTTTACATTTAATTTTTTTAAGAAATAATTTAAAATAATATACAAAAATATAAAATAAAAATAAATTTTTTATTTTTACTTTTTACTTTTTTTGGAAATATTTGAAAATATTTTTGTTATAACATCTTTTTTATTTTTTAAAAAAATTTATAATTCTTTTAAATTATTTTTTAAAATAAAAATTTTAAAAAATAAAAAAACAAAATAAAATAAAAATTTCTTCTTTGGGGAGAAATCACCTATATATAATTAGGTATATATATTTTGTCAAGCAATTTTATGAATTATGATCCTTACAAGTATGTAACATCTTATTAATTGTGGTCATCAGCATGTGTATTTAACCTCATTTTTTGTTCGGCATACATTTTAAGATAAATTTTTTTCTTTTACAATTGTGGCCATCTAGTATACATCACGTTGGACGATCATAATTGCTTGAACAGAACACCGTGCAAGGGATCCATTTCCCAATTTTATATACTGTTGAAATGCTTTTACAATTTTCCTTATTTCTTTCCTTAGCTTAAGACCCCTAACCAATACTAAAAAGGATCTAAGATAGATAACTTTCTTCTAAGTATTAAATTTTTATCAAAATTTTTAATAAATAACACATATATTAATGAATATAATTGAATTGATTATATGAAATAATTTATTATAGGTGTTATTTATTAATTAAAAACCCTGATAATTTATTATGTATTCAAAAAAACAATGATAACTACCCTAAAGTATTTTACAATCACATTTGAGAAATTGTATTTTTACTATATATATATATATATACATACATAACCTGCTTCAGTGAAACAGAATTTGCTTAACTTAGATAATTAGGATGGGTGAAGGAAAATAAAAAGAAAAACTATAATTAGATTATTCATCAAAATATTTTAATGTAGTTGATAGAGTAATGTTATTTGTATATTATTTTTTATATTATTTATTATTTATTATTTATCATTATCATATTTGTATAATATAGTAATTGAAAAGAAAAATAAAAGAAATTATAAAAAAAAGTGTACAAAAATGGGTGGCTGTACAAGAAGTTCGACTGAGCATGTGCTGATTAAGGAACCCCACCATATAACCTATTCCGGAACGAAGAAGAAACAAAAGTTACAAAACCTAGGCTCCCTCTTGTTCCCTTTACGACGTTCGCGTTGCACTGTGTCTTGTCCCTTGTACGGATTCCATCACTCCCCGAGCAACACGCTTGTCGTATAGCCGTATATTATATATTTTTTTATTATACAAAACTTAATTATAACCTTTATTTGAATTAAGGTAAACATTATCTTACAACTTCATTTTGTAAGATTATAGGATAACTTTGAATATCTTTATCTCTTATTTTTTATTTTTTATTTTAATTTTTTTTACATTAATTAATTATTTTTTACATCATATATTTTTTAAAAATTTTAAAAATTATATATATATTTTTATATTATTTTTTTATATTATTTATTCATAAATAAAAATTTTAAAAAATATATGACATAAAAAATAATTAATTAATATCAATAAATAAAAAAAATTAGAATAAAAAATGAAAAAAAAAAGAAGTGAAAACCTCTGAAGTTACAGTCATAGGATAGTCAAAACCTTGAAATAATAATATAATCTTTTCTGGGTCACAATAAATATCACTTGAAACTAGAATGAATCATTAATGGAGTTACAAGTATAATTTTTGTCTGTTTTTAAAGAATTTAAATTCAAAATTTCACTAATTTTTAACTTAAGACTAAGCTTGCTTAAAATATATTTCAAAATAATATATTTACATAAAGTATTCAGGTTATATCAACTGATTTCTTAGCTTTGTGTTTATGGTATTTATTTTGTACCAAATGCACAAAAATGTGTATTTTGATAAAAAAAAAAAGAAAAAAACATATATAGAATATATTGTCTAACTTAACACTTGCATATTATTTTTAAAGTTGTTATTTCTACACTCCTCCCACACTTTATTTTTTGTAATGTTATTTCTATTATTCTCTCTCTTCTTTTTTCCATCTCTTCTCTATTATGTCATCACAAATAACAATAATAAATTAGAATGTAAGAGGGTGCAAATCGTATAAAAGTGTGAATACAACATTTATGTATTGTTTTAAACTCACAAAGTGTTTATTTGATGCGTCATCATTTCTTATGTATTTCTTATTTTTCTTAGTTGTAAGGTTAATAATTTGTCACATAAATATATTTTTGCTAAGCTTTGTGAGAAAATTAGTTTGTGAGAGACTAGCATTCCTCAAATTTTGTGATTAATTTGAATTTAGAAAGGAATAATATGCCACTAAAAGCATCAAACAAAATCTGTTTTAATTTCCTTTAGTGGAGAAGTAATGGCCACCAAGAGCTGGATAACACACCAAAAATTTATTATTAGTGTGTCATGACTCATGAACTGTCTTTGGTTGATACAGAGGAAAGCTACCTTATTCCATTAACTTCAAAGTAAATAGAGATAATTTTCTATGATTAATTTTTATTTTCAATGATTTACATGGGTCCAATAATGAATCAATGTCATTATTCAATCACATTTTGAATTTCAACTTAGGATCAGATAAAAATTCAATACAATAACATACAATTGTATTTAGAGTAAATTATTGTTAGAATACGGCTAGAAAATAAGCTACTTAAATCAAGAAACACTGAGTAATCTTGAACATAAACTCTGAAGATTGCTAAGATTTTACTCTTATTGTTGTTGTTGTTGTCTAGGATAGAATATCATGGCTGAGAACGGCAGTTTGTATGCACTTAAGAGCAAGTGGAAGATGTCTCTCTTTGTTTTCTTCAGAGACGCAAGGTACCTATTATCAACCTAGCTCCTCTCTATCTGAAGTTTTTGTTCATTTCTGGGGAACTTTCTCTGAGATACATTCACTTCATAGGGAGCTCAGAAGCGAATTTATTCATGTGTTTATATGGACTAATACTTGGTTCCATTAATGTTGATGTAGACTTGTTTTCAAGCTGGATTCCCTTGGTAGGGAGATACTAGGAATTGCATTCCCAGCTGCTCTAGCTGTTGCTGCTGATCCCATTGCTTCTCTGATAGACACTGCATTCATAGGTCACTTAGGTATGTCTTATCAATTGAAAACAACCATTCCTTGTAAATAGTAGCCTAGCTTTGACAACCCTTTGTCTTATAAAGATTCTCAATGGCAACAATGGCAAGTATATCACTTGAATAATAAGTTCATCATCTAAATGCTTCTGAATGAAGCTGGGTTCCAGCCTATATGTACCAAAGACTCACATTTTAGCTTTTAAGCTGAGTTTTTATTTTTCCTCTTGTTTAGGACCGGTGGAACTTGCTGCTGCAGGAGTTTCTATTGCCTTGTTCAACCAAGCTTCAAGGATTTTTATATTCCCTTTGGTCAGTATCACAACTTCCTTTGTTGCCGAGGAAGATACTATGGGAAAAGTTAGCATCAAAGCAGCTGAAAAGCGGTTGACTGAAAACAGCAAGGCAATAGAAGTCATGCATGAGGCTGAGGTTAATAGGCTTCAAGGTGTAGAAAAAGGGTCATCCAAAGAGAATACTGAGAGTTTGGAGAAACCTTCATCTGGAAACAGTGAAATGAAAGCATCTATGCTTAAAAGTTCTGCACATGAGAATATGGAAAGAGATGCTGCTGAGAAAAATGAAGCAAATTATGAAGATGGTACTTTCTCTCTGTCCCTCTCTAGTTGTGTGACTTGTGTCTATCTCTGACTTAGCATTTATTATCAGTACTTTGGCATTTCAACTCTGATTTTCATAACAGATACCAACACACAAAAATGCAAGTCTTTGTCGGTTTTTAGTAGTAGTAAGGAAAAAATTGGAAGGAAGAGGAGACACATTGCTTCAGCATCAACAGCACTACTTTTTGGCACAGTTCTTGGCCTCCTTCAAGCTGCAATTCTTATATCTGCAGCCAAACCTCTATTAGGTGCGATGGGTTTGAAACCTGTAAGTAACTTCTTTACTCTTCATTGTTAGAACAATATGTTAGATATTTATTGGCTTTAAAAAGTTATAGCTAGGAATACATATTTGTCTAAGCTTTTAGTAAAGCTAAGTTGTTTCTGTTTCTTCAGGATTCTCCTATGCTAATTCCAGCGCAAAAGTACTTGAGATTGCGATCACTAGGTGCTCCTGCAGTTCTTCTCTCCTTGGCCATGCAAGGAATTTTTCGAGGATTCAAGGATACAAAAACTCCTTTATATGTCATTGGTAAGGAACTCAACTGTCTGCTTGAACAGAAGAGAGAGCAAAAGGAACTCCATATAAAAAGAAATACACGAGTTCTTTATTTTAAACTCACCAGTATCTTCTCTAACTTGGTTCATTTATTTATCTACTTTTATATAGTTTTGGGATATGCAGTAAATGTCATTTTGGATCCAATACTTATATTTACCTGCAAATTGGGCCTCAGAGGTGCAGCCATTTCACATGTCCTCTCCCAGTAAGTCTTACTGTGAATTCCTAGTAATCTTTAATCTTTAAGACATTTGTGGATTCAATGCGAAAATTGTTATGGATTAAATTATAAGAAATTTTTGAAATCAAAAATTAATATTTGTGAACACTGTGGATATCATTTGAAAATGAGCAGTTCAGAAGGGCTTGGGTTTGGGCTTAAATTGGGATCTAGACCCAAACACATAAATCCCATTGGGCTTAGGCCCAAGCTCGGTCCGGCTCATGAACCAGTCTACATACAACTGTATCTATCAAAATTCAAGTCTTCTCAGCATTGTATCCTGATAATTGGTGATCCTTTTTAGGTACATGATGGCACTGACTCTCTTGTTGATATTAATGAAAAAAGTGGATCTCTTACCTCCTGGTGTTAAGGATTTGCAGATTTTTCGGTTTGTTAAAAATGGTGAGGGCCATAGATCCTATTTAAATTTCCTAGAAGTCCTTCTTCTATAAGATGGACAAGATTAAACATAACATGTTAAGGTTGTAGATTTTATATCATTACTGAAATCTCACCCTCAGTTGAAAATAAAAAACAGAAAAAAGAGACAAATTTTCAACTAGAATTGGCTCAAGTTAGAGCAAAGTAAATAAATAATTTGATCATAAATCAAGCTAGAATTGTTACATTTTCCTAGTTACTGTTTCTGAATCTTTCAGTTTTCATGGCCTTCATTTTTCTTCTTCTAATATTGAACTTTGTTCTATTTCTATGATTGGATACAGGAGGTCTGTTGTTAGCAAGAGTAGTAGCAGTGACATTCTGCGTCACCTTAGCAGCATCATTGGCAGCAAGACTGGGTTCAATTCCTATGGCTGCATTTCAAACCTGCCTGCAGGTCTGGTTGACATCTTCCCTTCTTGCTGATGGTTTGGCTGTTGCTATACAGGTAAAGGATATTTTTTGCCAATTACCAGTATATAGTATAGAGATTTACTACCTAAGAAACATGGACACTGACACTAACAGGGCAGGACAGAGACACAAACATCATGACATGACAAATTTTGAAGTGCCATGTTGTCTTGTGTCTAATATGAGTATTCCGCACATGTCAAACATAGACATGGCTACTTTTTAGAGTGTCTGTGCTTTCATAGTTTACTGCTCAAACTCTTCTTTCTCAATTCAAAAAGAAAAAAACACAAGCGAGTAATCAGTTTTCCTGGCTCACAGGCAATTCTAGCTTGCTCCTTTGCTGAGAAAGACTATGAGAAGGCAACATCTGCTGCAATCAGGGTACTACAGGTAATGATATTTGCTCTTTAGTACAGTAATATCATTCGCTTCTCAAACTCAATTTGTAACAGAATCTCCAAAATTCAAGAGTGTAATAGGATTTGTTGGAGATTATAGTAAAAAATACTAATTAGACTTCACTTAACATTTTAAGTTTTTGAGTTAAACTGGTCCTTAACATAGTATCAGAGTTTCTATGATCAAGTGGTCAAGAGTTTGATCATTTCCCCCCTCATTATTCATAATTAAATTGAGCTTTCAAGCTTTTGGATTAAAGTGGTGATTGATAGAACCTTTCTTTTAAATTTTTCTGCAGATGGGTTTTGTTCTAGGAGTGGGCCTCTCTCTTCTGGTTGGAGTTGGTTTGTACTTTGGAGCAGGAATCTTTTCCCAAAATGTTGATGTTCTGCACCTTATTAAAATAGGCCTCCCGGTATATCTTTATGCAATTTGGAAATTAATAATCATTTATGTATGATTGCTAACTATTTTTTCTTTTTATCCAACAGTTTGTTGCCGCTACACAACCAATCAATTCATTAGCCTTTGTCTTTGATGGTGTGAACTTTGGAGCATCTGATTTTGCATATTGTGCATACTCCTTGGCAAGTTCACATACCCATATATAATCTGATATTTTATCTCTATTCACAGACTTTCACTTGATAATTTAAACTTTTGGATTAAAATAGTCCCTAATATTATATCAGAGCTCAAAGTGTGGTAAGTATATACTTTGTCCATGCTTCATACCCAAGGACTTTTGCTTAAGGCTGGTATTAGATATTATAATAAAACTATTGATAAGCCTCACTTACTTTTACTTAATAGTTTAAGTTTTTAGGTTGAAACGGTACTTGACAATCTCTGTAACATAGTTTCTCGCTTTCTTCAGGTCATGGTGTCAATAGCAAGTATTGCTTCATTATTCCTTCTGTACAAGAGCAGTGATTTCATTGGGATCTGGATTGCTCTAACTATCTATATGAGTCTTCGCCTGTTTGCTGGTGTATGGAGGTAAACCTTCCCCTAGTTAACAGCAACTATTCCATATTCACAGTTTTCCAGCATGGTAATATCTTACAAATTTTTAAGCAATGCAAATTCAAAGTACATATAATGCAAAACTATGAAAGAAAAATAAAGGGGTAAATTACAAATTAGTGGTTTGACCCGAAATCAATTTGGGATGGGGTTTATAAATGCCCAGAGTCTTCAAAAAAGAAACAATGTCAAGAAACAATGTCCATGTTAGACACAAGTATTAAACATGATATGTCGTGCCATAATGTTAGTATCCCCATAATATCTCGTGTCTATGTCGATGCTTGTGCTTCTTAAGGTCTGATATATCACAAAGGCAATAAAATCTGAAGCACCACTGTAAAAATGGATGAACTTTGAAACATTGCAATACAAAATATTCATGGTACTTTATGAAGTTGGTTCTAAGTGCAATTTTAAATGGATGTGCAGGATGGGAACAGGAACAGGACCTTGGCACTTTCTCAGGGGCCCTTCATTGCCTTAGAAGATCAAAATTGAGGAAATTTTAGGTTCCATTTCTGCATTTGTTTTCGAGATATAATTTATTTGCATGTGTTATGTTGAAATGTACGGTGCTCTTTCTTTTTTTTTCTTTTCTTTTATTTGATGAATCAAAAATGTATCTTCCTCATTGTGATTCTGTGGTATTACTGTTATAAATATTATAATAAAATTATTAATGGTCTTCTCTTACCGATTTAAGTTTTTGGATTAAAATAATTCTTTACGTGATATCAAAATCTCTATAACAAAGTAGTCGTAAGTTCAATCTTTATTACTTTCACTCTTTATAATTAAATTATGCACACTTCAAATTTAAAAATAATTTTTAGATGAGAAAGTTTATTAAAAATTATAATAAAATTATTTATGAGATTTTTTTTAATAAAATCATTGTTACAACGTTATAGAGATTGTTAGGCACCTTTTCAATATAAAAACTTTATCTATTAAATAAATGTAAATGAGGTTCATTAATAATTTTATTATAATATTTAATATGCAAATTAAATTATATACACTTTAATTTAAAAATAATTTTTATATAAAAGAACGTGGTAAAAATTATAATAAAATTATTTAAGAACCTTTCTTGATAGCTTAAGTCTTTTGTGAATGACAATTATTGCCCATCCTTCATTATAAGTTTTTTTTTTTTTTAATTTTTGTATTGATCAACTTACGTTTTAATTAATTTTTAGGACTGTGCAAATTGCAATGGGCAAAATCCTTGCTTTTAAAAAAGTTTATGAAAGAAAGAAACGAAGGTAGGAAGTGACAATAAAGAGGGGAAATGGGATAAGGAACAGTAAATTTAACTTATACTATTTATTATATATATAAATTTGATGAAATATAAACTTTTCACGATTAAAAATTAAAAAAACATATTTGTGACATATTGTGCCAAAAAATTACATTTATTCATAAACTTATCTATATAAACATTACAAATTAATATTTATATAGTGACTAATAAGATACATATTATGATTAATTAGAAATTTTTTTACATAAAAAGATATTACTAAATTAAAAAATTGTATACTTTTTATAATGTAATAAAAGTTATAAAACAACACAAGTTAAGATCCATGATAACCATCAACATTGAGTTCATTCCACCAACAGAAACTACTTACAAAAACACAAACTATTTAAAAAAATTTGGCCTGGTAAATATTCGAATATATAAATAAAAATATAACACTGGATTTAAGACGGATAAAAATATAAAATGTGTTTATTTTATAAGTATTTGATACTTAAAAGAAATGAGAAATATATATATATATATATATATATATATATAGTTTATAATAACTTTTATTTAATATTGTCAAGGAGAGTTGGTTAAACTGGTAAGCCTACGTAAGTATTTTATTTAACATTAACATATTAAATATACAAATATTTTGTACTGGGTTTATATTTTGTGCCCTACTATTTATATTTAGTTCCCAAAAATTTCAATAATATTTCAAGTATTTTAACATTTTTAACGAAAACGACATGTCGTGAAACTGCTCTTCAGAGCTTTACAAATGTCAAAACGGTGGAACAATTGAAACCTTACACCAACGTCGTTTGGCTGTTCTTCCCCAAACTCCTGCTTGCTTCCTTGTTCATCATTCCTCGGGAGAGAGCCTCTGTGGACGTTAGGGTTTTGCTTGCGAAAAACAAGCATGGCATCATTTGGGTCTCTCAAGGCGGCAATATTTGAGAAAGAAGAGAGAAAACAGTGCGTTTGCTAACGTTTATTTCCCTAAAATCCTGAATTTTATCCTCTCGTTCTTGGAGTTCCATGACATGAGTTTAATTGATTTACAGGCAGTATCAGGCGCATATTCGAGGGCTCAATGCTTATGATCGGCACAAAAAATTCCTAAATGATTACGGTATGTTTCGCATATGAAACCTGGTGCCGTTGTTGTACAACACTTGGATTTTTTTTTCTCAACTGCCACCTTTTTACTTGTTTTGTTATTTATTTTTTCTTAGTTGGTTTGTCTAAAATTTGTGCAAGTGTGGCAAATGTGCGTTTTAGGAATATAATGAGGTTGTAAATTATAGCTTGTAGGTAGAAAGTGTTTAATTTTTGGAAGCTAGTAGTTCAAAAAGGAACAGATGCTTCACCCTTTAACGTTTTGTTTTTTTTGGGATCATGGCGATGAACAGATGTCATTTCAAAAATTAAAGAGCATTTCTTTTTTCACTAAATTTATCCTGGTCATAATCTATTTTCAACAGTTAGACTATAGTTTCAGACGTCATTTAGTCCAGGAATGGACACTAAGGAATCAAGCAAATTTTGAGCACTTAATTTGTTGGTTCCTTATGTCCTAAAGCAAGTGGAAGATGAACAATCTCCTCATCATAAATGGTTTTGTGAGCTAGTACTAGTTCAAGAAAATGATAGTTGCATGTGTTGTGGTGCTATGTTTTATTTTTAGTTTTCATGTTTTGTCTGCTAGAAGTATTAATATTATTGTAGCTTGCTGCAATTATATCAAGATATCAAAGGTTCCAAATTTGTTTACCATCTCATCTTGGTAATGCTAGAGAATATTTGAGTTTTCCATAAGATTGCGGCTTAGTATTTATCAAGTTCACTGTATTATCTTGCGACTAGAAATTCTTCCAAGAGTTCTTATTTGGTGTTACAGTTAGTTTCTATGGGAAAGAACAACCTTCAAACTTAAAGTTGCCTATTAAAACAGATAAAGACACGCTGAGAGAAGGATACAGGTAAGCTTGTTGTGTTGCCGTACATAAGTTTAAACAGGTGGAAATTTGTTTGCAATATTCCTGAAGCTTGTCCCAGTGTCTGCCTTGCCTCTATTTTTCCTTTTTAAATTTACTTGCGTTTCCCTGACTATCTATTTTCACTTTTACTGGTATCTATTGCAGCTTATTGAGGTAGTCTTATGAAACCAATAATACCTTTTCAAGCCTTCAGCGAATATTTCTTGACTGATTTGACCTAGCTATAAGAGTGAAAGCTTGAATAGCAAAATTCTGTATATGGCACTGTTATGAATTCAATTTCCCCCCAGCTATACCAAAAGGGGCTTCTACCCTTGTACTTGTGTAACTCAATTCAAACTTTTAAAAATTAGTTAATTTTCACTACGATACTGGAAGATCCTAAGGCATTTCTTGCAAATTATTTTCTGCATTCTTCCTTTCTTTTTAAATATTCTTGGAGAAAATTTTACTTCTTCCTCCCTTATCATCATTTCCCTCAATTTGTGCTTTTGTGTCAGAATTTTTAAAGTTGTTAATTCAAATGTATTGCAAGATTCATACGCTCAGAGGAAGATGACATGGATCCATCATGGGAACAAAGGCTGGTGAAGCGTTACTATGATAAGCTTTTTAAAGAGTATCCTTTGCAAACATATTCTATTCCACTGAAGCTATTTATAGTGTAAGAGTACAGGTAGTGGAAATTGGAAGATAAAAGATATTGATATATTTACAAAAAATTCCATTAATGAAAGGTGTTTTTAGTGGAAATTGGAAGTCCCAAAAACAAAAACATCTTTTAGATGTTCTGGTTTTTCTGTTTTTATTTTTTTTTTCCACTTTCATTTTCTAAAACTAGGGATGAAAACCAAATTTACAAAGGTTTATTTATTTTTTCTTTTCAAAAACAAAATGCTGTTTGTAGAGATATGTAATTAAACTGGCTGCTTGCCCCAGGCTAAATGAAACATTATAGAAGGTGATTGAAATTGTTGTTGATTCACACTGCCATCTTTGAAGGTTGAGTACCTACCTCTGACGGTGGTCCTGTAAACACTGCATGCTTCTCTCCCGGAATGGTCTTTTTTTGTTGTTAAATGTTTTTATAGGAGTGTTGAAGCAAACCTGTTTTCTCTGAGATAATGACAATCAGGACTAGCCAGATGCCATTATCACATCTGTCCTTCCAGAAATCTTCATGCATTGACCATGCAAATTCAGTTTCATCACTACATAGAGCACTTCATCCACTTCCCTCTCTCTTTAATCAACCTGGAGTTTTTCTACATGGCATCTCATACTCTAGGATTTCGTGAATGTGTATTTGAAAATTCTTGGCAAGTTAGATTTGTGCACTTTGATCATGAGGGTAGTTGCAAGGATCTGCCTTGATTTTGATGCATTACAAGAAAAAAGGGCTTTTGCCACGGCATAAAACCATGGTAAAATGTCATAAATTTCGTGGCAATTGAAATGAGTTCGTCGTTCACATAACCGTAGCTGAGCCTACTTGCTATCGAAATAGAAATCGTGCCAAAATTCGTGGCAAGATGAAGAAAAATGTTGTGGCAATTTTTGTGACATAGTTTGTGGTTCAAAATCTTGCCACGGACGATTGCCACGGCTTTGCCATGGTTTTTCACAATCGTCGCAATCTTCCCAACCCGTTTTGCCATGTGGCAAATGGTTTGTGATGTCTTGCCATAGATATTTTCTTCCGTAGCAAAAAATATTGAAAATTGCCACGGTTTCCTGAATCCGTGGCAAAATATCATGGAACTTTGCCACGGTTTCTTTGTTATGTGGCAAATTTTCCATAAGAATTTAGCTACGGATATATATATATATATTTGTGGCAAATTTAGTATGTATTTTGCCACGGATTTCTTATTCTGTGGCAAAATAAATCCGTGGCAAAATACACTGTATACATACCCTCTTTGTTTGCTCCATCCTCCCCCCCCCCCCCAAAAATCAAATTCAAATGTCATAGAATTACTAAATCTACAACAATTCCATTTTGTTAATAGAATGAAACAAACAAACATGTCAATAAATATTCATAAATAAAAACTCAATAATCAACCCAATATTCATATCAAATATCTAGTACAAATAGAAAATTAATTACTAACTCATTCAAAGACACATGTTCAAGAGAAAGAAATAAATATATGACTATTCTTCGTCATCCTTCCCATCATCATCATTGCCTTCATCGCTGCCTTCATCAATATTGAATTTGGATAAGATTTTTTCCATTAATCGTTAATTACGCTCTAGTAATTTATCCTTCTTTGAAAGTGTTGCTCTCAAAGATT
Source organism: Ceratonia siliqua (assembly GCA_034509205.1). Classification (NCBI taxonomy): domain Eukaryota; kingdom Viridiplantae; phylum Streptophyta; class Magnoliopsida; order Fabales; family Fabaceae; genus Ceratonia; species Ceratonia siliqua. Next base: position 1,986,166 of record JASKGM010000007.1, read on the forward strand.
GTAACTCTTAACTCTCTGATGCATCAGCAGCAACTTATTGAGTATGTATCCAGTAGATTGTGTAGAAGTAAAAGCACCTAATAATGAGGCCTCAGAGCCAAATCCGTATGCACGACCCTCCTTATCTTTCCTCCGACAACCATCAAGAAGAGGGTAGAGTCATCAATCCGTATGCACGACCCCTCTTATCGTAAACATTTTTTTACACAAATAAAATAAAACGTTAAGTAAACAAATTTAACTTATTGTAATAACTATAAAAATTCATTCATGAACTGTGATGGTTCTTATATACGTATGCATCAGCTGCCTTTTGATGTGTACACCTTGGTGGATGAGATGGATCCTTGTTCTCCCTAGTTGATTCTCTTGAAAACCTCTGGTTGAGTAGGATCTTTACTCAACTCCAATGCTTGTTAATATTATTTCAAAAAAAAAATTATTTTAGTATAATAAACATAGATAAATATGAGTATAATAATTAGGTAAATTAATATTACCATCCGTCTCTTATGCTTTGATACTGGAGTAGAGCCACCTCCATGCACGCATCCTCCAGCATTAGAAGTTCTATTTTGCTTGTTTATTTCGCACTTCTTATAATTAGGCTTGTCCCATTCGGCTCGGAGTGCCTCTAAGACATCATGAGATAGCCATTGTTCATTGCACCTATTCTTGCGAACAACTTTTAATGCGTCATGGACTAGATTATCACATTTCCCTCCCCAAACCTTTCGAGCAATGGCATTGTATTGTGGCTCTCATTTATATTTCTTTTGCAATACATTCAAACATATAAAGTTATTAACAATTCAATAAAATAAGTACATATTTTAATTTAAAATTTTATTATATTGAAATAACCTTAAACTCCTCAAACCACATGTCCTTCATTTCCTTATTCATTTCAAACCATCCTAGCAAAGCCTTCTTTTATTCCCCCTTGAATATGGTCGTCGGAGGAAAGAATAAGAGGGGTTGTGTATATGGATTTGGCTTTGAATGCTCATTATTAGGTGCTTCTACTTATACCCAGTCTACTGGATGCACACCCAATGAGTTGCAGCTGATGCATCAGAGAGTTAATGCTCTTATTGAAGAGTTGCAATCTATGTCAGAGCATAATTCACCATTAATGGAAAAAATCTTGTCCAAATTCAATATTGATGAAGATAGCGATGAAGACGATAATGATGATGGGAGGGATGATGAGGAATAGTCATATTTAGTTCTTTCTCTTGAACATGTGTTTATGATTGAGTTAGTAATTAATTTTCTATTTGTACTATATATTTGTTATGAGTATTGGGTTGATTATTGAGTTTTTATTTATGAATATTTATTGATATGTTTGTTTGGTTCATTCTGTTGGCAAAATGGAACTATTGTAGATTTGGCAGTTTTGTGACATTTGTATCAAATTTTGGGAGAAAAAATGGAGCAAACAGAGAGGGTGTGTATACAGTGTTTTTTGCCACATAATAAGAAATCCGCTTCAAAATACATACTAAATTATATATCCGTGGCCAAGTTCCATGATATTTTGCCATGGAAGAAAATATCCATGGCAAGACATCACAAGCCATTTGCCACGGTTTAAAAATTTGTTGCCAAACGGGTTGGGAAGTAGTGTAGATTAGGGGAGAAAATGCACAAATAGCAAGAAAAAGAGCTAGAAATAGAAGAAGAGAAGAAGATGAACAATATTGAATAGTACTAGGGCTCTCTCAACCAAGAAACACTCCTTGACTTTTTGATATATTATCTCAAAACACAATCTGCAGAGAAACTACAACTATCGGGACTAAATAAGGCAATATAGATGCTGTAGCTACACAAATAGGAGCATGTGCGCAGCACATTGTAACTTAAACTAGAAACATAATATATCACATATAACAGGAATAAAACACACACAGTAACCGACAACAAAAGAAACAGATCAAAACATAACCAGAAGCCAAACAACACAATGATGAATGCTCTTGCATCAATCTCCCCCACTTGAAAGAGCAGCCTCCCGGGGAGCAAAGACACATCTCATTTCTTCATAACTCTCGGGATCCATAGTTTTCAATTCATCTTCAGCAATCCAAGTACTCTCAGTGGTAGATTTCCCCAGCCATTTGATCAGAAATATGCGGTAAGGAATATCCCTTCTTGACACAACTTCTTTGACATCAAGGACTTCTACAATATCTGGTTGGCCAACTGGTAGATTATTAAGTTATTCGCTGATAGTGGTTGTTTCCCATTCAAACCCTTCAAATGGATACAGATCTGCTACATTAAATAGAGGATTGATTTGTGATGCGCCCAATCAAATAGGCATTGGCATTGATCTTCTTTAATACGCGACAAGGCCCAAATTTTCTAGCTTTGAGCTTGTGGTATGTACCTTTAGGAAATCTTTCCTTCCTTAAATGAACCAAAACCATATCCCCTTCAATGAATTCTTGGGACTGACAATGAAGGTTTGCATTATGGGCATAGACATCATTATTAGCCTTCAAAGTATCACAGACTTCTTTGTGGATTTTTTAACTTGTTCAGCAAAATCCTCACCATCTTCACTAACTCTACTATTTGGGTGTATTGGTACCAATTCAAATACAGATTGAGGTTTAAGCCCATAAGCAACCTCAAAGGAAGTTTTCTTGATAGTTCTGTTCATAGAATTATTAAAAGCGAATTCTGCTTGAGGGATGATCATATCCCAAGCCTTGACGTGTTTGCCCACAAGACACCTTAAAAGGTTCCCTGGGCTTCGATTTACCACCTTTGTTTGATCATCTGTTTGAGGATGGCAAGTGCTGGAGTATTTGAGTTGAGTGCCTAACTTCTTCTACAATGATCTCTAAAAATGCCCCATAAATTTGACTCTATCTAAAACAATAGGCGAAGGAATCCCATGCAATCTAACCACCTCTCTAAAGAATAGTTCAGCTATTTGCGAAGCATCAGAGGACTTAGAGCAGGGTATAAAAACCAGTAGTTTGAGAGTTCTTGTTGCTACATTGACACCTTGAGCATCTCTTCTCCAATCTGTCTACATCTTTTGCCATACTCGGCCAAAAATAATGGTCTGTTGCCATGACCATGGTTTTGTCTCTACCAAAATGCCCTCCGAACCCATTTTCATGGAGTTCTCTCAAAATCTGTCTTGTAAAGAACCCCTCGGTATAGATAATTGATTTCCCTTGAACAAGTATCCTTCATGTTACCGAAAAGGTTGTTTTTCTCTAGTATTAGACCCCTGCAACTCTTGAAACACTTGCTAGAAATCAGGGTTAGATCGGTAATGTCCTTTTAATTCTTCAAATCCCACTACCTTATTACTCAAACCCATGAGGAGAAGAGAACGTCTCGCGTCAGCTACCACATTAGACTCCCCAGATTTATACTTTACTGAAAAATGGAATTCATCAAGGAAAGAACTCCATTTGGCATGTCTATTATTAAGTTTCCTTCTTGAACTCAAATGTCTTAAAGCTTGATGGTCTGAAAACACCACAAATTCTCTACAAGCGAGCTGCCAATGTTGTACAGCCCTTACTAAAGCATAGAACTCTAAATCAAATGTTGAATACCGAACCCTCTCATATGATAACTTCTCACTGAAATACTCAATCGGTCTTCCTTCTTGGCTCAGGACTGCACCAATCCCTTTATGGAACGCATCACATTCCACTACAAACAACTTGGTGAAATCTAGTAAAACCAGTATAAGAGCCTCAGTTAAGTGAGTCTTAATCTCTTCAAAAGCCTTTTGAGCTGCTATAGTCCAATCAAACTGGCTGCCCTTCAATATATTGGTGATGGGGCTCATTATAGAGCTGAAATTTCTAATGAGCTTGTAAAATGAAGCCAAGCCATTGAAACTTCAAACATCTATCATTGTTTGGGTTATTGGCCAGCTCTTAATAGCACTAATCTTTTCTGGGTCAGGTTTTAACCCTTGTGGTGACACAATGAAACCCAAAAACAACTTCATAGTTTAGAAAAGTGCACTTTTTTAAATTCACATACTACTCCTCTTGCTGCAGCTTCTCGAAAATGCTCCTAAGGTGCTTCAAGTGTTCTTTTGCTGTCTTGCTATAAATTAGTATGTCATCAAAGTATACAACAACAAAATGATTCAGAAAAGGCCTCAACGCATCTGTCATTACCCTCATAAATGTGCTTGGGGCATTTGAAAGCCCAAAGGGCATCACCATCCACTCATAAAGGCCATCTGGAGTTTTGAAAACTGTCTTCCATTCATCCCCATCTCTTAATCTAATTTGGTGGTAACCACTCCTTAAGTCTATCTTTGAGGACACCTTGGCCCCCGCAAGTTGGTCTAACATCTCTTCCAAATGAGGGATAGGAAAGCGTTACTTCATTGTGATCTTGTTAATGGCACGGCTATCAACACATCTTCTAAGTGGCATCTTTTTCTTGGAATGAGTAAAGTTAGACAAGCACAAGGACTTTTACTCTCCCGAATCAGCCCTTTGTACATAAGTTCCTGCACTTGTTTTTGTATTTCAGTTCTTTGCAATGGTGGCATCCTATAGGCAGGCAAATTGGGTAAGGTTGCCGCTGGACCAAATCTATAGCATTTTGGATATTTCGTTTTGGAGGTAGTCCCATAGGTAATTGGTCTCCAATTAGCTCCATAAACTCATTCAACAGGTTTTGAATTTCCTTGGGGTACTCTCTTTTTTTTTATTCTCTCTCCACCTCCTTGTTAACTTAACACATAAACAAACCTTTCCTCCTTAGTATCCTTCTCAAATCTGCTGCTAGAAATAATAGTAACAGTGCTGTCTTCTTTGGTTGTATGATTGCTCCTTAGGTTGTTTTCTTTAATTGGGTGCAGTGTATATTTTTTTCCCTCCCTAAAGAAGGAGTAAGTTTTTGGTCTAGCCTTATGCTCCACATCATTATCAAACAACCATGGTCTCCCCAATAGTATGTTTCCCACATCCATAGGTACCACATCTCATATTGCTTTATCTTCTAACTTATCACCCAACATAAATTGCACTAAACACCTAGAAGTAATAGGAACTCTTTTACCTCTCTTGAACCAATATCTTGTATGGATGAGGATGTTTCTCCGCTGCCAGCCCCAATTTCATCACTGCTTTTTTGGAGATAACATTCTCCATGTTGCCTCCGTCTATGATTAGGCTGCATACTTTCCCTTGGCACCTCACATGAGTCTTAAAATACTGTACCTCCTCCAATCTTCTTGTTCATCCCCTGCAGTGTTTGTCATTACTCTTCTGACGACTAAAGACTCCCCTTGAATCGGATACACATCAATTTCTTCACCCTCATCAACATAGTCATCATACGCCAGTTCAATCCCTTCTTCATCTCCTTCATCCTCCACCAAATTAACTCTACTTTGGGGACACAAATGTGATGGGTGTCATCTTTCACCACAACTGAAACAACGGATTTGAGAACCGTTGTCCAATTTCAAAGCACCCACCTTCGTGGTTGCTTTAGGACTAAATTTCTCTACACCTTTCCCTTTATCCAGCTGACTAGTACCCCCTTATTACCTCGGTTTGTTGCATTTTATAACCTCCCAGCACCTTGAGAAGTCCCCCGTCTTACCATACGTGGGTCTTTTTATTCCACCCCTTGAAATACGTTTTTCAGCTATCAAAGCCATTTGTCTAACATCTTTAAGATTAGTTGGCCTGTTTACTCCCATTTAATCTACTATGGATGGATGTAAGCCTGATAACCACCTTGTTGTCATTTGCTCAATACTTTCATTCAACCCAACCTTGATTGAGAGGTTGTTGAAGTCTGAATCATACTCTCCCACAGTCTTCTCTTATTGTCTCAGAGTGTGAAACCTCCCATATAGCTCCAACAAATAGTCTGCGGGCAGAAATTGCTTCCTCAACTTAGCCTTCATGTGTTCCCAAGTGTTAATCTTGGGTTTCCCTTGTCTAGAACGTAGCTCCTCAACCCTTTTCTACCATTGGAGTGCTATGGACTTCAACTTTAACTTCTCAAATAAGACCTTCCTATCCTCCCTCATAGGTTTCCACTCAAAATAGCTCTCCAAACTAGCTTCCCAATCCAAATAGTCCTATGCATGTACCTTACCCATGAAATCAGCCACTTCTATTTTGACTCCATCCCCGTTCAAGTCTAGGGCACGCACTATGTGTTCCTCTAGCCTCATATGGCTCACTCTCTCTGCTGGTCCAGCCTCATAGAATGGATTTCCAAGTCCGTGGGTAGACATCTCTTCACTATAACTATCTTCTTGGCCATCTAGCTCACTTGGGTCACCTATTGTAAAGTGGGTCCTTGCTGGAAGTCCCATACGAGTCTCAGCTCTGCCTTGCCGTTGAAGAGCTTGAACAACCCTTGTCAACCCTTCAACTAACCTCCAAATTTCTGCCATCTCAGCCTTCTCCTCCTGATTCCCTCTTCCTCTGCCTCTAGCATGATCAGCCATGGGCTCTAATACCACTTAGTGTAGATTAGGGGAGAAAACGCACACAGTAACAGCAAGAAAAAGATCTAGAAATAGAGGAAGAGAAGAACATGAACAGTACTAAATAGTACTAGGGCTCTCTCAACCGAGAAACACTCCTTGACTTTCTAATATATTATCTCAAAACACAATCGGCAAAGAAACTATAACTATCGGGACTAAATAAGGCCGTATAGATACTGTAGCTACATAAATAGGAGCATGTGCGCAGCACATGATAACTTAAACTAGAAACAGAATATATCACATATAAAAGGAAAACACACATAGTAACTGACAACAAAAGAAACAGATTAAAACATAAATAGAAGCCAAACCACACAAGGATGGATGCTTTTGCATCAGGAAGATTGCCACGGTTTTGAAAAACTATGGCAATGATGCTATCCACTTCTGTGACAATGTCTAGGCAAATGTCCGTGGCAAGATTATGAACCACGAACTGTTACAAAAATTGGCACGACAATTTTTTTTTAATCTTGCCACGGTAATATTTCGTGGCAAAATTTGCCACGATTTCTATTAAATGGGCTCAGGTATGGCTGTGTGAACGATGGACTCAATTCCATTGGAACGTGTAATTGTCACAGAATTTAGGACATTTTGCCACGGTTTTGTGCCGTGGCAAAAGCCCTTTTTTCTTGTAGTGTGTTTACAGGCTTGTTAATGGAAAAAATGTTTATATTTGATGATGGTGTATAAGCACAACTTATCAGTGAAAGATAACAACTAGTCTTGCTGTGCTATAGAATCTAGTTGTTTGCTTGTTGCCTTACATCTTTGAAAGATACTGCATTGCTGATATGTCACAATACAAGAGTGGCAAGGTAGTTTACTCATTACCTATCGAATGCTATTTTTGCTTAATTGCAAAGTACTTCCATTTTTTCGTTGTTTCTTCTTATTTTTGTTTTAGTTTGTTGTTCCTATAAATTACATACTGACACCTAGATTTTGGAATCTATAACCTTACCCTCCTCTTTTGTGCTTAAAGGGAGAGGAGGGTGCCACTGGACCTATAAAGATTTCCGAATTTACACTTTGGGCTATCTTTAATCATTATATTGCAGACTAAATAATATGTTTTTGGCATCAATAGCTGCTTTTTTGGTTTAAGAAGTTTCTCAATTTTTCTTTTTGATATTATCCTTTTTTATAAGGAGAAAAAAGATGGTCTATTGATGTTAGTTTGTAAACCATTTGAAATCCTATTTGAGAGAGCAGATTTTAGAGTCATCCCATTTTCATGGACGTTGGTAGAGGCTCCATTTAAGTCTTAAAAACTTATCATAGTGATCTAGGGTACATTCCTATAGATCATATGCTCATTAATGGCTTTATTTTTGTAGGTTGGTCTCAGGTGGAGGACTGAGAAGGAAGTCATATCTGGCAAGGGTAATGATTGTTCATTGGCTAGTTTTACTCATAATTTATCCTCCCCCGTTCTCCTTCCCCTTCCCCTTCCCCTTCCCCTTCCTCCGAAGGACTAATTTAGAAAGCAAGTCGTTCTGGTTTGTGTTCTTCTGAAGACTTCATCCAATTCCTATGCAAAGGAGCTCTTTGATATAAGTTAATGTCTGAGTCATTAAAATTGAATTGAATTTCACCTACTTCTTCTATTCCTACAACTTGACTTGATGAGATAGAATTAAAATATTTGATTCTTTTGAATATACAAATGCATTGTAACTAGTCCATTTAGTAGCAATTCCCATATGCACAATTTTTTTTTTTAAATTTAAACTCCAAATATACTTTATTGGTTTTGATTAAATGCTGCTATATCAAGAATATATGTTGACCTTGTTTCAAAACATTTTTTAAAAATTATCTCTGGCAGGATATATATGTTTGTGCTGGAAATCATGCTTATACAAATTAGATCCCTTTACTTTCTCCTTTGCTTGTCTTATTCAAGTTGCATTTTATAGTAGTTGTTGACTTGTTGTCTTAATTATGTTATGTTATATGGTTTAAAAATCTCTTTGGGTAGAATTAATTCATTACACAACCTTGCAGGCCAGTTCATATGTGGTAACAAGAATTGCAATGAGAAAGATGGATTGGCAAGCTATGAGGTAAGTTGTTCTGCACTTTTCCTTATTATTAACAATCAATCTATTTCACTAGCCCGCCATAGAGATTTTTTTTGGGGAGTGGGGGGGTGATTATTTTACTCCCTTTTTATTTTTAAAAGGATGGCGTTTCATATCTGTTAATGCCAGCAAGAAACTGATTCAGTTTGTATGGTGATTTCTCAGTAATAATTTGGTTGCATGATTAAATTATCCTGGGATAAACTATCACTCAATTTGATCTACAAATAATTTAGAGATTCAGGTTTTATTTCAGCATGTACTCAATTGAAAAGAAAAACTGGAAAGAAGTTTATCATTATGTTTGCATTTTCTTTCAATATCAGATCTTTTTTCCTTTTTAATGTCTTGTTTCATAATTCATTATATCAAAGCTTCTGCTTTAGAACTGACGAGTCCTAGTTTCCTTATCTCATAAGGTGTTTACTTGGATTTATGCTACAGGTGAACTTTTGTTACTTTGAAGCTGGAGAAAACAAACAAGCGCTAGTTAAATTGGTAACCTGTGAGAGGTGAGTAGTTATATGGTGCTGGCTTTGCTGCTTATGCCATGTCTTTCTTACATACCATTAATTCTCGTAGTTGATATATTAGCATTTTATAAATCTCATGAATGATGCTCTGTAATCAAGCTTGCTCCCTTCTGGTTATTGCTTATGCATTTTGTGTCTTGCTTTTGAAATTTAAACACATGCACGTCACACAGGGAATTGCTCAACTTATGCCTTCGCAACTCATAACTGGAATTTTGTTACTTTATATGAATTCTTCTGGCTAATGCATTGGACGTCAATAGCATCACACTGGAAATGTTTCAGTGTAGATGGCCATTTGAAACATGAGTTGGTATCTAATCCATCTGCCATATTTTGAATTTCCATGAAAATTATGTTTTGAGTTGGATCATGTTTATTGCTTGTTTTGGATTCTGTTGAAGGTCTTCAAAATTAGTTTCTGGCCTCTAAAATCACTTTGAAACATTTTAAAGCATTTTTGTCATAAGCCTTTGCATCAATGCATTTTTGTGGCTCCAATACAGAAGCAGCTTAGGACATCTTCAAAATTGATTTGAAGCTCAATGGTTGCCACATTAATTTTATAAAATACCAGGATCTTCCTATTATTTATTTGCAAAATCTCCTCAATGGCCACATTAATTTTATAAATATCAGGATCTTCCTAATAATTTTTTACAAAATCTCCTCCTTCAAATGCCCTTCTCCTGTAATTTGCACTAAAAAGTTCTATTCCATAGCAATACCGAAACAAAAAGCAATTTAACTCACAAAGCTTTTAGATAACAATCCCAAACATATAACTGATGCTTCCAATATCAATTCTTGCAAAAGTGATTATTTTTGAAATTCGATATCTTTCAGCAAATTGCAAACACACTGAATTTTTATATGTATATTTATGGATTGCCTGCATTGGACACATTATTTCCTGGAGCTTATTTTGTAGATACCTTTTCAAATTTATTTGGATTAGGTTGTAATGTGTCTGACACACTACAAGTGTAGGTCTTATTAGAAAATTGAAGTTAATATTTTTTGATCTCTTTGTGTTGTGTGGCAAATGGGTTTTCGGTTTCATTTTTTCTCTTGGCTGTTTTTTAATAGATGTTCGGAGAAACTTCATTACAAGAGGCAGAAAGAGAAGGAGCAATTACAAAAAAGAGGACAAGAAGACAGAAGAAAGAGGTGGAACTCTTTTTTCCCCTCCTATTTTTTCACTTGTTATAGACTAAAAAATCATGGAGATTGACTCCTTTCATATTTAGGAACCGGTCAAAGAGCGATAATGATCTAGATGAGTTCCAAGACAGCAAAGAGAGAAGGCAAAAAGGTTTGTAATTTCCCTATTTTACGAGTAGGTGGCCATTTAACATCATGACATGATAATTACTCTATTTTGAGTCTATTTGCTTATAATGCTGGGGTAACAACTTATTAACTTTTACCAGGGATAAAAAATATGAAGAATTAGATGAACTTAGCACCAGTTGTTGTGTTTAGTGCAGTAATGTTTGCATTTGAACATGGCAGTAAAGGCGCATGTACTGCTATTAGTTGAGGGTTTGACTTGGTCACTTGGGAGTAATGAATTCAGTTTAATTTCGGAAAAAGTGAAAGTAATTATTTTGTTTAACTAAATTCTTTGCAAGGATAATTCTGAAATAAATCTTTTGTTTACATTCTTTCTTTATCTGATGTTACTGGCTTTGTCTCTTCATGAAGGGTGTCATCATTGATTTTGTTGGTTGCTTTAGATGTATATCTAGTGAGCAGCTCTGCTAATTTTTAATGAAATTTGAAATATTTCTCAGAAATTTGGAAGAATGTTGACAGATATATTTTAGTGCAGACTCTTCTTGCATGACTTGCTTCATTTTCTAAATGTTTAGAAAGCCTTATTTGCTGAAAATGTGTAGAAATTATTTGTCCTGACAATAATTGTATGCTTATAAGCTTAGTTTCTTCAATATTTTATTTTCAGGGAAAAGGGCTTTAATTTCAGCGAGTGATCATAAAGTCGAGGATGATGATAACTTTGATGAGTTCCTTGAGGGAATGTTTCCATGATCTTCAGCTGATTGGCTGTTGCCATCTGAAAAGTCAACATCGTGACAGCAAAAGTGGCAATAAACAAAGGTAAGGCTGTGGTGGGGGACAAGACAAGAAGATGATCTGCTGGAATTGGGAAATGCTAGAAATACAGGAATAAGGTGACCATGAATGCTCTTGAAGAAATTATTTCATTTTACCCTGTAAAATCCCTTATAATATGGTGCACATACTAGAACATGCTAGGTGGGTTTGATTTTATCCATACAGCTTGTATAGTAGAAGGATCTGCTAGGCCTTCTTAACAGGGGATCCAAATTTATATAGTATTAATATCAGATCAAAAAGTGTTAGAATTTATGCTCTAAACTGCAAAGTTGAATAGTTACTGTGCAATATTAGATCAAAAGAAGCAGTCTTTGAAGCAGTTCTCTTGTAATTTAGTGCTACGAGATTATAAAATCTCTCACAATAATTGGAGATGACTAGTGTCATTATCAATAATGACTTAATAAAAAATAATTTTACCCGTATTAAAATAAAAGAGAAAATAACATCATTAAGAGTATTTCAATTTTTTTAAATTTACTAACTATAAATATTTATTGTTACTCGGAATGTTATTAGTGTCATTTTTAGACATTGTTTTAAAATGATCCAAAATATTAATTTTGAGTCATTGTTTAAAATACGAATACAAAAAACAATTAATAATTAGTTTTAATTAAAATATTATTTAATAATTTACAAATAGTTAAAAAATGGATAATAAATAAAAAGATTGACAAATTGAGAAAGTTGTAGATTAATTTAAATTTATTTTTTATTAAAATTAATTCATAATATATTTATATATTTATTTTAAATTTTTTAATATATATTTTTATAAATAAATTATTTATTAATATTTAATGAAATATCAAGTTTTTATATAATATTTCATGGACATTAAATAAAGAACAATGCCGTGTTTATCATTGTTTTTGTAAAAATAATTTTATTATAAAAAAGTGATTATTTTATTATAAAAAATTAGTATATTATGATTATAACATTTTAATCAATTTTTTTAATCAAATAATTATTTTTTATAAAAAATAAAAAAATTTACAATACATAAAACTATTTAAAAATGTAATGTCTCAATAAATATTTTTTCTTTTTATAAAGTGAATTTACTAAAGCCTCTCTCCCCTCCCCTCCCCTCCCCGACCCAACCCAAAATCCCTCAAGAGAGACCAGTTACGTAGTTCAGCAACTTCATATGTTGCCACGTGTGACATTCCAGCTTACTCAACACTCCACAATAGCATGGAGGGCGTGCTCATAACACGTGCCTCAGGCACGTGTCTTTCACTAGCTGACGACAACACTTCATTGCTTGCGTGGATAAACGACCTACATAAGCAGCGAGCCGTCAGCAAAGGGAACTTGGTTGGCAAGCATTGACAAATAATTATCAAAGACAAGGGACAACGTGCCAAGGCCCTTTGCGGTGGGACCCACTCCTGTCGTCATGATTGCGACACGTCGTGGATTGTCTACGGCTGTCACCCTTCATAAATACTTTCTTTTTAAATAGTTTAAGTAATTAAATATAAATTCCAATTTTTGTTGTGCGTGGTCATTTTAAAGGTGCAACGCGGAAGCATGAAGTAACAATACCTCAAATAATAATAAATAATAATTAAACAAACTAATAATAAAACAATTATTTTTTAGTATGTATCATATTTCCAGTAATAATTATTATAAAAGAAAGGAAGGTGTCTCCGGTTAACTCACCCTTTATTATTTATTTACAAACGTAAAATAGGAAATTTTAAAGGAAAATTATTCATTGGTGTTATATTTCTATATGATACTAAGGCCTTGTTTAACACTTTATTTTTTTTTATAAAATACTTTATTTTTTTATAAAATACAATTATTTAATTATAAAAATTTATCATTTTATTATGACTACAATAAATTTTTTGTAAAGGTAATTATTTATATTAAAATAATTATATTTTAGAATTAAATAATTTTTTATACAAAAATAGTACCTTGACACCATATAACAATACGATATCTATAGAATATCAAGTAAAAATTTGGTGTCCTATTAACCATTAATAATTAATTTTCTCAATTTTGAATATTAAGTTTTTTCCAATAAATTTGAAACAAGAAATGTAGATCAAAATTTGAGTTACCTTTGAAGACTGAAAATACTCAAAATAGTGAGGTTAATTTATGAAAAAAATGTATTTACTAATAGATCATGCAACTTAAATTTATGATATTTTTAATCCAAAAAAAGACAGATGAGAGGGAAAAAGAATTAGAAGAGGCCATTTTGTCAACCCATCCTTGTTCTTACATTACACTCAATTAATTAGGTTCGACATTTTCTTTTGTTTTCTTCTTAAAATGGGACATGGAGAATGATGCTTGCGTGAATTAGAAATAAAACATATTTCTTACAATTCAAATTTCTCAACAACAAAAAAACGTTGATATTCTCACCTTTTTTCTCGTTCGTTTAGTCTTATTTCTCCCCTTCATGCTCCACTGTCTCTCTTAAGGTTGCAGAGAGAGAATGGGTCTCATCTCAATGCAATTCTGCTTCTGAAACCAAAGCTTCCTGGGTGTTAATTCTGCTACTTCACACCCCAGAGTAAGTTCTCCAAAGTGTTTATGCTCGTACGTCAAATATCTCTAGCTTTTATTCAAATTTGGTCAGAATGTTCCCTGGCTCTGTTTTAGCTGACTTCTATTTTTCTAGAGGGTAATTACGCAAGGGAAATGGGGATTTCTTTTCAGTATCTGTTTGGTTGGCAAGAAAACTTGAGAAAAGTGATTTTTGTGTTCTGAGTTTTCACTTTTCAGTCTACTAATAAAAAAGCTAGTCATCACTGTCTCCTCAGACCATATAGAATTTCAGGGGAGCTATAAATACCCAGCTGAAAAACTCAGCTTGATCAAGCTCGAGTCTTTTCTGGGCTTAATTAAAGGGAGGATAAGTCTGCAAATTCGTCTCCTTTTGCATATTCATACACTTTCTAAATTGAGTTTGATTCAATCGTGGTCATCTTTCTAAACTTTCTGTGATTGAACTCTGTTATTGTTATCTTTGTATGGTTCCAGGGTAAATTTGTGTAAGATGCCGGGGAAACCTGAAATTGAATATTGGAAGTTAGAAGGTGGGGGCCAGATTCAGTTGCAATCGGCCATTTATTCTCAACCTTGGTGGCGTGGAGTTGGGGAAAATGCCTCGAAACTACCTTCAACAGATCAGCTAAATGGTTCAGCCATGAACAGTGCTACCCTGTCAGAAGCCAGTGAAGGGCTAGCTGATGGAGTTGATTTTAACAAACAGACGCAGCCTATGGTTTCAACTTCACTGTCAGGGACAGGTGGATCAATTGTCTGTATTTTGGGATCTCATTAGAGTTTTTGCATGATAAAAATCTTTTGTAAGATTTTTAGTTTTGTATATGTGTCTCAGTAATAGTAACTGTTCGAAGTAACCAGCATACTTCTGTTAGTTGTTGCATCCTCTGTGTTTTAATAGACTGATTTCTTCATCGTCACCTTATTTTTGGAGACCGTAACAGAGGACTAAAAAATTTCTTGCTCATAATATCTCTTGCTATCTTATAGTTTTTTTTGCCGTTAAGAAGGAAATTTTATCGTCCTTTTGACTTTTACCCTATTCCTCTCTTTAATAAAAATACTACCACTTACCCAGAAACAAAATTCTTACTTTCTCGGGGTAAAAAGTTTAAGGAAGTGCTAAAAGAAATTCCTCTCTTCTCTCTTGTTTTTTTTAATGGAATCTTTAATATATTTCAATATTACTTCATTTTTCCTGTTTGTCCTTCTAGCAACCCAATGTGTTGACACAAGCATGGTGTGATATTTATTTATTTATGGAAATTTTTCTTATTGGTTTCAGGTGGGGATGCTGGCAAAGAGAACCAAAGCGTAAAACATGTTCTTTCCTCAACACTACTTACCATGGACAAACAACTTGGTCCAAATTCTCAGACAGAACTTGTTGGTCGTTCAATTGTAAGAACTATCGAAAGCCCTCTCTTTCTATGATTTGCAGGCATTGTGCTCTTTGCTCATACTTTGCAGTTTATGTTTTGGGGTATAAAGTAAAGATTATAGGTTTTCTCAATACTTGCAGGTTTTGACATCTTATCCTTATTCAGATGCACAGTATGGTGGAATCTTGACTACTTATGGGCCACAAGCTATGGTTTGCTTTTTAGAGTTAGCAGAATAGTGTTTGTAATAATGAGTCTCACTTGAACATGTCTCTTTTATGATCTGTAGAACCCACCATCCTTTGTTCCTTAGGAAAGAAACTAGTGTTTTCTTTTGCTTTTATTGTATGCTTCTTCACAAATTCAAACACAGTACTTTTATTTCTGACAAAAAAATGTTGCTATAAACTATAATTACTTGACTAGAATATATCACTTATAGTTCCCTTTGAAGTAATTTGACCATTTCATCAATGATAGCAATAGGCCTGGAAATGCGCTTGGTTATATGTCATTTTTCTTTATAATTTCCATTACATTCTTTAAAGGTAGAACCATTATGTCCTTGTCACAGTAATCACTGCACAAGTGTCCTCTTTATTCTATCTTATCTGTTAATCAGCTATGCATATCTAAACCTACCTGGTTCATGTATAAAAAAAATTCCTCACTGCACATCTTTATGAGGGTGTTCTCTTTACTCTTTAGCATGGCTTTCATCCTCTTAACTCTGAAGGCATACTTTTCCTCTGACTTCAAAATTTCCCCCTCATTTAGCCTGTGTGGATGCGTTTTCCCTCAAGGGCTTTTAAATATTTCGAGATTTTTGTTCAACTAAGCAAATATGATAGTTGCTTTCTTGCTACTTTATTCCTTAGTGCTGTTGCCGTGATGCTAGATAAATTCTCAATTGTACGGACTGCATCATGCTAGAATGCCTTTGCCACTTGAAATGGAAGAGGAACCTGTTTATGTCAATCCAAAGCAGTATCATGGTATTTTGAGGCGAAGACAATCACGTGCCAAGGCTGAGCTTGAAAAGAAGGTGATTAAAGTTAGAAAGGTATGGTTGATATATAGTATTCAATTTTATCAGCTTACAGCCTCACCTTTTTATCCTGGTTGCTTCTTTCACGAAGTCATGAGGATCAACTTATGTATTCTTATAATGCCAAGTAGATTGGAAGAGAAATGCAGGTGGAATGATTGCATTTAAACAAGTGCAACTTGTCTGAGGGGATAAAATATGGATCCCGATCCTTCAATCCCTTGTTAGAGGATGAAAGAAGTGCCTTGACATTTACTTTGTTTTTCTAAATGGGGAAATCATCTGCTCTAAAGATCATTACCATTATGGATCAGAAGTGTTGTCTGGACAGTTTGCACATCATATGATAGGCTTGTACTAGAGATAAAATTTCATTATCTTGTCACAAGGTATAAGATTGGATAACACTGACTGTAGATTTTAGTCATGCAATTTAAAATGAGGGGTATTAGTTGCTATGCCTATGTGATATATTAATCTTTCTCTTTGGCATCCCCTGAGGACTTGTTTTAGGCTGCTCGTTACTTGAAGGAAGCATAGCAACACAACAGTGTTGTGTTCTCTACAATTGGTCTTAACTCTTAAGTGTGTAGCATCTGTGCTGAAGTAGAATCATGTGGTGAAGGAGGTATATTAATTTGATGTAAAGCAATAAGAACTGGAACTGGAGATTGGGATGAAGGAGGTCTTTATTAATACACTTTCAAGTCTTACAATTAAGGGTAAAGAAGGAGGCATGTAGTGAATAATAGACAAATTGTTTCAATCCAGTTATCTTGGACAAATTAAGCAGACTAGTTCTGAGTCTAGCATTGAACTGCAGTACTGCACATATGATTCTGGTGAGTAGTGCTTGAGGGATCATAAATGGTAAATGGCATTTTTCACCTTCAAGCTCACAGTGATGAGGTGTTCGTGTGAGCGCTCTGTTTTAATTTACCACTTACTTTGTCTCATTTCTAGCCATTTGTGTGGAAGAGATCATAATCATATGACGGCTCTACTTATTTCTTGCAGCCATATCTTCACGAATCCCGTCATCTGCATGCTATGAGAAGAGCAAGGGGTTGTGGTGGTCGCTTTCTGAATACGAAGAAGCTTGAAAGTAACAATATCAATGTCACTCAAGAAAATTGCAACAATACTGGTGCAATCCCCTCAACAATATCTGGAAGCTCACCTACCAACAATGAGAATCTAGGCACATCAAATGATCATCATGATGCATCAGTTTCCATGGTTCGGAACATTCATAAAGCACACAGTTTTTCCATTGGTTACCATGATGGCAATGGTCTGTCATCAGCATACCGTCCACCCTTAAATGGGAAAAAGGAGGAAGGCTGCTTTGGTCAAGAGAGGGAAAGCACCCGGACGAATGGAGCCCCAAATGGGGCCATTAAATAGAACTTTCCTCTGAAATGGTGGATTTCCTCAGGAATGGGATGATAGTTAAGTTCTAGAAACTCTTCATATAAATTATAATAGGTGCCTCTAGAAATACTTTATTTTAGAAAGATACCTCATTAGATTCACTTTCCTCTCTAGTACCTTATAATAGCACCAAAGAGAAAAGTGAAATCTCATTAAACACGATTCTAGAATACAGTGCCTTTGGATGCCCTAAGCAAAATTTACTCTGTAATATAATAGTAGTTTACTTGCATATCTTTGAAGTCATGTATAAGCCTTTATATTGTGCAGGTGAAGATGGAGGGCTTTGTGTCATCCAGCCTAGGGGAAACCAGTCTGATGATGCAGTATTTCTCAGGCAATTCATTCTTGGCTGTTACTTAGGTTAAAGGGATAAGATCACTAAGGAAGATTCATGGTACATTCCATGCCTTGTTTGGTCTACCCTTGCTTCTATTTCTCTGCATAAGTCCATTGGTAAAATGGATGACAGTAAAGGGAAAAAAAAGGGTTTCTGAACTTTTCAAGTAAGATATACCTTTGAATGGGAATATTTCAATTTTTATTTGAAGGTTTATAAAACTGTAGTGTTGACTGACTTGTGTAGTTGTGTGACATAATCTTATAAAGTTCTAGCTTTCCCCCTCTTTTCTGTCCTATCTCTTCTGCCATGTTTTTTCGTTATTAAATTGTTTATATATAATATATTTGCTTTTGTGATCTTGGGCTTCCTTATGAAAAGAGAAAGCTGAAGCTGAAAGATGATTAAGAAACACAATAGACTATAGTGGGTTGGACTTTTCAATTGATTTTTTTTTTATTATTACGTGGATTTGAAGATTCTTACTTTAATTAAATTTTTAAAAAAAATACAATTAATATTTTATAAAAATTATAAACAAGTACATAATTATTAGGAAAAAAAATAAAAATCAATGAAAATCTTAAAACTTAAAACCTCAACTAATAATAAAAAATACTATTCATTTTAAATTTAAGCAGAATTATTAGATTTTAAAATTAGTTTTTTTTTTATAAATATAAAAAAGTACCAACAAAGGTTATATTTTTAAACCGTTAATATTTATTTTATCAACGATTCATCCTATTCATTTAATCTCTAAAATTTGGAAAAATTACGTTTACAACTTTACAATTTGAAGTCGGAAATTTTTTTGGGGTCAAAAGTTTGAGTTTCAAAAACTCAGAATGTTTTAGAGAAACAAATTCACTGGCAACTGTCAAGTTTTGCAGCAATTCTTGTGATTTTAAATATCAAAAGGCTTAATCTATAAGATTTGAATCTTACCATAAAATATTCTTTAGGTAGATTTAGTTTATAAATTTTTTATAATCTAATTATTAATAAATAAACATATAAAAATATAAGTAGTGTAATTTCTATATGTTCATTAAGAAATTTTTTAGATAAACTTAATCTATAAAAAATATGTAGATTAGGTTAATAATAAATAAACACGTAAGGATATTTCAATAAATTCCATCTCTCATATACTTACGGTTTATTTGTGATTAACCTTGTTAAAAAAAAAAATCTACCAAAATTTTTGACTTTGGTTTGATTTTTAGAAATTATTTTTTTATTTTTTTATTTTGTGAGAATTAAAAAAATTATTTAAATAATTATTTTCATCAGTTATTTTTTAAAAACTATTTCTGAAAACAATGATTAGAAAATAAAAAAATAAAAAATTTTTTTTTGTGTTTTGACTTGTTTTCGTCATCTACTTTTTAAAAAAGACAAAAAATAATTGATAAAAAATATTTTTATCTAAATAAATATTTTATTTTTTTATTTTATAAAATTAATTTTTAAAATTAATTTTAAAAATAATAAAACAAAAACGTTGAAACTTTCCGTACCTCTCTCATTTCCTGGAATTACTAAGGGGGTTTGCAAACAAAAAAAAATGAATTGCAAATCGGAGGTGGGCTGAATAGAGGCCCGGCCCAAGAGATAGGAAGAAGGCCCCCTTCATAGAACAAAATAGAACCCTAGCGTAAATTAAGATTGTCCCAGACAAAGAAGCGCAGTCATGGAGCGTGAGGTAAGGTTCGGCTCTCCGGCGTGTCTGTGTGTGTTCCCGGTGAGGAAAATTTTAGTAATCTGAAGATGGAGCATGGAAATGAATGTAAAATCAAAATGAAAACGGTGCTCCCTCTTTGCCTGAGGTTGAGGAACCCTTTTCTATTTTGATTTCATGCCCACCCTCGTTGATACTTTGGCTTTCTGAGGGATCTTTCATCTATCTCCTAACACCATTTCTCCCTGTTTTCTTCTTTATTTTTCCCTTCCCGCGCCTTGTCCTCCTCCTCCTTTACTTTTTATTTTCATGCTCCATTTTTTTAATTTCTTTCATTATTCAGTTATTGGAGTAATTTGCGAGATGAAGCTAACTTAACGCAAACCCAGAAGAAAGATGCTCCCTTTGATGCTGAAGATGTTAGTAACGAAGGTAAGGACATAGATTTTTTAGTTTTCGCACTTCTCTTTCTTTTTCTTCTTATAAGATCCGTATGAATTATTTGAAGTGAAATTTCTCACTCATTTCGCGAACACCTTAATTTTAGTTATTCTGGGGTATCCATTTCTGGGTGTGCTTCAAATGTTTAATGAAATGCGTCTGTAGATATTTACGACAATTTTACCTCAAATGTTTTTTAAGTTTTTGATTTAGATCTTTGTGTCAATGCTGTACATTTTTTATTTTTGAAGAACTGAAGAAGCGTATAGGGAAGCTGGAGGAGGGTGATACCGAGGTTACCCCATCAATCTTTGAGGCAATATTGAAGAGATTATTATCAGAGAAGCCCGAAGAAGCTGACAATGCGAGACAGATGATGAAGACAAAGTTTGATTCTGATTAGACCGTCGAAGAAGAGACTGATAGGAGTCACCAGTAGAATTGAGGATGTTCTCAGACACAATAGCAAGTTCAAGGAGAAATGGAATTTTAACACAAATTTCTCGCACAACTCTCCTCGTAACTTTGTTTTTATGATTGATATATGATAAAGATCATATATGTAAAAGTAACAAAATAAATTTGACAAAATGAGTTAGTGCTTTTTATCGGGCTAAAAAAATTGAACAAATGACTTGGACCATTGTGGCCCGCGGCTTAACTGGGCTGGCCAAACAATTAAAAAAGAGTTAAAAACAGTGCATGGGTCAAAACTAATCCTTTCCATCCCGCTATGATGCTTGAAACCCAGCTTTGGGTTTGAAGCAAGAGCCACCGCCTTTCCAAGTAGAGCTATTGAATAGGCTGGGCTTAGTCAGGATAGGCCAAATTTTTATTTGGATTAACATATTGTTGCCTCAATCTAACTCTATACAATCCATTGGCCTATTAGGTTGAGCTAGGACTATTAGGCTAGTCTAGTCCAGTATAATCTTAACTATAATTTTATAAAATAAATTTTTGTAAAAAATATAATAATAATAATAATAAAATGATTTTAGTTTATATAATTATCTAAGATAAGACATTAAACATTTAAACAAAAAATTATTCAAGACTCTCAATTTCATACAATAGTCAATATCATAATTGATTCATTAAATATTAATAAATAATAAATAAAGAAAAAAACATCAAAGCAAATATTTAAATAAAGCAAGGTCAGTAGGTTACATAATTCAGGATCATCAATCTAAAAAGCATTATTAGTTGAATCATTATCATTATTAAGAATGATATTTGAATATTTTTTAGATAATCAAATATTCTCTATTTCATGCACATATACAATTCATAATATAAGAGAAGTTAATAACTAAATTGATTACAATTTGCAAGTAATAAATAAAGAAGGTAGTACATTACTACACTAGTAATGTAGGGATTATAATTACTAGAAGATTTAATTTCTTTGAAACCATCTAACCAATTACGGGTACAAACGAGGGCTTGCATAGTTTCATAGAGTAAGCAACTTCTATACTTGTGCAAAATATGACATCCTATGCCAAATGAAGATTTTGAAGCTACCATTGTAATTGAAATACTTAAAATATTATAAACCATAATTACAAGATCAGGGAATCGATGCGTTGCATTTTTCAATACTAGAGAACTTCGAGGTCATTTTTAACAATATATTCTTCATCCAAGTCTATATCAAGTTGAGACTTGCCATTGTTTCTAGTCATTTGTATCGTTTCTTGATGATACTCTTAAAATTTCACAAGCATATAAACAAAATTAAAAATAAATTAGATACATGAATAAAAAAAATGATGTATAATAAACATTACTCAAACTTACTTCAAGTTTGGAAGGCATTGATATTGATGAGCTTTTCCGTCTTATTAGGCCATGTTGTGAATGATCTTGAGCACTCATCATTGATGAATTAGTCTGACCCATGTGAAGGAATTGAGCTTGATGCCTTATTCTTTACATATTCAGCAAAGAGAGTATACAAAGCATCATTCACTCTAGTCACCTTTTCTTGATAGTCAAGTGGATAAAGTCTCTTATAACAATAGCTCAATAAGTTCAACTTTGAGCGAGGGTCAACAATACATCCAAGTACAAAAATGACACAATATTCACTCCAATACTTATCAATTTCACCTTCATCCTTGTTGTCATAGGCAAAGCTTGTAACTTCTATCATTATATGTCAAACTAGTAAAAGCACGCCTATATTTAATAGTACTTTCAGGCATCATGTAAGTAGTATTCCATTTAGTTGACACATTCAACCTCAAGAAACTATCAACTTCACTTAAGTGTACTTCTTAAACACATTTTTGAAATTGTTTCAAGCTCCCTTTTGAAGCCATAACATAATTAACACTTTCTCTAATTTTAGATTCAATATATGTGCACAACATCTAATGTGAACTAATTCACCTTTACATAATAAGCCATTTTGAAAATTAAGTATTTATTTAAAAATATTTTGTATGCTATCATTAGAAGAAGCACTATTCAAGGTGAGAAAAAATATTTTAGTATATATCCCTCAATCTTTAATTTTAGGACTCCAAATACCTTTCCTGATAATTCAAGCCATGTCATAATTTGGGATTGGCCTAACTCCACACCTAAAACTCGAGTTATAAGTGAAAGGTTTGCTTCACCTTATATATTGCATGTTCTTATCCTCCACATCTGATGTGGGACTTGGCAACACTCCCCCTCTAACTCGGAGCTATGAGGTTGAGATTCTCAGTTACGGAGCATGGACGGTTATACCTTGGATCGACATATGGCATTGGCCGGAGGCTCTGATACCATGTTATATTTTGGGCTTGGCTTAATTCCACATCCAAAACTCGAGTCATGAGTGAGAGGTTTGCTTCAACTTATATATCGTATGTTCTCCTCCTCCACCTCCGATGTGGGACTTGCCAACATGTCATATGATTTCAAACCGATTAGTAGAAATACTGCTAAGGTTGATTATTAGATTGTGTACTAGAATGAAAAGGCTAAGCTAAATGAAACATTAGTTAATGTTCCTAATAGAGTGTATTTAAGTTTTGTTGATGATAAATGGAAGTTGAACAATGAATTACTTGCTTTTTATGAGTTGGATAGTCTACATACAGAGCTTGAATTATGAGGGAAGGTATTTAAAGTCCTAAATGATTCGGGGATATATACAAAAATCTTTTTTCTCACCTTGGATAACCTTCTTCCAATGATAGCATGCAAAATATTTTGAAAGAAAGATTTAATTTGCAAAATGACTTATTATGTAGAGATGAATTTTTTCACATTAGATGTTGTGCACATGTCTTGAATCTAATAGTTCAAGAAGGTTTGAAAGTAGCTGGTGAGACTTTATATAAAATTAGAGAAATTATTAAGTATGTGAGGGCTTCAGAAGAGACGTTGAAACACTTTCAAAAATGTGTTGAAGAAGTGTACTTAGGTGAAATTGGTAATTTCTTGAGGTTGGATGTGTCAACTAGATGGAATACTACTTACATGATGCTTGAAAGTGTTATGACCATACTGATAGAAGTTACAAGCTTTGCCCATGGTAAAGAGGATGAAGGTGAAATTTGATAAGTATTGAAGTAAGTATTGTGTCATTCTTGCATTTGGATGTGTTCTTAAGCCCCGCTCAATGTTAAACTTCTTGAGCAATTGCTATAAGAGACTTTATCTACTTGAATATCAAGAGAATGTGAATAAAGTCAAGGTTGTTTTATATACTCTCTTTGTTGTATATGTAAAGAATGAGGCATCAAGCTCAATTACTTTACATGAGAGACTAGCTCATCAAGGACTATGAGTGCTCAAGCTCATTCACAACATGGCCCAATGAGCGGAACAAACTCATCATCATCAATGCCATCCATTCTTGAAGTAAGTTTGAGTAATGTTTATTGTGCATCATATTATTTTTTATTTTCTATTCAAGTATCTTAAGTTATTTTTCATTTTGTTTATATGCTTGTAAAATTTTAGGATTATAATCAAGAAATGATGCAAATAACTATAAACAATGGCAAATCTCAACTTGATATAGAATTGGATGAAGCATGTATTGTTGAAAAGGACCTTGATGTTTTCCAATATTAGAATATGCCATACACATTGATTCCTTGATATTGCAATTATGGCTTGTAATATTTTAAGCATTCCAATAACAACGGTAGCTTTAAAATCTTCATTTAGTATAAGTGATCGTGTCTTGCATAAGTATAGAAATTGCTTCCTCTCCTAAATTGTGCAAGCCATCATTTGTACTCGTAATTGGTTACATTGGTTTAAAGAAATTGAACTTTTTGATCATGATAATCCCTACATTACTAGTGTAGTTAAGTATTAACCTTCTTTGTTTCTTACTTGCAAATTGCAATCAATTTAATTATTGACTTCTTGTATTATGAATTGCATATGTGCATGAAATAGAGGATATTCAACATTCTAAGGAAGACTCAAGTTTCATTCTTGATGATGATAATGATTCGGTTGATAATTCTTTTTAGATTAATGGTCTTATATTATGTAGCCTACTGACTTTTCTTTGTTTAGATATTTAAACTTTGATGTTTTCTTTTTCTTTTTATTATTTATTAATGTTTGATGAACAATTATGATATTGACTATTGTATGAACTTAGAGTATTGGATAATTCTTTATTTAAATGTTTGATATTTTCTTTTAGATAATTGTATGAACTAAAATCATTTTTATTATTATTATTATTATTATTATTATTATTATTATTATTACTACTACTACTACTACTACTACTATGCTTTTTACAATTTTTTTGTTTTTTTTATAGAATTATAGTTAGGGGCTGGGTTGACCCTATGGGTTGGCATAGGATTGACCATGGCTAGCAATATACCATATCAAATAAATTTGACTCAGCCTATTTGCCAACTCTAGACAGATGATAAATGATATATAAAAATAAATGTGAGAAGAAGTATAAAAGTAGTATTAAAAGTGTGTAAAAATAATATCACTTAGTTTAAGTTTAATTGAATGGCCTCTTTAAATAAAAAAAATATCAATATGTTTTGTTACTTTTATTGTCATAAATATTTCAAAACATATACAAGCTGCATTCTAATATGTAAGATTTTTCAATTAACCTCGTTAGTGATAATATTGAAATTATAAGTGGGAAAATTAAAATATATTAATAGTTTATAAAAATAAATAATTGTCTATGCTACTACATAAAAGGAAAACCCTCTCAAAGTCAAGTTTTTGATCATGATAACATTAGACTCTTAATTTTTTGAACTGTCACATATATTGCAATTTTAAAAAACCTTACAATTTTGAAAATATCATATTATCATTGTTGATATAATTGATAACTCATGAATCATAATATGATAAATTTATCTTTAATGTAGTTTGGCTCAATTAATTTGTCATATTGTTGTTAAAGTGT
Source organism: Ceratonia siliqua (assembly GCA_034509205.1). Classification (NCBI taxonomy): domain Eukaryota; kingdom Viridiplantae; phylum Streptophyta; class Magnoliopsida; order Fabales; family Fabaceae; genus Ceratonia; species Ceratonia siliqua. The sequence continues at coordinate 2,011,749 of JASKGM010000007.1, forward strand.
AAATTTATGATTTTTTTAATTGTCGCTTAATTATTTATTCAATTTTAACATAAATAATTATATAAAAATGAAAAATAAACAATGATATTGTTTAAATTTTATTTTTTTTTGTAAATTTTGTTATTCCATAATTTAATTTAGGTGGTTGCTATGCTACTCATGAGTAGTAATATTTTACAAGTAGTTTTTTATTTATTTTAGGAAACAATTTAAAGAATTAAGAAAAAGAAAAAAAAATCCTTTTCTTTTCTTTGTTTTTATTTTATTTTTGAATACTTTGCGTTATGGAATTTATTTTTTATTTGTTTAGATTCTTTTAATTTGTTTCTTTAAATAAAAATTAAAAATAAAAAGATAAAAAGCTACTCATGGAGTATTTTATTCATGAGTAGCATAGCAATCACCTTTAATTTAATTTTTTTAGCCCTTTTATGGGGCATGTGGAAAGCAAAATCTTTTCAGTGTTTTGGGAATTTTATTTTGGCAATCTTAAGTTATGTTTGGGGTAAATTTTAAAAAAAAATTCCTAGAAATGTTTTTTTTTTCTAAGGGGGCATTTGACAAGTGGATTATTTTTTGGTTCTTGGGATTCTTTTATTCTCATGTTTGGTTTAAGAACAACTTTGCTAGGAAAGTTAATATTTTTTTTCAAAAATATCCTTAAACAATCATTCATTTTTTCTACTTATTTTTTCATTTCTAATAACTAATAAATGTCAAATACAAGTTAATCATTTATAAACTAGTTAATCTTTCCCAAATACAAGTTTAAAACATGAGTTGGAAATCAGCACTAACATCAATATAAGCTTTTTTGCCTGTTACTTCTTCGAATTCCAACATTACTTCTACACTCATGTACTTAGTTGGTACAAGTATCCTAGTAGTTTTCACTAACTTACGCAACTTATGGAAACACCTCCTATCCATCATAGTATTTTCAATGCAAGCTATATCACTAATATAAATTATCCTTTGAAAATTGACTTATCTCACCGTAGCTGTACTATGATAATCCTAAGTTATCATTCTCTTAGTTCTCCTTTTTAAATGATCGGCTAATAACATAACATATATATCTATTAAGAAGAGAGCAAATTGATTTAATAATTCCACATACAATATTAGTATGACGATGAGCCTTTTCCTCCTGGCATAGTGTAATTGTACAATAATCTAACATGAAAAAAATAGCATTTTTTTTATAAAGGATACAAACAAAAATAAATTATATATTAAGTATAATAGAGAAAATCTATTCAACAAACTGCTGTTAATTATTGTGTGGTAAATATTATATAGATAAGTAACTATTATGTAGAGGAGTAGCAAAAAGAAAAAATGCACAATTTATTGAAACCGTGGTGCATTTTAGATCAAAGTTCAGTGCTCTAAAAGACAGAACATCAAAATTTCTCAATTAATTAATAGACATTTAGAAATTAGTCTTGAGAATGTACTTAATAAAAAGGAAAAATACTTGCGAAAACATTCTTGCAAAATATGACAGTAGCTTGTGATGATAAATGAGGAAGAACTTGTCCAAACAAACTAAAGCATTTTGATTTCTGCTAAGAAAATTTAGCTCATAATAAAATAAAAAATAACCCATTAAAGCTTTAGATTTCATAGAGAAAGCTTCACAAAGAAAATTTGCACAAACAACATATTAAATAAAGAGGGCATTAAACGAACAAGAAGGAACGAACTGTGTGGTGTTACTCCGATGGCTGTTGTCATCGTTGTGCTTGCTATTGTTCATTTCCTTTGTCATGCACTCTCTGGCTCCCTATTATCTCGCCTCTCTCTCATCTCTCTTTACCCTCTTGACCATGTTCTCCCAATTCCACTTGACTGCTGTTGGTATATCATGTAGAGGAAGAAGACGCTAGGACTTTTCATTAGTGATCTCTCTTTGGGGCAAACTTGTTTTTTCATTTTTCCCCTAACTTTCCCATTTCCATAGGAGTCTTGGATTCCCACCCCATGGGAATGTTTTGATAGGAAACTTAGTCGAAAAACATTCTTAGGAATGTTAGGGCCGATTTGGAATAGGAGTTATTTGGAATAATTTTTCTTTTTATTGTTTTATAAAATATTTTTTGAGAACAAAACCAAAAAATAGTTTTTATGGAACCAAAAACAGAAAACAAAAAAAACTTGTTTGGATGTAAATTTTGAGCAAAATTTTTTGAAACAAAAAACTTGTTTGGGAAAAACACTTCAAGAAACACTTTTAAAAACAAAAACCAAAAATTGTTTGGTTGCAATAGAATCTCAATTTTTTTAACTAGTGACAATTTTTTTCCTTTAAATAATGCATGAATTATCTTAACAAACTATATTTTTGAAAATCAAAATTTTTTACCATTGTTTATGCAAATTAAATTGCATAACATTATATGATATATGCTTTAATTTATTTTTTTGTTACATATCCTTAAAAAGAATTTTTCATTTATAACATTTAGAATATTTGACATAAATCCTAACCAAGAAGAATGACGTTCTGCCCACATTCAATTAGCAAATAATCAAAATATGCTAATATTGCTTGTGTCGTTTGATCAGACAGTTTTATTGAATGGTTATAGTCATCAGAGGTTCCATCACTTGATTGATCACTTAAAGACTCTATATTTAAAGGACTCATGTTCTCCCAGTCATCGAATAAGGTGTCATGCCACCTCCATTTATGAATATAATTATGAATTGTGTAGCATGTAGTGACTATAAGACTCTAAAAGGTGCAAAAAATCCTTCTGTGCAAGGATAGCCAGACTCAACAATATAATATTTACTTGTCATGGATATGAAATTTATATGAATTTTCTAATATATGAATGACTTACAAATAACTTAAATAAAACAAGATATAATATTAAAATACCTTTCGCAGGCCATGGAAATTTTGAATCTTGCCAAAGAAGTGCATCCAAAAATACTCTTAAATCATTGGCACTGTCGACCCATTTGTGTAGACATAAGTAAAAAACAAGTTAATATTATAAATGCACATAACATTTGGTGTGACAATGAATTTCTTGCCTCTATAAGCAGTTTATTTTCTTGCTGGAGACCATGCACTAACGTGCGTACCATCAATAGCTCAAAGACAATTCTAACAAAAATTTAAATAAAAGGATAAGTCAATTTACAATATTAAATACTAGGAATCATAGGATAAATTAGTAGCAAAATATACCAGTTATCTTAAACCATGAATAATATTTGTCATTGTTTTCTATTTGGTCTAGCAACTCATATGATTCTTGCTTTATAATCTCTTTGTCAACCTTGTAAATTGCTCTTATGGTTTGTTTGAAATGCTGAGACACTTTTTCAATTGAATGTTGAAATCGATCTATAATAACTCTGTGCCGAGTGTTGTGTTCTGATATATATATAAAGTCATCCCAACCTTCTCTTCTAAACACACATCTCTTGAATCACCTAAATAAATACAGCGTCTCAAGTAATCACAAAAAGTGACAAAACAAATTGTCAATACGAAATAATTCAAAGCAGACTGTAGGTGATCTATTCAACAACTCATTTATATATTCATGACTAGTTAAGGAAGACGTTCTTATTGAATTTTTATCCCTGGACGAATTTTGTAATCATACAATATAAATCATAAGCAATTAAGACAATTGATCTGATGAAGAGTTAGAAGAACTATCTAAGTCCTCAGTCTCCCTATATGATGAATTGTTCCTCATGTCTAATCCTGCAATCATACAATACATATATATATATATATATATATATGTATATATATATATATATATATTTATATTTAAGTAAAAACTTATAATAATAGTATGATTATCTTCAAATATTTCTTAACTATTTAACATAAAATTATCTTGAAACAACACATCTAAAAGGCTCATAAAAAAAAATTATTTACTTAAAAAGTTTCAAAGAACTTAAAATATTCAATCCTAAAAAATATTTGAAAGGCGAAGTCATAAATTAACTAATAGTTCAATCGAGCAAAACATCCTTAAACAAGCCTATTTGACCATGCATTTCTCCTATCTATAGGCATGGTTAAGAAAATCCGTTGCCAATCTTTAGTGGTAAATTTCTCCAAAGTTGCAACATACACATCAACGGTAATATCTTCTATTTCACTCAGCACTTCCACACATTTAGGTGAAGAATTGTCAACTAATGAGGTAGTTGAGTTAATACTTTTGCCTGACTTATATTACTTAACAATTGCAAGGGATGCCTTCATCTTGGCCCTGGTAGATTTAGCCCATGCTAGTAAAGGCTCACCCATTTCATCTTTATAGTCTTTCTTTGACTTGTGTTCAAGCATTGTTATTGTTCTATTTCCACTACATAAAATACGATCAGTATTTTCTGCAACATCTTCCTCTTGGCTATTTCCTTCAAATTCTGTATGTACTCTAGCATTGATGTATTCATTGTCAAGTTGTTGTTCTATGGTAGAGCCATGATGAAGGACACTGGTAGCAGTGCTTCCATTAAAAATAATCCCTAACAGTTTATAATGGTCACATCCTTTTCTACGAAATTGGTAGGCTTCAGACAGTTTCTGAAATTAAAAATACATTCAAATATTAGTTGGTAAATATTACATAAAAAATCTATTGGAGGAAAGAAAGCATGGGATTGTGGGCTTCTTCTATCGAGAGTGAAGTTGGTTTTTTTTTTAAAAAAAAAACTTTTTTCTAAAAGAATGAAAAAAAAAATGACAAGCTATGTACGTGGCGTGTTCGAGCCAAAATTTTTTTTTTTATTTGGACACTTCCGTATACGTGTCTGTGGCCTAGGTGTGTCTGACACTTGGACACGTGTCTGTGCTTCATAAGGGACGACTTTCAATATTTTTAGTGATGACAAAAGTCGTCACAGAAAGTCTTTTTTTCTTGTAGTGAATCAGATATGTATTAAGTTAAGGCACGTTAAAATGTCCATTATCGCATAACTAAAAAAACTGATTTAGTAGTTGCTAAGTTGTTATTATTTTATACAAAAAATTGAACATTTAATTTCACTATTTGTATTATGACAACCATAAAATTTATTTATGGAATGAAAGGTGGTTTGATTGAACAATAATAAGTAAAATAATTGAATGGGATATCATTTAAAAGAACAAAAAAAAATGAAAAAGAGTTTCAAATTGTGTTCATATTAAATTTTTGAATAAATTACATCTATTTAATTTGAATTTTTAAAAACCAACTCTCATATCTTCTATTGTTTCAAAATCCTTTAAAATTTGTAAAATCTACATTTATACCATTTCTAGTTTTAAAACTTTCTTATTATAAAATTATCATTAGCATCAATATGGACTTTTTAATAATTTGTAGTACATTGAGCTAGGCTATTGAAAGTTTATAAGAAGAAAATTGCATTTAATGTCTAAAAGTATGTTTTATTAAAAAAAATTTTAATAGAAAAAAATGTTTTAATATAAATTAAAATTAGAAGATGTATAAGTGTAAATTTTAAAATTTTCAAAAAAATAAATGTAATTTACTTTATTATTATTTTTTAAAATTAGCTCATTGTCACCTAGGTGATGTTGTTAGGAACTAGGAAGGCAGCAAAGGTCATAATTTTGATTATTTCCTTGTACTAAAAATATAAACTCATGGCCCTTAGTGTAATGACCACTTGTTTAAATTTTTGGGTAATGTCTTTTTTAAGAAATTTTATTTATTTCTAAAATATTTTTGGTTAAGACTAAACTTTTCTTATTTAATTGAGTTAAAAAAAATCAAGATATCTTTAGACATTTTAGAAGTTATCACGTGGCCCAGTTTTCTAGGAAATTTTATAACAAAATATCAAGGATT